>VMBQ01000154.1:189893-310181 GCA_007657795.1 Dreissena rostriformis
ATCATAAATATGTTTTGGCTGCCATCTTGGCGGCCATTTTGGACGCTGTGTTGGATTTGTGTGTAATATAATAAACTTAAACAATGTCTGATGATCTTAATGTGTTCTTTGCCCCCAATATCCTATGTATAGACACCAAAATCGTCAAATTTGAGTGGATAGTAACATAGTTATGATCATTAATAGGTTTTCGCGACCATCTTTGCGGCCATCTTGGCGGCCATTTTGGACGCCATGTTGGATTTCTGTGTAACATAATTAACTAACACTTTGTCTGATGATATTAATGTGTTCTTTGCCCCCTGAAACCTGGGTATAGACACCAAATTCATCAAATTTAAGTTGATAGTTACATAGTTTTGATCATAAATAGGTTTTGGCGGCCATTTTCGACGCCATGTTGGATTTGTGTGTACTGCATTAAACTTGAACAATTTCTGATGATCATTATGTGTTCTTTGTCACTTGAAACCTAGGTATAGGCACCAAATTCATCAAATTTGATTGGATAGTTACATAATTATGATCATTAAAAGGTCTTGGCGGATATCTAGGCGGCCATATTGAAAAAAAACTTTCCGGAGGTCCGATTGTGGTAAACTTTTGATATGTTTTTAAGGACCTTCTACCCTACCAGGATCAGTTAAAATACCTTTTGTATCAATTTTTTGGGGGAATAAAGTGTATATTGACCCTACTATTTTGGAGGTTCGCTAGTTTTTAGAAACTTTTCTTGCAATCTCATTAATATTCATAGATATATAGATATGCAAATGTTCTAATTTGCATATTTAACTGAAGATCATACTAGGTAATAATCATTATCTTCATTTTAACACCAAACTTTTTTTTCTAGAACCAATTTCGAAGAAATATTTAAATATTATACTAGGTAAACTAGCTATTTAGTCAAAGCCTGACGGTTGCCATAGAAACAGCTCAATAATAACTTATAGCTGCACAACTGAGATTGTTATCATACATTTTGTTTCTTTATATTGAGTATACAATCAAGTAAGATAGGTGTTGTTTTGCCCGCCTGAGTGGTACACCCCAACCCATCTGGCTGATAGACTAAAAGACACTAATTTCTTAAAAGCGTTTAGCGTGAATTTTCTTTGACAAATGTAAACTAATGTAAACTATTATTTTATCAGATGCGATCTGTCATTGTCCCTACAAACAAATGCGATTTTAATTTGATTTCAATTATTTAAGTAAAACACCTTATCGTGTCAACGAAAAGAAGTCAATTGCTGGGGTAATTTCCGTCTTTATAAGGTTTAATGTGTTTTTTATTGCGTACATTCAAGTGTTTTCTTAAAATTATTTGTTAAAATTTAATACATAAGCACTATACTCATATTATTAACATTTAACATATGATATTTAAATAATAAGCTTCCTATTGGTCCACACCATAATTGGCACGTGGCGAAAATACTTGTTGTATTATGAACTACTTAATCTGAATTAATATTGCTTCATTTCAATATTTAACCAGTAAGTTTTACTCCTTTATTTATAGATTGTCAGTGCAAGCAACCGGTTATTACTATGGCGATTAAATCGCGTGACTTACCTTTAACGTTGTTGGCTTTAAAGCATTGCTGTTTCATCATTCTATTTTTTAATACACACATTCGCCATTTCCGATTATTTCATGACATGCTGTTTGTTATGCAGTTTATCACGAACTGATAACTTGCTATCGATATCAACGTATCTATCAACAGCTGCTTATACAAAATAAGGTTAATTTGGAAAAGGATTTTGAGAATTCTGCTTTACCAAACGTGTTCCAAACATATGGCTAAAATGGATTTTATTTCCATTGTTTTTCTTTCCTTTGCCACAATTTGTTTTATAAAAAAGGCATTTTATATCTTGTTAAATCTATGTTACCAGAGCACATCTAGCGTTGACATTTTCCCTTTTGCTATACGGAACACTGGTTGTTTATGCGTTAACTTTATTTGACGAAATATTTTACGAAATAATCGTTGATTTTGAGCGCTTTAACATTTGCAAAAATGTCAAAACCATTCCATTTCATCACTAACTCAATACTTAAAACACTTACCCACTGATTGTTTTATAGATAAGATGTTCGTCTCCCCTTGTACTTATATATCAAAGAATCAATTTCCCTAAATATTGAATTGGGTTGCTGCTTATTTGTAAAATCCGATAATGCATTTCGTTTAAACTATACAATATTTGTGTTTGTGTTTTCAAAACCAGTTACAGTTACAGAATTGTTTAGAAAGGTGAGTCAGTTTGAGCTTAACATATGTATTGATACCAGATTTTAAATGCTAACGTATTGAAATGGTGTTACTATTTCGAAATTCAAATTGGTCCTCTCCAGACTAAGAGTCTCTGCAAAGACTTAGAGTGGAAACTAGTCGAAGGCATAAACTAATAAAAAATACGAATCGAAGAAAGGATATTAAACCTTTGTAATGTTATTGAAAAACGAATATCATTTTACTCTCAAAGATTTACATTTTCAATGTTATTGCCAAGGCAAATATGAATAAAGTAATAGAGTTATTTACCTCTCAAAATAGAGTTGGGAATAAAAAAAAGTTTATTTATAAAGAGTTGTAAATTCTTAGTATACTCGTTATGACTTACTCTTGTTTGTATTCTTATCAGTACATATCTCGCTTTTCACGCCCGACTCCGCTGAAAAACTCCGTTATATTGTTTTAAGTGCGAAATCGACGTTATTTTGATAATACATTTAGACCTGTGTCTTTGTTTAATGCATCATTATAATATGTGTTGTACTTATGCGTATATTGAATACTGTATTACTCAATAATCAACACCAGTACAGATATCACCATGAACGGCGAGAAGCTAGAAGAAGTGGCTAGCTTCAAGAACTTGGACGCAACCATGTCCAAGGATGGTAGCAGTACCGCTGAGGTCCGAGTAAGAATTGCCATGGCGACAGCAGCGATAGCCAGGCTGAGCAGGTTGTGGACAAGCAGTTCCACCAGCTTCCCAACCTTGTACAGGCTCTACAAGTCCCTCGTAGTCTCCATCCTACTGTACGGCTTCCAGACCTGGACGCTTCACGCGGACACAGAACGCAGGATACAGGCATTTGAACATAAATGTCTCCGATGAATGCTTCGCATCTTTTACACGAAGCACAATACCAATGAGTACGTCCGGAACATGACTGCAACACTTGTTGGCTCACAAGAACCCTTATTGGCGACCGTCAAACAACGAAAGCTGGCTTGGTTTGGACACGTCACCAGGTGCAACTCTAAGTGCAAGACTGTTCTCCACGCAAACGAGACATTTTTCATTTCGCTGTTATCCTTGCATTTGATAAATTTCCGTTATCAGTCGTATTATATTGTATTGTTGGTGCATGCTCATGTAACATTTATTATATTTGTTAGATATGTTTCCAGAGAACAATGTTTCTTTTAGTGTCTGTTACGCAAACGATATATTTTTCCTTTCACTCTGATCCTTGCATCTGATAAATAGCTGTAATCGGTTCAATCAAATTGTATTGTCGGCGCGTGCTTGAGGGATATCACATGGGACTCGCGAGCTAAGATCATCAATCTCGATCGTTTCGTTGCACTTGTTTACAATTTGCAATTTAATTCTATATAAAGCTCCGAATGATTCTGAACATATTCGTTGCACTTGTTTACAATTTGCAATTTAATTGGATATAAAGCTCGTAATTATTTTAAAAATATAAGCTGTCATTTTGTATAAGCATCGATGATTTATTGTTGACGTACGGTATCGTTATATACTCTGGACATATTCAGTGTATAGATGTTTAAGGCAGTCGACCAATGTCGTTGTGAATGCAATTTATGATGGGAGATCGTCATTATTGTTTCCATTGTTCATCTCAAATTCAAGTACACCATTTTATGTTGGAATGTTTAGTGTTTACACTTTTTATGCATGCGACCAATGTCGTTTTCAAGTTTATGTGAATGCAATTTATAAAAGGACACAATCACAGTGGTTCCCAAATATTACACCAATGTTCATTTTGAATTTAAGTATGTTCTGCTTGACATTGTGTTTGACAAATGTGTGTATTTTGCAACGCAGAACTAATAAAACGTCTAACAATACAAACTGAGATCCATTTAGAGATTTTTTGTTCTCATAGAACGTATTGCCCATCCGTTCAATCACTTTGCAGGTCGCCGTAGCGTAGTTGATATGGTGTCCGCCTAGCGACCGGGAGGTCACGGGTTCGATCCCATCTGTAGGAGCGTTCTTTAGATCTCTACCAAAGACACCATGTACTGGTTCTAGTCGAAGGAAACGGACTCGAGAGCGTTTCAAATAAGCCTTAGGCTTTAGATGCAATCGAGCTCGATTACATATGTTTAAACCAATCAGCCGCATACAAATACTAACATTAAACAATATATATCATAAAGAGTGAGGTATTGGACCTATTCCATTAATATTGTATGCATATATTTTAAATATGATAGCATGCTTATCTAAATTAGTTTTGAGAAAATCTGGAATATTTTGTTTTCAGATTTAAACGATATTATTCCATTTTCAAATGTTAGTGATAGTAATACCGTATACTGCTCAGTCAATGTTCGTTTTGTGCCGTACTGTACCGTTTTGGCAATTGGTTGCTTGCCATAAATAAAGGACCACAGAGGTGTGTATGATAAAACTGCAATACTGCTGCAGCTTCTGGAGTTTCACTTCTTCATATTATACCAATATAACGATGGTAAATAACAAGTATACAATTATGGTAGTCAGATTCTGTTCAATGTAGTATTTGCATATACATTCTACCAACATAAGAAGCACTACGGTGATCTTGGGTGTGTACTATCTGATGCTTATTTCTTTAATCTTTCAAACAAGAAGAAATTTAGTTGATATTTGTACTTTATTTTTTACGTCATTTAATCGTGCCACAGACAGGTGATATTCTGTTGCATGCTGTTGCATACATAGTAAACCATTTAGAAGTTAAATTTGCAATTAAATCAAATTTGAATTCTCCATTGCTATTTAATTCGAATACCGATGCTATGCGGTTAAGTTTTATTAACACATTTATGTAAGTGATTCATCCAGGACAAAGTCTGATTTTCAACGCGTAAATAAACCAGTTTCAACCCCCAATGCTTTGCATTGAACGTTTCAAGGCGGCCACCTTAGCTTTAATCATTGTTTATGCTTTTGTCGCGTTATATTGTCCTTTATTATATAAGAAGTAGTCCACTGGCCTTAAATAAAAGGAAAGCGTGGTTTAATTAGAATTTCTCTCCAGATACGGTGTCCCAAGTGACTTTATTCCATTACTCCTATATGTTGAAAAAATCTGGTCTTTCGGTTAAGGAAGAGCTTAAACAGTCTTTTCATTCATGTGAATGAATTATGTAGTCAGACTGACACATGCGAAATGCCATTGCCCGCATCCGGACGAACATTTTTAACTTAAAAAAAAGTTTCATTGTCTCAAGTATAGCGTCAACGACCAGAAAGATTGTTGATCTGCAAGAAAAGCACGAGGAGGCACGTTAGTTGTTCATTGTGGTGCGTTTTATTACCGAGTCCACAAATTTCACATATATATCTGTCCGTAAAGGCAATTATAGCACACAAGCAGTATCACCAAGTATTACTGACACAAAACGCAATGTTTGATTCCGTATAATAATATAATGGTGTATATAATTTGAGTTAATGCAATACCACTGCATACGATCTGTTGATATTATATATTGTGGTCAAACGAATGTGTTCTTAACAAATTAATTTACAGACTGTGTCTGTTAAAGGTTCGTAAATAAGGCAATGTTGCTACCTGCTTTGTTTTAATCCGGTTAAGTTACTTTCCGCAAAAACGCTGCAAAATCTACGCATATGTACCCATTGTTGTGTTCTAGTAAAAGTTACTAATCAGCAATTACAGTAGTAATCAGAAATTTCAAACTTCCTTAACTTTTTAACGTAAAGGTCTTTGATTTTTCAATTAAATGTTAAATTCAATTTAAATATCTTGATCATTCTGTTGACAAACTGTATTGCACTATATTGCCCTATGTTCAATTTGCTTACATCGCTTACCATTTCAGTCTCTGTGATTTTAATGATTTGAGCCCCTCTCTGTGAAAAAGGGGTTTAATCCATGTGCGTAAAGTGCAGTCCACACAGGCTAATCAAGGACGCCACATTCCGCCTACACTTGATTTTTATTTACAAGACAAATCCTTTAAACGAAACATTCCATAAAAGCGGGAAGTTTAGAACACAGATGCGAATATGGGACGACACGTGCATTAAACTCCGTTATCACAGAGCGTGGCTCATTCGATAAGCCTTAGATAAATTTTACGGTGTTTTCTCTTCAGCACACATGCCGCACCTAATGGAATTTCTATATGTGAAGTAAACAACGATTAATTTCTGAATACTCCAATATTATAATATGGATACAGAGTTGTACTCACACAAAAATCCGTTTTGTCATAACGAACCGAATTACATGGCATTACAGATTGAAGCCTAATAGTACCAACGTATTACACACATGCACATATTTGCGTGAACATAGACCTTGCTTTATGAACGTCTGTGAGTGAATTAAAGTAGACTTAGTAAGTGCAGCAGCTATTCATTCGTTCATTGTCCAATATAGGAAGAACATACAAAGACGCAGATGATCTGTACTTCGGGATTTGTCATCATGCATAATTTTATGTAACTTAAGTATACCTTCGAAATATCGTGCAAAATATGCCCTGCTGAAAACAGTCACGTGTCTGAGTTTTAGCCAGAGTTAAAAATTTCAAAACAAGAGGTAAAATAACAAGAGTTTAAAATAAAATTGAAAAAATGCTCTTCAAAGTCGCCATCAGAATGTTTCACTTTCTTATTTCGATATAATGAATACAACATCAGGCGAGACATGTTTTCAAATCAAGGCTTAAAATGTGATGAGGATCTCACTCATTGATGTATCCTAATTTTGAAAATTGCGGAAAAGTAGACTATACATGGCTTGTCATAAACGAAGCTGTAATGTAGATCTGTCTTATTGTAATATAGATATATTTGGTGTTCCTATAATCAAGCGTAGCAAATGATTCAGATCTTTGTACGTTTTATTGAAGTGTTCACTAAGCTCTTGATCTTCTTTGTCAGCTTATATATACTTCTATTGGTAATACAAGCAGGATGGTTGTTTTGCATCTGAAACCGATGGTTTCAGATGTCTGTTTCGCATCTGAAACCAATGGTCAATCCACGCTTTTAAGTTTTAATCCAGAATCTTCATTATTTGTGATCTTAAAATCCTCTTTACTAAAATACACAGTTTCTATTATACAATCCGCAGTATATATGTTTAACTGTGCTTATAAGAAGTACATGCGACACCTTTGAAAAAACCTCTATATTACTACACGTATCCAGCTTTGTGTCCGTTTTACCATTCTTTGTACGCATCAAAAGTAAAACTTCAGCTTAATCATCAGGAGAAAAATTGTATAATAGCATATTGTCATTAATTAATGGCAAAGAATCAATAAACACACGGTATTACACGCACAGCTTATACAAAAGACATGACACACAAGTACATAACAAACACACACGAATGAATATAACTGGGTCACCGGTCAATGCAAAGAATTAAGGGTAGCAACCGGTGACTGTTATTGTTTTATTAATAATTAGAATTATTAGAATAATCATAACAATAATAATTTAAATACTACGTACAACAATTAAACCATAATATAATAATATTATTATTATTTCTAAATAAAAATTATTGACTGTTCCAATCACATTTTTCGTTTTCCTAAAGAGTTGTCTGTTTCATGTGTATCATTGATACGCAAAGAAGACTTTAAGGAGCCTTTCGTCATCATGTTTTACGACTTAGAAATAAATGTACAGTATTAAATTACATACTGCAAAGTGCTTTGATACATTTATGCTTAACCAAGACCAAAATAGCAATGTATTAATATTCAGTAGTTCCGTATTGTTCTCATTAACCAAAACTTTCTACGAAATTATCTGCTAGGAAGGACCTTGAACACATTGGGTAATACTACAATAAGTGCTCATTTGCAAAATGAATACAAAATACACATTTCTAACATCGTCAGCCTCGTTTGCTTAATTGCTTAATTGATGTTTCGTATTTCTTATCGTGTAATCGGTTATTATGTTTAGTAATACTTAATTTCAGTTTCATGACTTTCTTCTGATTTTATTTTAAGTGAACTTCACATTTATAAGATGGACGGTTAAAAATCTCTCTCCAATTTAAGCTTAAAGATTGAAATAATATGCCATTGTATTTTGAACTGATCATTACATTATATGTTTTTCTAAACGAATTTGCTCCGCTGGATTTGGCAAAGTAATATTATATTTCGCTAAACAAGACTGTTTGTTTCTACTTATTCGTGTATTAATCCAACATTCCAGCCTTATGGAAATACATTTTTTATGTTATGCTCGCTGAGCTACAATTCCATTTGATTAGTATTGATAAGGCTTTTGTTGTCTACAAAGGAACTATTACCCTCCAGAGCATGGACTTGAAATTGAAGATTTAGCCTATAAAATTGAACTTATT
The DNA here is from genome assembly GCA_007657795.1 of Dreissena rostriformis. NCBI lineage: Eukaryota > Metazoa > Mollusca > Bivalvia > Myida > Dreissenidae > Dreissena > Dreissena rostriformis. The sequence continues at coordinate 198,532 of VMBQ01000154.1, forward strand.
CATCGCTAAGGCTTCTATACTTGTGACAAATTGGTTAGGGATTAGTAATTGACTCGTTGATCCCTATCGCTAGTTGTGTAAAGTATCGTGTCCTTGAAACATTTGGCTAAGCCTATACCGCACTGTCAAAGTTAAATCATGCCTTGTTTCTGCTCGGGCTTATACGGCTCAAACACATGATGGATAGGGCCATTAGAAGCCCTACAAATAACGTTTAACATTCACGGCGGATTTATTGTAATCAAACATTTCGCTGGAAACTTGATTTGTTAACCAAAGTACTTTGCATTAATGAGAAAGCGACACCAACTGCAACTGAAAAAAATACAATCGAAGAATATCATTTACGTACTCGTTAACCAATGGTAGATTATTTGTTATTCATGGATAATGTGTTATCATTTAATTACTTTTTAAAACTGTAAATCATAATGGAGCCATGCTGTTGGTTCTTGTGATGATATTAATTTAGTTGTGTTGTTTTCGTATGTTTTCAGTGCAAAAAATATCAAACATTTAGCCTATTGTATAGATCTGGATAACTCTTATTCAGCGGATAACTTTTGGTTATCTTCAATTTTATGATATATTTTTGAAGATAACCAAAAGTTATCCGCTGGATAGAGTTATCGAGATTTATACAATTGGCTACAGATGTCGATAAAAAGCGTTAATCATCGGTGGTTCAGTTTTGTTTTCAAAACTTGCTGCATGAGCAGAAATTAACAAACATATATTGTCAACAATATCCTAGTGTTATCAATATTGACATAGTATTCGCCAATAATCATGCGAAAGAATAAATATATTTATGTGCATAAATGTATCAAAGCACTTTGCAGTAAGTAATTATATACTGTACATTTATTTCTAAGTCGTAAAACATGATGACGAAAGGCTCTTTAAAGTCTTCTTTGCGTATCAATGATACACATAAAACAGACAACTCTTTAGGAAAACGAAAAATGTGATTGGAACAGTTAACGCTGAGCCAAACCTATTTAAAATGTCTCATAAACCTGTTCTGTTTACTCAACAACCTTGATAATTGCCTTTTAGTCACATTGGCTAAATAAGACCTATGAAGATCCGAAGCATTTTGAAATGAAGAAGGAAGGCATTTACTAATGTAATAGTTTCCATTGATTCTTAGATATAATTTGTAGTTAAAAGCATAAACGGTACTATAAACATGTCATGCTATTTTCGCTATTTATCTTCACCTTTTTATTATTATTTAGTATTATGAAGTGTGACAATATAACTGTATTTACAACATAACAAAAACATAAAAGTTGCATCTAGTCAGGCTTATGCGACACATGTTGTGAATTCTTTCCCAAATTAAAAAAAAACAAAAAAAAACATTAAATTAATACGATAAAAAAAATAAATTCATACATATGAATTATCACGTCATAAGGTGATTTTATTCAATCTCCTCGCACAAGGACTGATGATAAATAATGTCATTGTGGTTATCAGTTTTTCAACGAATACTGCTTTTCTCAGCTGTCTATAGACTTAAAACTGTCTACAAGTTTTTTGTTCAAATTTATCAACGTACACGGTTCAAACCACAATGATTTTTAACCAAAACAATACTATCCACATATATACAACAATAGATAGAATCAAATGTACTAACACGTTTGCAGAGAAATAACACCTTTTCTTGATTCAAAGCTTAACATAAACACAATTAAATCCAGTGAATGTCCCAATTCATAATTTAATTTGTGCATGCACTCCTTGCCACTGTCATCACTGACTATCTTAATATTCTAACATGCACATTTATTTTCACTTCAATAATTGTGTTTTTTTCCTTTTGTGTTTCCTCAACAATTTGAGTTATTGCCACGTATTTACAAAAAGTCTGACATACGATGAAAAGTCAAATGATAAATGTTTACGACGTGCACGTTGCAAAAACATAACACATTAATTGTAATATGTAATGATTCATGAGAACAACATTATATGCGTTTTCAATATTTCAGCTTCAACATCATACTGTATAATCAATAACATTGTAACGTCCAGAATCGAGGTCGTGTTAGGTTAGATTATCAATTGTTATTAATATACGCGCTTCTTAACAACATGAGTACATAGATACTATTTATATTGGAAATGTAATTTATATGAGAGAAAAATAGCATTATGTGTACACATTTGTCATGTTTTTCGTATCAAACATGATCTATCGCAAAATAGTAGACATGCGTTTATAATGCTTTTAGGCACAATCAATGGCTAGCGCTATTCTATTGACGAGTATGTACTCTTTCTTGTCCATATACATATATGTGGACAACAAAATGGTAATATCATGTTCTTTACTAAACGACAAACTATATTGGGTATTGATGTGTTTCGAGATTACAACACATAACAGGCATCAATGCAGACAATGTCTGACCAATGGCGCACAAATGCAATAATTGCCGACATGAAAAGTTGAGAGATATTTAATAAAATCTTATAATTTCTAATCGTTAAAAATAAACTGTCCGTTTCAACATACTATCACTTTGCAATGTATCAACAAACTTGTATTTAGTAAAAGCAACTATTGCATATGTCTTCACAACTTGGTATAAGAATAATAACAAATACCTTTAAAAATGTCCTTCCAAGCCCAATAATGTACTTTTCTATACTCTCATCCAAAAGCGACCTACGCAATAGGTTGCAATCCAAACCGCGGCACTTATGGTCCAATACAAAACGATGATTGTTTTCACTTTTCGACTGGTACGTTATTTTGAAGCACTTTATCGTCACGTTTAACGATTTAGAAATAAATGTACTCCATAGTAATGCTTACCGCGATGGGCTTTGATACATTTAAATATTCCTAAGACCGAAATAGCAAGGTATTTATAGTCAACTACGTATTGTTGTAATTAACAGAAATGTTCAACGCCATTCCTTCTAGGAAGGACCTTGAAAATGTGACTATACTCGAAATACAATTGAATATTATATGATTTCGTAAAACAGGACGAGGGTCCGGGAAAATGTGCATGTGTATACGGCCTATTGTAGCAATGTTAATGTGTGTCCATACATGTTGATTTGTATTGACTGGTGTATTTATGTAAGTGTTGTGTAAACACAAACTAAAAGCGACATTTACACATGCTGACTTTTACAAAACCGATACAGAACCTGACATTCACATCCTTCGTTTAATAACGTGGAGTCTCCATTCGCTCATTAATTACGCAGTTTTCATATGTGACATTTGTCTAGTACTGTTTGAATAATAAGATCGGATATACGGGCAGGTTTATCTCCTTTCATTCATTATTAGAAAGTTGAAGCTTCTAAGAAAATGTAGCAATAATATTCCCTCGGTAGCATTGAAGATCAAATACATTAAAAACGGATCTTGTAAAAACAAACAGTCATATTATTGTACAAAGATTTATTAATTGAGGCAAGGTAAATGTTTGTAGCATTAAAAGAAGATTAAAGAAGTAGTACACTGCATTTATCTTCAATAAATGAGGGATTGGAAGGCAATTACGTGTTCTTAACATTTGAAAAATATATGTTATTTGTCGCGAAAGTTACAGGAACGATAGAACTTAAAAGACCTTAAAAGAACACAAATTCTTGTCAGGATCCTCTATGCTTTTCAATTAAGGGTCATGGATCGATTGCCTATACACACCATATATACATATAACATACCATTGAACATGCAATTTATTAAAGCTATGGTCATTGCCTTGCAAAGGTGAATGCAAAGAAGTGTGTGTGATGACTGTTTGAAAGTCGAGCCGAACCTCATCATTGCCCTGAAATTATTCGCATACGTTTTACATAAGATTGTTTTGTGTAAAATACATGAACAATAAAATATTATATGATTTTGTTCCAAAATGAATTTCATCATTCCAATGTAAAATATTTACAAGAGCAACTGACTAACAACCTTCTGAGGCCACATGAATTGGAGAAAATGCATGCAGACAAGATTTCCATAGCATAGTATAAAACAAACTTTAAACCATTGACATTCATCTCTGGAAAATAATTTGATTTTTAATGTAGGGTTATTGAAAGTTTTAGAAATGAAATAAACTTCTAGATCAAATTGTAAATGTGTCTCTTGAAAAAGCAGCCATACTATTTCAGCTCTATGTTGCGGAAAATCGTGTTGTTATAATAAACGGTATACGTATTCATTGCGACTTTTAATTTACAACATATAGGTTTACATTCAATTATGCCTGAGTAGTTACGTTTTGATAGCGTATTTGATAACATTTGATAGCGTATAAAAGAGCATTCGTATTATAAGACACGTTTTGACCTTTTAAGTTTGATTTACTTTGCAAGACAGAAGATATTTCGAGATTGATTTGTATAGTTTAATGTATTAAACTTAAAGGGACTTGTTCACAGGTTGGTTAAATCACGATTTTTAAAACAATCGTCATATATTTAAAAAATAATGTATGAATTATGTTTAAAAAATTAAATAACGCTCTTGAATAAGAAAACTGTTATCAAAAATTGGTTAATTATTGGATAATCAAAATCGGTGAAATAATATAACGTTTGTAACGCTTTTTCTCGATAGTTTGGAAAATACGTCAAGTATTAATAAAACCGTTATGTATTGCGATATAATATGAAAGGCTGAGTGGCTCAGTGGTAGCGCGTTGGTTTGTGCTTCCAGAGGACCCGGGTTGAAATCCCGGGAACGGCAATATTTTGTATTCCCTTCGTTTCCTAGCAATTATAATTAGTTAAGACTATAAAAAACACCTTACATCTTTTAGTAAACATATTTAATGATTTATTTAAAAAATACGATAATCTGTGGAACAAGTCCCTTTAAGCGACGGATGCACTTACATATGAAGTGACTGACAGTATGTTTTATATTTTCAGGTTTAACAACTGAGCTATATGGCATCGGCGAACCCCTCTATATCTTCAAATCTTTTCATGCGGAAATGACGTCATACGCATCCGGTTTGACAATAACGGCGTTCGTCGTTGAAAGATACATCGCCATGTGTCATCCATTAAAATCACAGACGTTATCGAACCTTTCGCGAGCAGTGAAAATTTTGTTATCAATCTGGGAATTGTCTGCTTGTTTGCTCTTTCTTACCCCATTCATATAAGGGTCTTCCCATATATAGTCATCAACGGAACCGGAATAGCGAATTCGCTGCAGTGTAACATCCTATTCGAGTGGCAAAATGGGATGGCGCACATGTTTTAAATTTCCACTTTCGTATTGTTCGTCTTTCCAATGGCGGTAATTACAATTGTGTACGGACTGATTGGAATTCAGCTGAGGAATTCTCAACTGGATTCAAAACATAAATCAATCAACATCGAGCTAGACGGGCTGTGGTCAGAATGCTCAGTAAGTGAAACGGTGAAGAGACATAAACTGTCATTCCAACCGAGCTATTGAGCAAAATGTCATTTATTCAAACATAATCTCAAGTTATAGTCAGTGTGTGTATTTATTTATCAGGGAATGTCTAACTCCTGTATCATCATTATATTTAGAAAACAGTATTCACTTGCAACAAAAATATTCATCGCAGTGTGTGAATATATACATGTAAATTGTTCCCAATGTCAATTGGCGAATAAAAGTTCGATATTCATAATACTAGGTTAGTGTTGACAGAATATGTTATGTTATTGGACATGTTGCAAGTTTTGAAAATTACTGAACCACGAACTGTTAACGCTTCTTTATCGACATTTTTTATCTTATTATTTTCCATGAAAACCATTAAAAATTAAACACCGTTACTAAATTGAAATCATCACTATAAAAAAACAACATCACGCCACTATGCTTTAAAGTTTTGAGACGTAATTCTAGGATACCATATTATCCATGAAAAAATGCGTTGAATACAAAAGTAGTGTTACCATTGGTAAACTTGTATTATTAGTTATATAATTATATGTGTTATAAAGATTTAAACCTTGTCAAAAATATTAAAATACAAGGATAGCACAAAAAAAGGAACATACACAACTCTAGCAACGCGCAATACACATTCTTTTCATAATTATCGCAAACGTCAAATTAATTAAGCAATACGCAATAATCTCGAAATGCACAATAATCTAACAATGAACACTACCTTAGGAAACCATGATATTCTCTAAATGGTGAATACCTAAACCATTCCTAATACTCTATCAAGACACAAAAGTCTAGCAATGCACAATACTCTAAAAATGCACTATACTATCGCAATGCACAATAATCTCGAAATGTAATTTACTCAAGAATTGCACAATTATCTCAAAAATCTAAATGATCTACCAATGCACAATAATCTCGAGATGCACAATACACTCGCAATGCCCTATACTATCGAAATACACAATGATTTTTTTCAATGCACACTATTATCGAAAAGCACAATAATAGTGAACTGCACACTAATCTCGAAATGCACAATTATATAGCAATGCTCAATACTCTACCAATGCACAATACTCTACCAATGCACAATACTCTAGCAATGGACACAAATCCCGAAATGCACAATAATCTTGCACTTTATAATAATTTCAAAATGCACAATAATCTCGAAATGCAAAATAAAAACCAAATGCACAATAGAAATGTACGAGTATCTCGAAATGCACAATAATCTAGTCATGAACAATAGTCTAGCTATAAACAATAATTTAACAATACAAAATAATTAAATAATGCACAATAATCAAGCAACAAAAAATAATTTTGAAATGTGAAATCATTTGAAAATGTTCGATAATCTTAAAATTCACAATAATAAATGTAAGAGTGATGAGCGCAGTCTACTGGAATGATGTTGTCATTATCGTCAACAAATTAGTTAGTTAATTCCAAATATACATTTAAGAAAAAACTTCGATGTATAGCAAACAGCTTATTTGCAATAAATGATTTCGATAAATCATCCCTTAAGAAGATTCATTGATCTGTACATGTCTCGTATATGTTCAGAATATACATTCAATATGTCATTTTGACATTGTTTGGTTAATTTTACTTTATTTAATTGACCTACATGCATTCGTAATGAAGAAAAAATACCCTTGTGCAATATGAACGCTTTTCTTCATTTTATACAATTTATAACTACTCTTATTATAAGCGATCATGATACAATTTTATTGATTTAAAGCACATAAGTAAACAATGGCATTTGTATAATCGTTGTGTCGTTATCAAATCCATCTCTTTTGTAATTGCTATGATTTAATTCATATAAATCATTCGTCGAAAATGCCATATTGTTAGAAATCACAAATAAATGATACAAGGAATTAAAATACGCAAATATGTTTTATCAACATTGAGGCCAGGGTAAAGCCGTCCATGAGAATCAAAATGCATGTAGTAACAAGCCTCAAATGTATGTCGTTCAACACACATACGCTTATTAATTCATTTAATAATTTATATGATGAGCCTGAACATTTCATGTAGTGTTACACAATAATGTTTACAAAACATAAGCCACCTTTGTCATCATCTTTTCCTGTAACAGAAGCTGCGGCTGAAGACATTTTAATGTTCTTGAACGTTTAATACTAAAATTCAAAATAAGTAGCAACACATGTATTTACTGAAACATCATTGTTATAGACTTTCAGTTGTTTCATACGTTGTGTCACTTCCTTTTTTTGTCTCTTTTCTAAACAGCAAATTATTCATGTTTCTTTAATGCCATGTTTTACGATTGTTTAAGACATTTATGGACTCTAGTTGCCCATTTCAAAGGGTAATATCATTGATGAATATGCAACATATACATAGCATCGGAATTAGAGTTCCGTAATGTCGTCATTAACCACATAATTCATCGCCAATGTTTACTAAGAATAAAATTAACTTGATCAGTTGTTAACTCAGCACATTAATGAACTATTGACAATAAAACATAACAAGAACCTGCTGGAATTACCAGTAACTTTTATATGAGGCCACATCAAATTGATTAGTCGGATTTGCCGCACCTAAACATAAGAAGATACATTTTAAAATTTATTTTCTATATTTGTTCATCAACATGTTAAGCAACATCTGTCTGTTTTTCGTTAGTATTGCAACAATAAGCTACCTGGTCCTGTCTTAAACAAACATTTCATTTCTCGCTTGCTAAAATAGTCTGTTACAAACATACATTTTTTAAGATGTATTTCATTCAGTGGCTGCTGACTATCAAAATGTCGCCTTAATATGCTATATATATGAAAAAGCAAGCGGATTTGCAAATAAAAATTGCATGAAGTAAAATGAAAAATAAACATTAACACAATAAGGGTTACTCGTACTAATAACATACAAATGTCAAGGACACACAGCAACAGATTGTATTGAGGTGAAAGTATAGGCAGTTTTAAAAGCGTAGAATGTGTATGGCAGAAATGTTCCATCAATATGGACACATTTTTTTGTATTCATTTCTTTTCGCGCACCACTGATTATATCGAATTGGGTTTGCTCCAATTTGTTTCGGCAAAGTCCACCGAACAACATTAACAATTTGTTGTGACCTTAGTTGCTAAACGGCAATACTATGTATTCCGCATTTTCCTACGTTACACTCGCCTGTAACGATTTCATATAAATTTCGAACATGTTTTTTTAGAATGTTGGCATTAGCCAAGCGAGTTAAGTTGTGGCATTTTGAAATATGCCTTAATGGCACCACATTTTTACTCTGCGGGTTTCGAGTCAGTGTTTAGATATATCTCGAATGTAAATGCATATATGCCGGACGTCCATGCACGGAATAAAAACGATCTTGTGTGCATCGTATGTTGCTGAGTGCCGTTAACAAGAAAAAGGTACATTCGATAAACTCTCATTTTCCATTATTTGCAGACGCATGTTTGTAGATAAATTTGTGTACACGGGGTAAGACACTAACATTAAATAGGATATTTTATATTTGAAATTGATGTTCACCCAAATAAGTCGCTGTTTACATGTCTCTTTATTTGATGACAAAGAACTTGACGCTGGCGATATATTCTAGACAACCTAAAGTGATGAAAAAACCTAAATGTACGGAGATATAGAGAACATTTGTTAGCTTTGCGGTAATACTGTGATACATTTTTCTTAATAAAGTGAGAAGATAAATATTTTTCACGAGTGCTTGCACGATCGAAAATGTGTGAAATTTTTCAGTTAATGAGACCATATTTTGCCGTATTATCCCGAACAAAAATCCTTTTTATTGAATGCTATTGAATACTCTTGTCATATCAGTTAGCATAACAACATTTTATACGTGTTCTATTTTTTGATTGACGCGTATTGCTTGTGTTAAACAATCATTATTCCAGCGCCATGTTTGACAACAATAACTCTGCCGTGAATGTTTAACGTAATTTGTAGTGCTTCTAATAGCCCTACCACCGGGCTTAATAACAAGTACCATCATTTGTTGTTCGAGCCGTATTAACCCGAGCAGAAACAAGGCATGATTTAACTTTGACAATGCGGTTTAGGCTTAGCCAATTTTTGAAGGACACGATCACAAAATGAAATCGCATGTGTGTTTTAGTAAACCAGATTAGCGAATTGGAAACGCTCCTTAAAATGTTAAACTGGCGAAAAAAAACGATGGATACGATGATATATGTTCTGAAAGGGATTCATTATATATATTAATTGTTTTCTTCTCTATTTATTCCGAAATGTGAACGTAAATTGATTGAAATGTCGGCCTGAGTGCAGAAAGTGTAACGCTGAGACAACATATTACCAACTACTCTGATGACCTGTCTCATTAATCAACACCCCTGAGAATTGTCTAATAGTCACATTGGCTTAAAACGACATAGGAAGACCCGCAGCAATTTTTATTAATAAGAGAAGGCATTTAAGAAACGTAATCATCTCCATTGAGTCTTGGATAACATTTTCGTTTGAGAGCAGAAACGGTATTCGTAACATGATATTCTTTATATTTACCTTCAATTTTTTTATGATGTATTATATTATGAAGTGTGACAATACATGACTGTATTTATAACGTTCAAAATCTAGGCTTATAAGAAAAATGTAGGGAATTCGTTCAAGAATGATTTGTTTATAAATAAGCAATAAATATATAACAACACGAATAAGTATATAAATATGATTTGTCAAGTCATCCGGTGAGGCTATTATGATATTTAATCTACAAACACAGAGACTGATAATAAATTTTATAATTGTGGTATCCAGTACTTAAACGTATACTGCTTATCTGAGATGTCTATAAAAATAACAAATAAGCTTTTTCTGCAAGTTTTGTTTCAAATTTATTAAAGTACACGGTTCAAACAACAATCCGTATAAATCAATACAATAATATACACGTATACAGAAATAATAGATCGAATCTTATGCAATACTCGCATCATACGCAACTTGCAAAAACAACACCTGTTCCTGATCCGAATGTGTTAAGCTTTACATATACACAACTGATTTTGAATGTTCAATTTAATAATTAAATTTTTGCATAAGCTCGTTGCAACTGACATCACTGACTATGTTTATATTCTAAAATGCACGTTTTCCTTCACTTAAATGAAAACTTTTTCTCATTTAAATCCTTAACAAATTGATTTAAAGCGATAGAATAAAACTCAGAGTATGAATAAATACGACGTGTACTTTGCACACACATGATATATTAATATTAATATATAAAGATTCATGAGAAAACCATTATATAGAATCTCCTTTTTCGTGCTCATGATATCAGCTTGAAATTCAGACTGTATAATAAATAACATTGTTACGTCAGGAATTGACGTCGTGATAGCTAAGATATCAATTGTTATTAATGAAGCATCTTAATAACAAGAGTATATAGATGTAATTCATATAGGAAATTGAGTTCATATAAGAGACAAAAAAAATATGTACACATTTGTCATTGTTTTGGGAATAAACATGATATATCTCGAAACAATAGACATGCGTTTATACTGATTATTTAGCACAGGGATAGAGTTATTGACGATTGTATACCCTTTCCTGCCCATGTATGTGGACAACAAAATGATGATTCCATGTTTTTTCCTAAGCGACAAACTAAATTAAGATAGTTATGTGTTTCGAGATAATGCATCACATTAGGGCAGACCATATTTGACTTAGGACCGCAAAAATGCATTTATTGCCGACATGCAGCGTTCAGATATTTGCAATAAAATAATAGCCCTGAATAATACAGTATCGGTAAAAATAAACTCTCGGTTTTAATAGACATGCACTATGCAATATATGAACAAACACTTGTTCACTTAAAGCAACTATTGTATTAGTTTTGCATTGTTCACCGACGTATCCGATGCCTCGATTAGTAATATTGTTCAAGAAGTGAAAACAAAAACACTGAATTATACACACACACAAAACGTTTAATATGCGATGAGTTGCGTGTTCATATAAACATATCACCTGAGTTTCAACATTGAATATCGGACTACATTCCAGGAAAAAACGTTTGCTGTAAGAGACCCAGAAATANAGTATCAACTATTAATGATAAAAATACGCTATTAAAAAGTAGCACTACCATTGAAAAAGAGAATTGTTTTTCTAATGAAAATTGTAGTATTATTACAGAGTCAACTTTGGATTTTAATTTCACTAATAGTGGATTACATGTTGTTTGTTTAAACATTCAACACATATTACCAAAGATTGATGAAATCAAATATGTACTTTATAATTCGGATATTCACATATTAGGACTTATTGAAACATTTTTGAATGCTGAAATATTAGATAGTGATATACAAATTCCAAATTATAATATTATTCGCCGCGACAGAAACATTCGAAAGGGTGGAGGCATATTAATTTATATTAAAGATAACATACCTTTCCAACATAGATTGGACTTGAACGTAAATTCTTTAGAATCAGTTTGGATTGAAATAATGTTTCCTCAAACAAAATCATTCTTAATAAACTTTGTATACAGACCACCGGATTCTACAATTGAATGGATATCGACATATGAATCTAATTTTAAAAATGCTAATAACTTAATGGATAAAGAATTTTATATATTAGGAGATTTTAACATAAATTTTCTTTCTGACAAAGATGTGTTCAGTAATAATAAATGGTCTTCTTTTGTAATAGCAAATGGACTCCAACAAATGGTCAGGCAACCAACACGAATAACAAACACATCAAACACTATAATTGATCATTTGTATACTAATCGTCCGGATCGAATCATGGAAATGTTTGTATCGTCCTATAGTATAAGTGACCACTTTCCAGTGTGTTTCACCCGAAAGACACGTTATAAACTATCTAAAAACACGCATTTAACAAAGGAATATAGGCAATTCAAAAATTTCAATAAATCAAACTTTCAAAATTATTTATTAATGTCAAATGTAGAACATGTTGAAACAATAGCAGATCCAAATACTTCACTTAGTTATTTACTAAATAAAATTAATGAAGCGCTAAACGTTCACGCACCATTAAAAACAAAAAGAATAAAATCTGATCGTCTGCCCAGTTGGTTTACAGCGGAAATTAGACAAGAAATCAAAGTTCGCGATTGGTTAAAAAAGCATCATAAAAAAGATGAATACAAGAAACAGCGAAATCGTGTAACATTCTTAATAAGAAAAAATAAGAAGCAGTTTTATAACCAATCGGTGAAGGAAAATGCATCAGTTCAGCATCTATGGAATACTCTTAATGCTTTAACAAAACCACAAACTTCACTAACTCTTCCAACAAAAATAAGGATAAATAATAAAGATATTGAAAATGTTGATGATATCTTAGAAGAATTTAACAATCATTTCATCAACATTTCCCATATAGTTTCGAAAAGAAAATATGACCCACACATTTATCAAACTTTTAAAACATTTTTAAACAAAAAAATAGGAATGAATGTATTTGACATTCCTCAAATTACGATATTTGACGTTCGGAAAATAATAGACTCTCTCAAAATATCCAAAGCTGCCGGAATAGACAATATTGGCGCTAAAATTCTCAAATATTGTGGGGATACCATTGTATGTCCGATTACTTCTATTATTAATAATTGTATAAATGCTGGAATTTTTCCTGACCAGCTTAAAGATGCATATGTTTTTTCCAATACATAAAGGTGCAGATAAAAGTGATCTTAACAATTATAGACCAATTTCTATTCTCCCAACAATTTCGAAGATATTTGAGAGACACATTACAAATCAACTTAAATCATATCTTGAAAAGCATGAACTACTCCACAGTTACCAATCTGGTTTCCGCCAAAATCATTCCTGTCAAACATCCTTGATTCGCCTTGTAGAGTCTTGGTTACAGTATATTGATTCTGGTCGCATGCTTGGATCAATTTTCCTGGATCTCCGGAAAGCATTCGATTTAGTAGATCATGACATTGTACTTGAAAAACTCAGCATGTACCAATGTTTGTGACAATGCTCTTGCTTTGATAAAATCTTATCTTTCTAATAGAAGACAGTGTACAAAAATAAGTTTTATAAAATCGTCGTTTCAATATATCAAAACCGGTGTACCACAAGGTTCTATACGTGGGCCGTTTTTATTTCTTTACATTAATGACATCCCATCCTTCGTTAAAAACTCAACAATTGATCTTTACGCCGAAGATTCAACATTACACGTATCGGATTATAACATACAAAATATACAATTAAATTTGCAAAACGATTTGGACAGTAAAGCAACATGGTGCTCCTTTAATAACATGTCAATTCATCAAAACAAAACTAAATGTATGATTTTATCAAAAGCTCGTAGTTCTACTGACAATCTTAGACTTAATATTAATGGCATTATCCTTGAACAAATCAAAGAATTTAATTTACTAGGAGTAACGATTGATGAGCATCTTTCATGGCAATCGCACATAAACAGTGTATGTCGTTAACTTAACTTTAAACTGGCCTTATTAAAACGAATAAATTCTTTTATTACCTATGAAACAAAGAAACTATTGTACAACGCATATATATTAACGACTATGGATTATTGTTGCGCATTATGGTGTTCAGCAACACAGTCACACTTACGTAAAATACATTTGATACAAAAACTAGCTGCTAAAATAATACTGAATAAACCATATTCAACTCCCATTATTCAAAGAACTTGGTTGGTTGACATTTAATAACAGATGTACTTTCCGAATTGGATCTATTGTTTATAAGTTTGTAATAGGCGCAATGCCCTCTTATTTGACTTATGTTATTCATATCTCAAATAATAATGTGTACGCTCTTAGATCCACCACCCACACTGATATATCATCTATTCGTTTAGAACAAATTATGGAAAACGAGTGTTTTCTTTTCGTGCATGAACCGTATGGAATTTCATTCCAATAAGCATCCGACAAGTGTCTTCGAATACTAACATTCAAAATAAAATTTAAAGAATACCTACAAACAAATCACTGAAATACATGTTTCTATACTTTGTAATACGTTGTTAATTCTTTGTTGTGATGTGTCTGATAAGATTTATTTTGAAAAAATGATTTTTGTATCATATTTTGCATATTTTGTATTATCATAATCATCATCATCATCGTCGTCATCATCATCGCCGTCGTCGTCGTCTTCGTCGTTGTCCACGTCATCGGAATTGATAAGGAAGTTATTATGACATTTAACTGTATAGTTCATTTTTTTTCCCTGGTATGTTCGTATGCATGTTTCAAAATATATACTTGTGTTATGTTACTGAAGACAACATTGTAAAAAAGAAATTATTTTTTAATGTGAATTCTGCATGAAATGAAGTAATTATTATATTATTATTATTATTATTAACCTCATTGTTAATCTCAATTATTTACTACGAATGAAATAAACTCGATCAGTTTTGGACTCATCACATTAATGGGCATTCGACAATAAAACATTACAATAACCTGCTTACATTACTAATCGCTTTTTTCTCAGGCAGCATAACATTGATTAGAGGTTGGTCTGATTAGTCATACCTCAAAGTTAGACAATATTATTCAAAATGTTCTTTCTGTTATATTTTATGTATTCATAAACATGTTAAGCAACATCTGTCTGCTTTTCGTTAAACAGTAAACGTACAATTTTGCAACAATTAGCTGACTGGTCCTTTTTAAACAAACATTTCACTTTCCTCTAGTTGGTCTAAAATTGGCTGTAACAAATATGTTTCCAGATAAATATTTTCAGTGGCTGCTGATTTTAAAAATGACGCCTTAATTTGTTCAATGTGTTAATAGCAAGTTGATTTGCAAATATAAACACCATCAAGTGCAAGAAAAAAACAATCATTCACACAAGGAATGACACTAGTTCTAATCAAATACAAGTCCAGGACAAACGGGACCAGATTGTAATGAGTTTAAACTATATGCAATATATAAAGCGTTGAATGTTGATGGCAGAAACGTTCCATCCATATGGGCACATAATTTGTATTCGTTCTTGTTTGCGCACCTCTGAATATATCGAGCATTGCATTTTGTTATTGTGCTTGCTAGTTCCAATTAGTTTTTGCAAAATGCCACCGAACAGCTTACCAATTTGTTGTAGCCTTTATTGCTAGACGGCTTTTTTATATTGTATTCCGCACTTTCCTACGTTACACTCTCATGTAAAGATTTAATATAAATTTCGAACTTGTTGGCGTTAGCCAAGCAAGTTAAATCGTGGCGTTTTGAAATATGGCTAAATGATACAACTTTGTTACTCTGCGGGTTACGAGTGAGTATTTCGAATGTCTCGAATTTAATTGCACATATGCATGTCATTCACGCACTTCATAAAAGGACCATGTGTACACCGTATGTTTCTGAGAATCGCTTACAAGAAAAAAATGCTACAACCGATACACTATCATTTTCCTTTTTTAAGAGACGCATGTATTTATGTAAATGTTTGTGCACGGGGTACGACACTAACAATAAATAGGATATTGCACATTTGCACTCGATGCTTACCATGATAATTTGCTGTTTACACATCTCTTGATTTGATTAGAAATACTTCGGCGCTGGCGGTAATATCGTGATATTATATATTTTTACGAGCGGTTGCACGAGTAAAAATGTGTGTATTTTGTCTGATAATGAAAACACATTTCACAGTTTTATCTGTTCGTTTGTATTTCCTTTTTATTGTATGGTTTTGAGTAGGATTTCGTATAAATTACCTTTTGAAACATTTAACCGATGTATTTTCTCATTGAAGCGCTGTGCTTGGTTTTACAAATAAACATTCAAGCGCCATGTTTGATAAATATAAAGTCGCCGTGAATGTTTAACGTTATTCGTAAGGCTACACTTGGCCCTACCACTGGGCATAATAACAACTTGTGTTTAAGCCGTCTTAACAGGAGTGAAACAAGGCATGAATTAACTTTGACAGTTCGGTATAGGCTTAACCAAAGTTTAAGGACACGGTCACAAAATGAAACCGGAAACAAAATAAACAAGATAATTGGAATACGTTCCTAAAAAAGTAAAACTGTCGAAGAAGAACAATTGAAAAGTGTTTTGAACCGAATTAATGAATTATCTTAATTGTTTTCTTCTCTATTTATTACGAAATGTCAACGTAAATGGATTGGAAATTGGTCTGAGTGCAGAACTGTTAACGCTGAGACAAACATATTAAAAACTACTCTGATGATCTGTCTCTTAATTCAACAACCTCGAGACATTGTCTAATAGTAACATTGGCTCAATACGAAATAGGAAGACCCTAAGCCATGTATTATGAAGACGGAAGGCATTGTAAAATGTAAAGTCTCCATTGATTCTTAGATAAAATATTCATTTGAGAGCAGTAACGGAACTATTAACATGTCCTGTTATATATAAGCGTTCAATAAATTCAAAAACATAAATAAATATGATTGGCCACGTCACTAGATTAGGTTATTATGGTGCTAAATCCATCTTCTCACACAGGGACTAATAATAAATAATGCAATTGTTGTCTCCAGTACTTAAACGTAAACTGCTTTTCCGTGTATGACAAACGAAAGTTGTATAAAAACTTTCAAAAATATACATTGTCTACAATTTTGTTGTTGTTGACATTTATTAACGTACACGGCTCCGACTACAATGAGTGTGAATCAACTATACACATATAAAAACAACACCTTTCCTGATCTGAATGTGATCAGCTGAAAAAACCACAACAAGCTGGATGTCGAATGACTGTCCCAATACATTTTTTAAATTGTGCATGAAATCGTTGCAATTTATATCATTGACTATATTAATATTTTAAAGTGCGAATTGTCCATCACTAAAATGAAACCTTGGTGGCACTGGCATGCGATAAAATAGTCAAATGATGAAAGCATACGACTTGCATGTTGCAAACACATGTCATATTCATCTTAATATATAAAGATTAATGAGAACAATGTTATATGCAATCTCCTTATTCGTTTTCATGATCAGCTTGAAAATCAAACTGAATATTCAATAAGTCCAAAATTGACGTATATTCATTCACCTTAACAAAATGAGTATAACTATTTAATCCAAATAGGGAACCTAATTCATATGAGAGCATTATCTATACAAATGTATACTCGGATCAACCATATCTCAATATAATAGGCATGTGTTATTAGTGTGTATTGGCTCAAGTGACAGGGCTCGTAACGGTTTTATACTCTTTCTTGCCCATGCATGAGGACAACACAATGGAAATACCATGTTCATTTTTAAGCGAAAAACTTAATTAATATAATTATGTGTTTCGAGATAACTTAACGCTAAAAATGAATTATTGCAGACAATGTCCGACCAATGACCGCAAACATGAAATTATTGCAGGTTGATTTAATTTTAATAAAAATCTATGATTAGGAATTATCGGTAAAAAGAAACAGGCATACACTATGCAATATATCAACAATCACCTGTTTAGTAAAATCAACTATTGCAATTGTTTTGCATTGTTTTCCGATGCCGCAATAAGTAGTATTGTTCAAAATGAATAAAAAGCTGAATTATAAAACAAATACCGATTACTATGCGATGAATTGCGTGTTCAGATAAAAATATCACTTGAGTTGTAACATAGAATATCGGACTACAATACAGGAAAAAAAAACGTTTGCTGTATTAAGACATATCAAACTTAAAGGGCCTTTTATCTTCCAGTTTTACGGTTTAGAAATGGATGTACGCCATATAATTGCTAACCGCAAAGTGTGTTGTTGCATCGATACATAATCACGACCAAAATAGCATTGTATTAAGAGTCATTTCCGTATTGTTGTCATTAACCAAAATCTTCTACGCAACTATTTAATAGGAAGGACCTTGAACAGTTTCGGTAATGCAACAACAAATGCTCATTCAAAAAATTTAGACTGTTTTTAATAGCAACATTTGAATACCAAATTATTTAACCAAAACATAGAACATTCTGAAATAATTCCTATCAAATAAGATGATAACCATTAATTTCTGGATTTTTGAATCAATTCCTACTAAATGAGTAGATAACTTATGTTTGAAATGGTAAGTTTAGTCATTTTTAGAACATGATACAACCGTGAAATTCATAAATAAACTTTCATTCTTAAGTTTGTATTTATCAACATTGATACATTGTAAAATGTATGTAGACAAAAACGTGTGCTTTGTACATATTTTACAAAAACAGAACCTTTGTTTCATGTGTTTCATCAAATACTGGTAAAATTCTACTAGTACACATGTACATTGCCTGAACAAGTCTGAACATGAATAAAAAACTGCTGACCTCGCCAGCCTCGATCGCTTAATTGCTTAATTGCTATCTTGTATTTATAACTGTGTAATCATTCATTTATTATTACTGCATTTCAGTTTCATGAGTTTCTTTTTATTTTATTTTAAGTGAACTTCACATTTATAAGATGGACGAGAAAAAAATCGCTCTCCAATTCAAGCTAATCGATTTGATAATATGCCATTGTATTAGAACTGATCATTATATCACATGTTTTTTAAGAACATTTGCTCCGTTGGATTCGGCAGAGTAATATTATATTGCTCTAAATATAATTGTTGTTTTAGTTATTTGTTATTTTTCTGACATTCCAGCTTACCGGGGTAATTGAAATACAATGTTTCGTGTGATGCTGTGCGCTGCGATACAATTTGTTTGATAAGTTAGTTGATAAGGCCTTTGCTGTCTACAAAGGAACTATTTACCTCCAGAGCATTGACTTGAAATTGAAGCTTTATACAATTTATCCCCCACTGATTTAGCTGGAGTTTCACTTTTGATTCAAAGGTCACTCTTTTTCAATCTAAATTACCTTTGAGCCGATTATTACATATGCTAATTCACATTTACACTTAAGCCGTGTTCATCTTCGTCCCTGTCACTCAAAACTGAACGCTTCATTTAAAAATCGTTTCTATTTGCAATGTTTACTTGTTTTATTCCTAACTTAGAAATTGATAGTTAAGTGGACTTATGAGTACAAATCATAGTGTTCCATACACAAACACTCGTGAGAATCTTCTGACAAAAGTCTTCGAAAACAATAGGATAAACCTGATCATATTTTGAAGTATAGAATACTGACGGAAGACCTTGAATGGTTTTTAGACAAGTACTTTATTTGATTCTGATTGTTAAAGGAGTATCATGTATGATCTAAAACAATCAATCCGTTCTGTCAAACGTTTATGTATTGAGAAAATCAAAACCAAGACATAACCACTGTAGCTATTATGTCTGTTATTTTATTTTTTTGTCGACACATACACGCAAATATATGTGAACAGAATACTGTTCTTACAATAAATAAATTATTGCGTATTTTGCATATTCTGTAGACATAAAGGCAAGATGATATACAATTTGAATGACTAGTAAGAAGAAGAGGATGATTCTAAGACAATTGCATGTGATGTAACCGGATGTGAAGATCGATGATACACGTGTGTATCTGTATTACGCTGTGAGTCAGCGTATATCGAGTTGAAATGGCATCAGAAAGGACATCCACACGTTGGTGTTAAGATTGTTCGAGTAATTAGCTGAAGATATTATGGTATTAGATACATATAATCCCAAGCAGACTATTTATCCATAATGAGCACTTGATCTACGTTACTTCAACATATCTTTCATTTTTATGCATTATACATAGAAGCTTACTGGATAGTATACAACTAACTCATCATTTAGATATCTTTTGTTTTCACATTAATTAACATACTTGGAATCAAACCGAAATGTAATCAAACAAAACAATTTTCACAAAGGATTATAAAATTACCAATACTAAGTTCAAATCCAATATTTCGCAAAATTATAAATTTTATATGTCAGCTTTTCAAAAACATTTTGTCACTGATCATACAGTAATCATCGTAACAAAAATACTCAACACCATAAACACGTCCAGTAATTGTTAGGTTTGGTCGCCTGAACGCCCCATTGAATCCCACAAAGGCTGTTTATAAACAATGAAATCGTGGTATCTGATATTTAAATGAATAAAATGTTTTCCTCGTTAACACTTTAGAGCTGTTCAGAATGTAATCAATCAAGGCATTAATGAAAAAATGGTTCTCAAGAAAGCAATACTTAGAAAAATGTAATTTTTCGCATTGTTAAAAAATTGAGTAAGCCAGCTTTCATTACGTTCCTGATCATAATACATTTTGCTTAACGAAACACACACACACAACATAAACAAATCTGAAGAACTGTCTAATTTGTCGCAATAATTTCCAAATTCATAATTTGACAATTTTTCTGTGGAAACGAGCATTGTGACATTGACATCATTGCTTATGACCTTAATGTTCTTAAACGCACCATTCAATCACTAAAATGAAAACTATATATGAGAAGTTGTTACACAACTGCCACGTGGACGTTGATGGTATATTTAAATGTTTTAGGCGATTAGCTTTTTTATGTTTATCACACACGCACACACATTTGTGAGAACTGGATATGTGATGATTATTGAAAGTAGAAGTGTACGTAACAAGATTATCCGGGAAAAAGAATAATGTAAGGGAGTTTATTTCAGTCACGCTTTTCGGTCGGTCGGCCCGATGGTTTGTCTGTTGGTCGGTCGGTTTGTCTGTCAGCATGATATAAGTTTGTGGAGTACACTTCTTCAACATTTCTAAAGCGAGTTGATTAACACGTATGTTAGTCATCATCATGAAGTGGAAATGTATGTGCAAGACCCCTTACTTCTTGCTCAGCGATCCACACTTTACTTCAATGTCCTACATTTTTAGAGTTAACTCATTTCAGATTTTCAAGCAATTGAATTAAACCTTGAAATGTTATGGTATAAAGAGTAAATATAGAAGAAACTCCCCCAGAGAACCACATGTTGCTGTGTTATGTTCTTTCATTACATGCACTTACATACTTTCATTTCCTAAAAATGAGTTTCTGTGCAGTAAGTTATTATAATTATAGAAAAAGCGATTTTCATTTTTCCTATACTATATGACGACATTATTATATGACTTTAAGAGTAACCCGGCTTGTATCGTAATAAAAAATCTGAACAAGCGACCAGCAGAATACCGATTTTGTTTTCTGTCGACATGTATCTCAATTATTTATAGAGATATATTTTGCTTTGGCCAAAGTTGTATGTATGGACAACCCATTTTAAGGACAATAAAGCTTTCAGAGCGACAACAGAATTAATACTCGTACCATACATTCAATTCGTGATTTCATTACTGAACAGGAAGCAGTATTTTACCATGCAATATCCGAGAAATGACCGCACAAATTTAATTATCGAAAACATTTTCGACGTGCAACGAAGGGACATTTTCAATAAAAGTCTGTGGCTTTATAAGTGGCAAATGGAAACTGTGGCTAACAGAAAAATACATTGCAATCTAAGCAATATAACTGCACATATTAATTTCGAAGAATAAGTATTGCATTGGTTATGTACGTATCACCTACGTTACCCATGCATATTGATGTTTTTAGTATTTTGCAAGCACTAAATATAAACTGCATATACAATTTAAATAAAAATGGAAACCCATAAAATACATAAAAATGCGATTACTTACATGTTTTGATTACAATATTATGTTTCATTTAAAATAAAAAAGCGTACTGCTTTTAACATAATAACACTAGGAGTTAGAGCCTTAGCATTTGGAATCATAGAGGACAATATACACGTGGTTAACAAAACGTAATCGCCTGTGTGGATCAATCGGACAGCTGAGTTTTAATTGATAAAACAATATTTCAATAATACTTTGAAAACGTTAAGATCAAATCACAAATCCACATGAAGTCTTGAATTCCAAATAGTTGTAAGACGTTAGCCATTCCAGTGGCAGGAATGTATCTTTAAATACAAATCATTCGCCCTTACATGTTAGTTTTATGTGTTACCTCGCCAGAAGCTAACCATATCAAAAGGTCCATATTGCGAATAACGCCTGCATAAAGTTACAAAGAACTTATGGTAAAGATGTTAAACATTGATTGGTCATGAACTGTTTTCAAAGACCAGTCTCCGCCTATCTCAAATGTATGTTAAGTAGGTACTGGCATAAGAATGTGTACTTAGTACTGATAAACCAGCCAGCCCAGAATGAGTAGGTTAACTGATCGCCGTGATGTTACTGAAATACTGTTGAACATAACTTAACGAATAAAGAAGTAGTGTATCATAAGTCAAACCGAATTGACAATTTGTCACTCAATTATTCAAGGTGAAACTTTAATATAAAAGTCGAGTGACTTGTGTTATGACATATCCAGTGTGATAGCTCAAACAACGAGACTGGTGGATACTATTAGAACATTCGACTTGAGGAATATTCCTTTATATATAAATATACGACATGCCTTTATTTTCTGAAAAAGTATTTCTGCGCAGTGTATTATTTCAATAATCGAACAGGAGATTTCCATTTACTGTGTGCTGTATGACGAAAACCTTATATTCCGAAAAAAGGAGCGAGGCTTGTATGGAAACAACGAATAGCATAATACGGATTTTGTTTTCCGTCGACATGTTTCTAGCTGATTGATGAAGACGGTATTGTGCTAAGATAGTAAACAGATGTAAAATAAATTCAAATACAAAAAAGTACTATTGAAATATATACAATTTAGAGGAGACAAAATATATTTGGTAACATTCTTTATTGTTTGATTTATGTTGGAATTGCACCATGTTGACTTTATATTCTGACGACGCACAGCGACCAATTTACTGAACAAATTACTGGTTAACAATATAAAGCGAGTATATACGATTTAATTTGCAACATTTTGTTTTCTCAATCTTAAACAAATACATGAATGTTTTTGAGAAATGTTGAATGCAAATAATGAACAATATTATACTTGTGCCATTTATCATTTTGCTGTTCACTTCAAAATTTAAAGCGACTAAGTTAGCTTCAATACTGTCTCGTTAACTATTTTATTTTATGACAGAGAATTGTTTGAACAAATCTGCACAGAATACCGGGTATTTTTTCCAAAAGTGTACACATCGACCGTGCAGCAGTTAATTATTTCCAATGGTATTGAACGCTGATTTCGTTGATTTACTGGTTCCAGTTCTCCTGATATTGTTTATTTTAGTATGTTAATCTTAAAAGTGTATCTGTTTTGGAAATATATTACTAAGATCGCATAAACTATCTTTCAGGTATGCAATTCGGATGTAAATTATAGTGGTTTTATAAACAGAAGCTAATACGTTTATTCTATAGCATGTATTCGTAGGACATGGATCTCAGAAAAAGAAAAAGAAATATAACATTATCACCGGCTGGTGAATATGGTATAAATCAATGACACTGATGTATTAGCTTCTATGTGCATCGTATACTCGACTGATTAATTAAATATAATTGATACTCGTCCACGTAACTTCATCCACAACACTGTCTTCTTAGTCTAAGGTATTCTATATCTTCATGTCCACCATCATGATGTTCCTGAAAGCTTACAGTGAACTTCTGCACCGTCTGGTCATAACTGTTACTTCAAATTATTTGAGGTGATACAGTAAAAAAGTGAGCTTGTAAGTGTTTCGATAACGTTTAAATCATACTTAAATTGTTTTGCACAATATATATTTTACTTTCACAGAAATGGCACCCAATGCTTGGAATCATTGATTAAGCCTTTTACTTTAATCTTTGTCTTTAATACGTTAGAGCAACAGTTTAGAATGATCAATGTTTATTGTGTCCAACCTTCGTTCTATAAGAAGTTTGTTTCAAACTTCGCAGTCAAGCAAAAACTTGCAGAACTACAACAGTTAGCATACCGCCATATTAAGTGTATATAATATAAATAATATATATATATATATATATATTACAACATCTATACAAGATTATTAAGCAATGTACATGGTACATTTCAACTTGTTTTTAAGAATCAATATAATCGAACAATAATTATCTAAATGCAGTCATTCAACGGTAACCAACAGACATGATCAATTGTCTATTTTCATAAATACATGTTTAGTCTTCAAAGAGTGTTTCTAATTGCGATAACATATTCTTCTTTAGTGTGCTATTATTTTTGTAAATAACATATGAACGATAAATGTCCTTTTATATAAAAATAATATTGCCTTCTCATAGACCGGGTAAATAGACTAGGTCATGTAACATACAAAAAATATATGACCATGGCGTGTTGAAGGATACGTTTACACGTAAAGTAATGACCTTTTAAAGACGCTTCACTGCTAGGTCACTAATCGGTATGTTTCACATTATATAAACGCGATATCTATAGAAACTAAGATTCTTTTTAACGACATTAAAGATTAAATTTTGGTTTTGAACCCGTTACTACAATTGGCAATACCCACCATGTCAGTCAGTGTTTAAATACGCGGCACATGTCTTTACATTGCATATTACAATGTTTAATGGAGGCTTATTTCTTCTTATATTTTAGTATATATTAAACACATCATATTAACTATAATGATTAAAGTAAGCAGCTAGACATGCATATTAATCCACATAGTTTGCGGCCTTTTTTTCCATTAGAACCTTTTCCAAGAATGACAAACTAATTCTATGCAATAGTGTTCATTTATGGGTTCTGCAATTAACTGTTGGCAAACGTAACATAATACGAAATGATTATTATTGCTTTTAAGAGCTTGACAAGTTATCATGTACAAGCAATATAAAGCTCTTCTCTTAAAGTGAAATGTCAATCTTTAATATATATTTACAAACGTGTATTCAATAAAGAATTGTCTTTATCTTCTTATGGATGCGTTTTTTTCCAAAGTCGAAGATATTCGCTTTAAAATGAAGGATGTGATGTTATATGTTTTACTACTTTTGGTGGAGGTCTAAACTATCTGCCACATTGTATTAATATGCTTTGTAAAGCAGATATGATTTTGCTCTAAATAATTGCATTTTGACTTAAAGCATGCATATTATATTACACTAATTCTTATATATCCCTGTACCACTTACAACAGAGTTTTCGTGCAAGAGTTTAGCACTGATGATTGAGTAGGGCAATATAAACGTCTTGTCAAAATGATTTACAGTAATATTATTGATTTGAATATATCTCATCTCATAAAGTATCCTTCTAAACTATATCAAAACAATTATACAACAGTAGGATTTATCATATCTAAGGTACGACCAAATATATATTTACATTAAACACAAACATACAAACTGAAATCAACTTTCAGTAAAAAGCAATAACAACACTTGAATTGTAGGCACGTTGAATTTACATGTTTGTTTTAATTCTTTAAAAAAAAACATTTTTTAATGATCACAAGCAAACGAAATGCACCACTCAAATGTAATAATCCGACTGAATCTTGTACGTTTTTGAAACGCGGCAGGTACACCAAGGTTTGATTGTACAGCTATGTATTTTCAACGGCTTGCTATTTCGTCAATGACAGAGTAAGTATGCATTAACTTAATGACTATAATGTATTTTAAGTTAAATACGGATTTCATAGCGCGGGAAGAGGATTTCAAGGACTTAATTAAAATCAAACCAAACAAGATGAAGAAATTATTTTTAAAGTTAAAACAATAATTCGTCAATTTTACTCGAAATACAGCAAATGAATTACACACACAATACCATTTAAGAATAACAAAAGCAAATATCAGTTGAATTGAGCGAATGGAATTTTATACATGGAACAATTTCACTAATGTTTTCTAATGAAACTATCTTCAAGTGCTCAATTAGCGATAGCGGAAATTGCACGAAGTCCTGCTAACATTGTTTAGGTTATCGAAAGAAATTGAGGAAGTAAAATTGGTAGTTATCGAGATATCATTTATGTGTCCTACTTCATTAAGTCCTACATTTATTTAAGAAAGATTGTTTGTGAGCATATTACTAATACAGCTTTTGTTGCCATCGGCACCAAGCGTTCTGTTCTCATAATATAGCATTTTAAACTATTTATTTTTATTAATGTAAAAGTACATTTATATCACCATGACACATATTCTATACGAAAGTGAAGACAGTCTATCACACGTTTAAATGCATTACAATTCAATTAATTAAATCTTCATCCTATCCGTATTATGTACTAAACTTGTTTGTTATTCATCTTATGTTTTTATTATAACATTATTATAACAAGTGGATGAAAATTAAACACAATAAGTTTATTTATGTGCAGTATGGGTTTAAACAGAGAATACCCAGCTTACCAAATTATCGCAGGGTAAATCATGTGTGTTGACCAATTTGGGACTACACAATCTACGCTTAACAAATTGTATTATTGCCACGGACGATTGTTTTTAGCAGAGAAAACCGTCTACAAAAACATACTGTTGTGTGTTCGCGTCTCTTGTGAGTTTGGATATTGTATGATGTCCAAGTCCGCATGAGTGATGATAGGCTCCTAATTGTAAATGTAAACATCAAGGAAAAGTCGAGTAAAAATCTACGTAGGAAAGCATTGCTTTTGAGAAACAACTAAGCGCACTACAATAGTATTAAAATGCCAGTTTGCAGCATACATTTGTTTGTAAGCTGATTTATATTCAATTGTAATTCAAATGACAATTCAGATTTATATTCGAATTTATAGACATAATTTAAATGTCTGTCAGTGTATCTTATACAAACAATGCAATCGATAAATGGTCGATTTAAAGTTGTGATTTCTGTTGAAGAATAGGGAGATAAACATATTCAGTTACTAATACCGGTCGTATTGGCACGGGTCCGATTGTACCCACAGAGGCACAGACCTTGTTTAACAGATTTCATACTCGGGATATATTAAGATACTAGCATCAACCGACATAAACCCACCGATTCTGTGCATTGACCGTTCTAAAGTGGGTGACGTCAGCTTGAATAACTCGATTCTATTAAATTCCATATTGTATGCATTGTCTTGTAATATATAGGAAATTGGTCTATTGCCGTAAATCAAAGTCTCCTGATAATGTTTTGATACATTCCATTTCCTATACATTCATACCGTGTTATATGCGTTTTCGCCCAGGTCCTCCCAGATAACATGTCAATGTTTTTGGAAGCACAGCACACGTCATTTGCAAGAGTATAAAACTCTCAGTTCGTTGATTGTCTGGTACCACTTCCTCTGATCTTTCTATTCTAGATTTTTTTAGTTTTTGTAGTTTGTATTCATCAACGTGTATCTGTTTTGAAATAGATTCTTCAGATCGGATATACTCGCTTTATGTTATGCAACATTGATGTGAATTATATTGTTTATATAAATAGAATCTATTACGCATATCAGTCTGTATCTATTCTGTTTAAAATAATGCTTTTAAAGCACAACCTCTTGATTGCTTTCGTACAACTTGAAACTCGCCAAACTGCGATGTAAAAGTTTGTTAGAAGACAAACCTAATTATCACCGACTGGTGTGTCTGATATAAACAAATGATACTGGGGCATAAGCTACTCTGTGTACTTTATACTTGACTGACTAATTTAATCTAATGCAAAATCATTTACGCAACTTCCACTACAACTCTTTAGTTTTAGTCTAAGAATAAATATTTCTTTATCTCAAAAATGTCCCTTAAAGCCCACAGATGAACGTCTGCACCGTCTCGACATCCTTACTCTTGCAAATTATTTGAGGTAATACAGTCCACATAGTAAATGTGTATGTGAATGAATTACATTAAATAATACCGTAATTATTTCAACCAATACATACTTAATTTACACACAATTCTGAAAGAGCGTCAATGTTTATCATTGTTGTTTAGGCACCATCACAGTAATCGTTAGTTAAAAGCGCATTATTTTATTTGTACTCTGTCCCTTCCAAATGTACTTAGTAAAAATAGTATGTAAATTGTTATTTATAGAATTCGGTGAATTGAGAAGAGAAAAAAACAAATGGTTGAACAAATTATTCAAAAGTGTTTGTATTACAGTTATTTTGTCTATGGGAGTCAAAATGTATTCTCCATTTTGGTTATCATATCACTAAAGTTTATAAGTAGGATCTTTTGTAAATCAATATATACCAAACATTTGAAAACTGTATCATTGTCGCTGGAGTTTCCGTTTTATTTATATGTTTTCTGAATTGTTTTTTGTTGTTCCCTATCTATACTAGTTTGGCGTTATCAAAACTAACGTTAATAAACAAATGGCAGATAAATTGCTTAACGTATGCATTGTTTTTTTTCAAAAAGAATGCATCCAATATTATAATTGTATCATCTGCAAATTGTGTAAGTTGATGTTCTACTTCCTTAAGAATGATACTTTTTATATGCGTATTATGTTTATTTAAAACATAATACTTCAGCACATAGAATACGAATACAGCAAGAAAGAGTGTCACCATTGAGGCATACAAACTGAATGGGAAAACAAAATTGAAAGAAAGATCGCCACAATAAATGGCTCATTTTGCGTTCTAACAAAGAAAATAAAACCAACGTTTTATGTCATGTCCACGATTGAACAAAGACAGTTGTTTTCTGCACAAAGGACGAATAACGAGTTGAATGCTTTTGCAAATTCAATTAAGAACAGAAGACCAACAACATCCTGTTTTTCTATAATTAACATAATACAAACAAATCAGCCGAGTATTAGCTCCGATAAAGCGTCCTTTGATAAAGCCAGTTTTGTCATTGTGTGTTAGTTTATTAATACAAAGTTTCATGCTGTTTGCAATAACACCTTAGACTTTTTATAAAGGTATTTACAAGATTAATTTGCCTCCCACGATTGTGTTAAAACAAGTATTGATTTATCGCAATTTGGGATACATTTAATAATTCTTCGTGTTTGAATTATCGTTTAATTCCCCTTGGGAAAAGACTCATTAAGTGTACCACTCCCAATCCAGGACATTTTATGAAAGTCGGCATTAAATCCATAACTTCCAGGGATGGTATTGTTCGACATGCTTTTAATACAGTGTATATGCTTCGGACAGTGTTATATTACTTGTGAGACCTTAAGCTTCGTTGTCACTAAGTTTTGGACAATTTATGTTGTCAACGCAAATTTTTAAAATTCCAAATCAGTACACTTATTTTTTTACACGAAAGAGATTTTCATATAAAGATTCAACTTTCCTTTAAATCTGATTTGATCAGTTAAAACTGCGACATTGTCATCTGCAGGTAAATAGTTTTGCTTGATGCACGCTTATTATCTAAATTGCAAAAAATAGCGAGATAGCTTTTCACCTCATATAATTCATTTTGCTTATGCAGGTTTTAAATATTTCTTTAATGTATGCTCGTGCACTATGTCAAGTTCTTGGTTTAACTGTTGTATGTCCTGAATATTTACCTGTGAGAAGTTTTGTTCTTTTTTTTTCAACCTGCCTTTTTTCTTTTAAAGAGTTTATTTTATTTTAATATTAAGCATACTAGATAGATTAACCTCTTATTTCCAAAAGGCGATTTTCAAGATAGAGTTATCGCTAATTGTGAAATAAAATGTCGATATTATATAGTATCAGTATATAATAGGTCATGTCAAAATAAAACATACATGTAATGTGTGAACCGGCTGAAATTATATTCCTCATTCATAGAGACAGTTGTGTAAACATATTGTTGCAACAAAAATGTTTATTGACCTTTGACGTCCTTCATGAATATTTGATCCGAACACGTGTATTTTTTACGTTTACGATAGTTACAAATAGTCATTTAATCCGAGAGAAAGAGGTATTATTATTATCTGTTTTATTCTATTACGTTTGTACTTAAGCATGTTACGCTTTGAAAGTTCAAGACACTTATTCAATTCTTTTCAGAAGGTATTAACAGTGTCTTGTAAATGTAGAGTATATTCCAGTCATATCTTAATTCACCATAGGATGTGGCATTGCGTGTTTGGCCTTTCGGACCATTGCTACTAATAAAAAACAAAACAATTCTAAGCAATTATTTGCACTCCAGACAACGACACTTTTACATATTGTCAGGCGATATATCACGATATTTCACAATCTTCTAGACAAAATATTTTCGTAGCCTTTTTGAAATGTATCAATATGAAGCAATTGAGATCAAACTATGTGTTAATCATATTTAAACGTAATTTGGAGATGAACAGATTGTAATCATTATTAGTGAATATTAACTATATTGCTTCAAGCACACACTTATGCCACATGTATTTAAAAAAGAAAGAAACATACTGTTTAATGTCAAAGAGAGAATGATTTTATTATCATCTGAATGACTGTGTCCATTTGAAAACACTGGCCATGACGTTTCGCAAACAACGGCTCACAACTGTAGAATAAACGGATGCAAAAGCAAGAACAACTAGCAACCAATCGATGCTGAATATATATCTCCGCTATAACGCACCATAAGTTACGATATGTTAATATGGATCAGACTATCCCAACCTTGCATTCATAACTGAATCTAATTGGTAAGCATAGACACCACTCCTAGTGCACTACTGTCTTGTTATTCTAAGATTAAATACAGATTCATTTCTAACACGTCGATCAATACCAAGGGATTTACTTTCGTACCATCTTAACACATTTGTGGGAGCAAATCCTTTAAACATATGAGATGGAAAGTGCTTAATTTTCACTTTCATACAAAACTATCATAAAAAGAATATCTAACTACGTTATGAGCATTTCGTTAACAAGTAATTTAATGAAACAGTATCCAGGCAATTTACATTTGCATCCTGTATATCCCTTGTCCAATAATTTATTTTGTTGCAACCATCTCAACAAAAACACTCGGCAACATCTGTTTTTATCAAAACTATTTGAGTAAAATATTAAAACAATATTAAAATATTAATGTTATTAATGTTATTGTTATTTAGCTTTTCAACGTTATTCTTTACAAAACATGTGTGGGGGTTCAATTGAATGAATAGCAATAAACCATAGGGGAGTTTTCATTAACGAACATTTAAACTTCTAATCTAGTAACATTACACCATAATAAATGAACACATTTATCAGTGTTTTATCTTTCTGGACTGTCAGAAATTCTGTTGAGTGAACGATCAAATAAATGTTGTATTCAACACGTTGTATCTATCAGCCATAAAAGTAAATTATTACTAATGGACATATCACTGTAAGTGCGAATATTAGTAATATTGTAGAAAACAGTCTCTTGAACACTTAGTGTTGCATCCTTATCTTATATTCTAGTTAATTTGATTGCACGTTTCGCCTTTGTGTGAACTATGACACACATTCAAACACTTCCGAATTGACATTGGCAAGCGTCTCAATGAAATTGCAGCATACATGAAAAGACAATCCATCTAGCTTTTAAATCATTGTTTCCACAACGACGTTTGTATCTTTTCAATGAATTACATTCGCTTATCTTCGAACCGGTCTTAACATGCATACATATTATTTCAATTAAACCCTAAATTGTGTGTTCTTCGTCGTTTATGACAGGTGTATTTTGTGTCCCTTGAACCTATTTCGCCATATAAACGGACGAAAATGCAAAATCCCTCCCGTTTGAACAGGAACCAAAATAGAAACTCGTTAATTAACTTTTACGACAATATGTCTTCCTTTTTTAGTTTGTACATGAATATTTGAAAAAAAAACACTACACTCACGTGTATCTGAAACAGACGTTGCTCCAAAGCATGTATTGGAGTCTGCTGAACGTTATTTATTGGACAGCTTCCGAGATGTTGCGGAAATGATCGAATTGCAAAGAAACCGGGCAATTAACAACTGGAGCGTGTGTTTCTTGTCTTAGAGCATGAATAATGGTGATTAAAGTGCATAAACGGTTGAAAATAAAAACACTGGAACTACAAATTATTTAATCATCAATTTGTCGCTGGAATTCGGTAAAAGTCCAACTGCATTAAACGCATTACACATGGTATATTAACAATCATGTTAATCAATAAAGCTTTACAGAAATTAAAGGCAACAATATGACAATTTTTACAGGAGATTAACAACACCTTTCGAAAAGGTAACACGCAACAAAGACTTTGAGGTAAAAGGTAATTTTAATTATTTTATTTCATTATGATCGTTAAATTACTAACTGTTCTTAAATTAAACAATTATATATGATACAAAAGTATCCGGGCTTCAGTGTAAATACTAATGCGCAACATTAAACTAAGCTTTCGTGTCGTTAATCATATCCTTAAGAGATGAACATTTCCAAGGTGTAAAATGTGTTTTACAAACAAGTAAAAGACGACCCAAATCATAAGGTTGTGATTTTTTTTAAAGTAAATGTTCTGGCTTTAGAATCTAAACGCAATGAACAGTTCGCTGAAATCATCTTACATTGTTTAACAGGGGATTTATCAATACAAGAAACCTATTAAAGAAACAAAGGCAACACTACCAATGTATACCGTTTAATCCGACATTTCTGGTATTCACACCCTGTATATACTTGAAACGTTCCGTCTATTTCAAGACTGCGACTTGTAATGTTTATGATGGACATTTGCACAATACTTGGTATTGTCAAAGGGCATCAATATCTTGCAACTGCGTCATGTTATTTGTTCACCGCGAAAATATAATGTTAATTATTACATGATCTTATCCAGAAGTAACATACATGTAGTCGCAAATTGTCATTTGACGTCTTTCGATCACTTTAATCAAGAACTGACTGTACATTAATGACACATTTAAGTTCATCGACGAGAAAAAACTTGATATGCGCAATGACCGCATAAATATTTTGATTACTTTGGTAGTTTAAATGTAATACAAATCTAATGTATATGAACATGGAATAACCAGCCTTGTTGCTCTGTATAATAATTGAAATGACAGCCAATTGACTTTGCCCTTACGATATGTTAGATCTGTAGAAACATTTTTGATGTTCAGCAGAGTACCTCTATTGCTTTACGAAATACTTTGCGTCAGTCTTTAATGAGTATCGAACGATTTAAGCCTATAAGTTATCCTACAACAGAACTGTATGTCTGTCTGTTCAACGGTCCGTCCGTCCACAAAAATGTTCCTTCGATTTCTCAAAAAATAATGAAGATAATTTGATGAAATTTAGTAAACTTATACAGAGATATGTTGGGAGTAAGCGCAACGCCGTTTTTCATCAAGGTCAAGTCTGGTCGTTTTCATTTAAAATATGACAACACTTAAAATAGTAATAACAACATAGATATTATAACTAAACTGTGTAATGTCTGACTGTCAATGTGTTCCTCTGTTTACCCAGCGTTTGTCTGTCAGTCTGCTAACAATGAAAAAGCGTGAAAAGTAGTAAGTCTATTATCAATATATTTACATACATATTCGTGACCCTTTATGTCTGAAGACTTAAAAACATAGAATTACACGAAGTAATCCAAATGCCAATTTCTTGACTTTCGCGTCTCAAATCGTTAAAATCAATAATGCCAAAGCCATGCCTAGTTTGAAACCATACAACGTTATGACATCATAAACATATTGTATAAACCATTCATATTAACGGCTGTAACGAGATAATAAGGTTGATTGCGTGTGATATCATGCGATATCAGACAAGTCTAATATGGTGTTGGAAAAGGCTTACCATATGAACCTTTGCTGTGGCTTAAACACGAACGGAATGTACCCCAAATGTTTACACTGTTTACCTCATGCCAATGAGCGAAAGTCTTTTTGTTGCATCACATAACTGACAATATTGATTAGTTAATCCACATTGCCAAGCCTTGAGTTCCCTTTATTGTACTTTTAAAACTGCAGTGCCATTCATAATTTCATTTAAAAAATATTGGAGGTGAACGACCGTTATTTTAGAAAGTAATTTGCACAGCATGTAGTTTATAACATATTGCACTTACACGTTGGCATTATAGTAATTTAATCATAACTGTGAACAACAAAGTTTCGTATTCTACATTTAAACATCTTAATAATTCAGACAATATTATTAAGGATATAATGCCTTCATAAAGGTTGTCTGTGTAAATGTGTTCCATAATTTCTTTCAGTCGGTCGGTTTGTTTGTCTTTTGGTCTATCGCTATTTTAAGTCCAATACGTATACAGTCACGAACTTCAAACAAATAATGCTTGACCATTTACGTGATGACACAGATCGTACCTATCATTGGGCGATACTTATACAGTCACGAAATTAAAGCGAATTATGCTTGGCCATAAACGTGATTAATAATATAAATGTACGAAATTCAAGCAAATAATGCATGTATCTAAACGTTTCCTCGACGTTTTATCTAGTTGTTGATTGCATACTAATCAGCCAAGCGAGAACACAATTTCGCCGGGCAGCGCTTTGTATATTTAATATCATTCGTTGTGTTGGGAACATATTAAACCATCGTATTGTACTACACAATAGTGTTTACAAGTTTACCAACAGCCATAAATTTCCCATTAATTTCGCAATTTATCTGCGTCATTACTTGTGAATAAGTCATGCAACTGATTTAATTTGTAGTTTCTTCACAATGCAATTACTCTGTTTTTAATTGATCACTTTAATTTCATTGTATTTCGTGTTTGTCCCCTAAATATCAATACAAACCCAAAACTCGAAAACAAATCCAAATGCAACTTCCGAATATTTGCTTTCCCACCCAGTTTATCATTCCGATCTTTTTAAGAGTACTTCTAAGTATTTTAATATTAAATGCATAATTGCATGCCTTAAACAGTAAATCAAAGACTTACTCTTAATTAGTTCACTGTTTGTAAATTTAGAATTCGTGTGATTTAATATTTTGCGGTTTTGTTGTGTGCTTATATTTCACAAATTTGAACCAAACTGTTTAAATGCAGTCTGCTGTCGGCGTGTGTTAATAATAAAGTGTATTGTGGTTGTATTTGTATCATGCTTTATCACACTGCATGTAATAACTTTTCGCTCAAAGTTTGGGTAAATTGATTAATGCTATTATTTATGACGTTTTTCTTTAAACTATTTCGTATTCGTAATATTCAATACACATCGATTCATGTAGACGTCATCAGGCTGTCTCATTTGCATATAGTTGTATATCGCTAAATGTTTACGTGTTTCTTATTTTACTTATTGTTTTTACAATATTTTTGAAACAGTGTGTTAGATAAATTGCATAGTAAATAGAAAACATAGTTAGTGTCTTATGATAACATATTGTTATCGGACTCGGACGAATATTGGCAGAAACGCTTCGACAGGCTTAGGCTTCACTATGCCGATGTCTTCTTCGTCCGACATTATTCTGTTATCATAAGACAGTAACCATGCATTTTCTATTCAAGCGTAACAAAACATAAATGTGGGTTTAAAAAAAAAAAGTTTGAACGGAAATGTAATAAAAACACAGAACGATGTGGTGGATAAATATTTTCTCAATATGCAATTGACAAAATAGATACAATAACACAAACTGCGAAAGATTATGATACATAGCAGAGCAGTAAACGAACCTTTATCAGCAGTTGAGTCAGGCAATTTTCACTCTATTAAGTGAAGAAATGGAAATATATAATTTATTTATCCCATCATCACACCCTCATTAACGAGATAACACTACATATGCGAACGTTTGGTGAATGAAACTCTGTTGATACAGAAAACAAACACAATTTAGTGGTGTCGTTTCTTATATTTTCATGACGTCAGTTTGTCGCATTTTTTTAAAAGCGCACAAGTCAAATCCAACTCGAAATCTATTACTTTTGCAACAGTACATCGAAAGAAAAAAACCTGTCATTCCAATGATTACATGGTCGCATGTTGGAATTGATAATGACACGCTTATTACTAGACCGATTTGGACAAAAACGTCTTATGTAATGACAAAGTGAAGAATAAAATAGAGTGTTGTTTCCGGAAACGTTATTCTTGTTAAAAAAGCACATGCATTACAAGATAGTTATTTCAGTTGGGATAAATAGGAGCACCTGTTCAGATTATGCATTACGTCATGTTCTATTTTTATGAACTATAACATACATTCAAAATAACATACAATGTATTGACAAATGTAAACATTGCAAAATAAATATAGATTAAATATTATGTTTTACGACAGTTTTACTCCAATTCAGTTAAATAAGCCCATCTGTACACGTGAAATTGTTGTATCTTGCAAAAATATTTACTTACTGCGATTCAAAAGTTCTGCTTCGTTAAATGTGCTGCTGTGTATATCGAAGTCATTTCGTAATATTCATCAACTCACATACTTAATCTTTGCCTTTTACCTCTTTTTGATTGAAGCTTTCGTCGAAAAACAAACTCTTAAACTAGTTTGTCCGTGCATACTCTTTGCTTTTTATTCTGTGCAGTTTAGAAACAACTAAATTGACGTATACCTGCCTGAAACAAAAATGAACAACAACACACTATAAATATAAAGGCCTCAACGTTATGTGCGTAGTGGATTGCTTTTGAGGTGGGGCGGAAATGATCGAATTGCAAACCCATGTGGCAATACACAACTCAAGCGTGTGTGTCTTGCTGTGGAACACGATTGATGGTGATCAAAGAAGTAAAACTGTTGATAAACCATTAACAAATCCAGTTATCGCTGCCATTATTGCTTAAAACGTATTATACAATGACAATGTCAATGAAGAAAGTTTTAAAGAAGAAACAACAAGATAGTAAATTCGAGATTAACAAGACTATTCAATAAAGCAACAATGTCGACTTTAAGCAAAAAGTCATAATTATGTCATTTCATTCTGATGACCAACTAATCCATGTTGAGTGTTCTTTAATTAATATTATGTTTTATGAACAATCAAGTTTTCATTCGGAATATAAATGTTGCATGTACATTACTAAGTGTAAATTCAAATGAGCATCATAAAACTAAAATTTGATTTTTCGTAAACTCTTATTTAATTTGTTGTACATTTTCTCAGGCGAAAAATATGTTTCAATTTGTCACTTGCCATTAATAAATGAACGCGTAGTATTGATAATGATCATATTTGTTACTTGGTAAATATAATATTACTTACTCATATTGGTTGATTGGTTACTTTGCTAGACTTATAACATTACATAACATAAACTTCCTTCGTTTGACAAACAAATATAACTAATAATTATTTTTGAAATAACAGCGTATAAAATGGAATTGTTAAAAGATATTTATGGGGAGGTATATCTATGCATTTAGTTATACAATTAACGTCTACTACTTTTGGTTTTAAAATATTGTTCTCAATCATAACACATTTTATATTTCTCCATTTTATATCAACAACATTTTCAATTTGTGTAATTGAGGGAAGTGTTTTTGGACGTTGTTGATTCTGTGAATGTATTACATATGGTATAATACATTACATTTATTATAACCTTTACGGCGTACTTTAATTACACGTCAATAATTATCATAGTAGTCACAGAGTCAAAATAGACACACTCGAAACACTGTAATTGCAACTGTTAAAAATATTAGTTTCAATGCCGACTGAAGTTCTTGAAGATAAACTATAAGATTTTATAGTCGAGTTTAATGATTTGCGAGATGACGGATGTCGTATCTTGCTGTTCGGAAATGTCATTGCTGACAGAATGATCTGATTTAGAAAAATTATTTGGTACATAAAATTGGGAAATTTTCTTGATAACCCAATAAATTGTGATGAGATAGAACACATATTCTAGTAAATGGAATCGTCAATGTTCAAATCGATTCCTATTTTATGCGAATAAATCCAATATTCCACGGATGATAAGCAATGTTTGTTGCAATACTCAGCAAATGAGGTCAAATCAATGCTCAATCAATTAATTGTATATTGACGATTCAAATAAAAGTACATTTTATGACAAATTTGCTAGGGACCTTACAGAACTAGACTTTTATTTTTCAATGTGTGATGATGTAGATACGATATTGACTCTGCGTTTAGTATTAAAATTGTTCACCGATGTTGTTGCGATTTAATTAACATTAACGTTGACATGTTTATTGTTTAATTGTTAATTTAGTGCGTAGGAAGTTCGTGTGCGCTTGTGACTTAGTCGATATGCAAAGTAAAACGTATTATTATCATTTAACACATATTGTATGCGTTTCTTAAGAAAGCGGAAACATATTAATGTAAATTGAAGGTTGCCAACTTATAGTTATATTTTGTGCATATTTTTATCTATTTAATGTATATAGCTTATTTCTGATTCGTTTTAAAATTAATAATAGTTTGACATTGATTGAAATACGTTGTTAACTTAAGGTTCTGTACCAGAAAAACAATTAGTGGATTATATTTAACATTTGATTTTAATATAATGGAGGTGGAAGTTAAATGTTGAAGCAGGTTTATAAATGCTCTATTATATCTTTGAGATAGTTAGGACTGTATTGTTAACATTTAACACATATTTTATGAGATTCGTAAGACAGCGAAAACATATAAGTGTAAGTTCGAAGTTGTCAATTTTTACTTATATTGAGTGAATATTGATTGTTAAATGCAATGCATATATTTACTTATTTCTTATTTGTTTCAATATCAATAATAGTTTGACATTGATTGAAATACATAATAACATAAGGTTCTGTACCAGAAAAACAATTAGTGGATTATATTTAACATTTGATTTTAATATAATGGAGGCGGACAATAAATTTGGAATATGTGTATTCTCCTTTATATTGGATAGTCTTAGATAGTTTGGACTGTGGCTTTAATAAGGACGTAACGCACGGTGCAACTTAACGTAA
Source organism: Dreissena rostriformis (assembly GCA_007657795.1). NCBI lineage: Eukaryota > Metazoa > Mollusca > Bivalvia > Myida > Dreissenidae > Dreissena > Dreissena rostriformis. The sequence continues at coordinate 237,750 of VMBQ01000154.1, forward strand.
TTCATATCATTCTAATATACGAGCGTCTTTGTTTTGCATCCCACACTTGACACTTCTGATAAAGTAACCAACATCGTCAAGCCTTTTTAATTTCACTCGCACGATATTCTATAATTGCTGTGTCATTCATAATTTTGGTTTAACATTCTTGTTGGAGGATGACCGTAATGTGATATATCGCAGGTTGGCTTCAAAATTATGCACCAGTAGCTGATTTGTGTTGACAAGTTTTGTACACGCTTACTATTGAATATATGGGTTCAGAACAATATAATATTTATATTATTGCATCTTTACATGCATCTTTCCTTGCATGAAGACACCGCTTTTTAAAATGTATTGAATGTTAAATTTGTCAGTATAATGTCAAATGTTATCATCACCTACTTAACCCACGTACTTTTCATTGTGTTTTTAACTTAATTGGTTTTAATTTGGCGACGAAAAACATATTTAAAGACGTAACACGTTTTTTATATACACATTATATACGCCAATTTTCCTAGTTTAAGCTCTTGTTAATGTATCTGCAAACTTTTCGAGTCGTTTGAACGCAATGATATATCGTAAAAAATGAAACCGTGAAAGCAACGGAATAATGAGTGACAGAAACGTCTGGAAAGATCCTGTTTGGAGATACCGATAGTGCAAAATAGATTTATTTTTTTAACAAATGTGTATATTGTTAGTTTTAAGTTCCCCGATATATTTGTATAGACTGTTGATTGCATAGATCCGCCTATTGAAAACACCATTTCACCGAGCAGTGCATTGTGCGTGTAAACTCCATGAATTCAATACACCTTCTGTAAGTTTGGAAAATATAATGTGAGATACAATTATTATTATGCCAGTAGAAATCAATATAACTTATTTTTTGGTACTTCAAATATCCTTGTATATCCTTGTGAATTGCTTCATTAACAGATGATGGGTTGTATTTCTGAAATCGTATACGTTTTTATTTAATGACATGCTAACTTCATTACTTCTTAAAAGACCAGTTTCGAGAGAGACTCTAATTATATCACCTTTAATTTAATTTCCGACAAACGTATTGGTACATAATTATATATCAATCAAATTATCCATAAACCAGAACATAATTATTTAAAACATTGCAACATTTGTTTTTCAAGTCGTACCAAATACAATTTTTTATCAGAGGGCATTGTATTTAATACATGCACTGGCCATTGTATTTATGGATAACTTTGTTCTCATTCGATTATTAGACTGAAAAAAACGATAATTTAACACAAAATTCGAATTTATATAGAATATAGAGTCGCATATTGAAGGAGATTAAGTAGATTTTGAGTTAGGCAATAATATACAGCAACATATGTCATGAACCGAAGAAATTGAAATGTACAATGTATCAACTCGAAATAAATGTCTTGCTCAATATGATATTACGCGGTCAATAGTTTTTAGCAACTTTGAAATGGTAAGATGGTCTTATTTTGGAGTTGATAATCTAATGATACGCATAAAACCAATTTGGATCGAAATGTCGAAAGTGAAAGACGGAGCGTTTTGTTTCCGGGAAAAAAGTTATTCTTCGCATAAAATCCCATACATACAAGGTAATTATATTGGATAGGTTAAATACGAACACAATTCCAAATTACATATAAAATCATGTTCCAAATTTTGAGGGAACTACGACTTACCTTCATAAGAAAGTTCATCAAAATTAATAGACTTTGGTAATATGTACTACTGTAGAGAACCGGCTGAATCGACCACATCTCCATCTTTTCTGATGAAAAATATTTCTTTTAAAAAAGAAACTTAAATGTCCGAAAGTAGTTATTGCTTGATATGTTGCATATTAAACAACCTTAATTGACGTGTATCAGCATTTAACGAAATAGCTGAAGTGCATGTATTGGATGTATTATAAACGTAGTATATAGGATCGCTTCTGAGATGTGGCGGAAATTATTGAATTGCAGAAGCACTGGGCAATAAATAACTTAAGTACGTGTTTCTTGCTGTAGAACACGGTTAACGTAATAAAAGTGGAAAACAACGGTAAAGATACCAGTCGAACCAAAACTTTTTGAGCATCCAGTCATCGCTGGAAGTCAGTCAAAGACCAAACTATTCTCTTAAGCGCATTAACACAGCGTCAATTGACAATGTCAGTCGACATAATATTAAAGCACGAAAACTCATTAAAGAAGCACATTTGATACTAAATTAAGACCGATAAAGATAATAAGAATCACGTTTTCGACTACGACATTTTACTCCTTCAATATAGTAAGGTTCGAATCAAATTATTTTGTCTTTTGTGACAAGGTCATATATGTAGTTCAGGTATCAATATATCGTTCATACAATATTGAATAGGAAAGAAACCTTACCAGTTTCATAGCACCATTTTCTTTCATGACGACTCTGCGTCAAGAAAATTTCATTAATACATATGTGTTATATCTCTCGAATGTCATAGGCTTGTCTGCTGGCAAACAATGTCTTGCATCTGCCACAACGTTCATATAACGCGATTATACCACGACAATGAGAGCTAAGCTTTCGTGAAATTATCGTTGAGCTTCTTTAAATCAGGCGTTAGTGATCAATGAACCTTACAAGGACTTCCTGTTAATTAGTGTTAAGATAGTTCACTTTAAGCATTGCCTTTAAAATACACTTTTTGATCATGGATGCCATATATTCAAACAACTTAAGCTTGTCCTGAAAATAATCGTTTGGTTATTATAACTCAGGCGTTAGTGTTTACCGAACTGTACACGAAATTGCTGGTAATAACTGGTAAGATTGTTAAACTTTCATCATTGTCTTTCCAAATACAATTTTTATTGTTGGTAACATATTTTCAAACAACCATATCAAGTTTACTGTAAATGTGGTTAAATGTGTATTAGTACAATGAAAACCATGCACACGCTTGCCACTTGCACAAAAATCTGAACTTGAAAAGAATAATTATAAACACATTTATGAACGACTGAGCAAAATTACCTCATAAGGCATGTACGAATTTTATTATTTCCAATATTGTTCAATCATATATGCAATAACAGGTTTTTTTACACCTTTCTAATAACATGGCTTGTGTTTCATACTAGATGCTTCGAGAATTGAACCTTGAGAAGGAAAAACAAAACTCACTTAAAGATTAATGAAACGATGCATTAACGTGCATTAGCGTCCGATACTCAAAAGGAATTTAAAAAAGTGTAATCAAACAAAAAACTGCATTCGTATACATTTAGAAACACGTATGGTCCAAATTGTGCAATTGTAAAACAACCTATATATTGTAGTACTTCTATTTCCCTTCTTATGTTGATTTTAACTTATGAACACGCTGTTTCAAAAGAAATATATATATATATATTTCTGCTGAAGATTAAATAATAAGTTTTATGTGGCAAAAATGAAGATGTTTGTGATAAGATATACTATATTTGAAGCAATTTAACCTTCCAAACAAAAAAGGGCTATCAAAACACAAGCTGGGGAAGGGCCTTGTCAATATTGGAGGTAATAGTCACGCTTATCGATTAATCGACAAGGCGCTTTAATCCGTCTGTCTGCCGTCCGTAGAAACACAAAAGTATGACGTCATTTCTTGTAGAAATGCAGCTGACATACAGCTACAAGAACAGAGGACTTTCATAGATACTGTTACATTGATGCATTTGACGGCTTTCCTGCTCGCCTTATTGTATTTGCATTACTCTAAAAGGCATGTTCGTGAATGCCTTGTTACGTGTACACCAAATACCATCTTGACCATTTTTTTTAGAATTCTTTGATCAAGGAGTGGAACAACAAAACAATTACACGTTTAACAAAATCATTTCATCTTGTAATTGAAAAAGAGTTTACAATATATTCTGATTGATTCAATTTTGTAAAGTGACGCATTGAATGGATTTATTTTATTCCATTCTATTACAATCTGACATATATATACATCAAGGTAAACGTCGCCATTAAATGGTAAGGTAAAATGGTAAGGCTACTGATTATTGTTTAAATTGTAAATTGTGTTTGATATGGTACCTTCTTTATATTCACGGTAGTTGCGACTGTTTTATCATTGATGTAATCTCCTCCACGTGATTTAATAATTGTCGACACTTCTAAATTATTAAAGGTGTACATACTGGCTTGTTTACTGAAAGTCGCGAACACATTCTTTTCTATACATTGATTTAATGTATAACGATGACATTGCTATACCAGATTTTGGTTGAATGTAAATGATAATTCACACCCGTGAGCTCGTTAACTATTCTAAATGTTAGGCCTTTACGTCGTATTATTTGTAGAAGTTATTAGAGGCTTCCATTTCGAAATTATGTCAAGTTAATTTTGATATAAAATTAAATCGTTGATTTCTGTGAATTGTAGGTTGTCTCCTCTTGACACGCTATGTCCAACAGATTTGCATAAACAGGACATATAATTGTGTCAGATAAAAATGAAACAAAATGTCTTGATTGTCCAAAATGTACTATTCTACTTTGAGAAGATGTGAGGTTTGTTATATCAAGCATTACTTTTAATCGACGCATTATATGAACTTGTGTGCATGCCTTCCTTTTTTATATTGTAATAGAATGAGCAAAGCTTACAGTAACCATATGGTAATGTAGCATTAATACAGGAGTTTTACAACTTGAAACTCGAGCTACACCAGACTAATGAAACTGGTTCATGAGTCTGTTTCCTAACCAACCTACTAGCAAAAGCAGAATTGTAGAACACTTCTAGATCTCAACCACGTGCTGTTGTATGTGAGTCAAATGTGTAAGCGCAAATATATTTGTCAGTGTTTTTTTTTCAATGGTATCGGTACTTGTTGTTATTATGTGGAAATAAGTTAAACAATTTCAGGGTAAGGATTTAACCTTTGAACTCCCGATTGTTGTGCGGTTCCTATACCTTACATTCTACCGCACATTAAATACACCTTACTTAACATTTGTCGCTTGTTATAATCCTACTGTATTTTTTATGAACATGTAAAGACATATAGTTAACAAGCTGAATGCCAACGATAGAAAAAATGAAAGTGAAGCAAATATGTGTTTTCGTAAATTCATGGTTTGCAAAGAGTACATGCATTATTGGTAAATACTCTATTGGGCCATTCATAAGAAGAGGTTCAGCTCAATGAACATACGTATTACGAGATCCCTTTATTTCCAAACGTTTTAAATGCAAAAAAAACATAAGCCTCCGGTATTTAAAAAGACATATTAAACAAAAACATATATCTGTTAACGTGAAAGGAAGTCAATACAATTATAGCATAAATGAAAACAATACGGAAATAATATTTGTTGACACATTATTTTAATTAACAAAGACACCGTCAGGTTTACATTTTCAAGTTTAATTCTAACGATGAAAAATCAAAGAGAAGAAACTGAGCGTTTCCGTATTTAACATATTTTATAAATTGTATTGCATATGATGGTAAGCTTTTTGCAGGTTTGACAATTTATATGATATAAGTTTTATGCCTACACATTCAGACGTACATTTTTATTCAACCAATTCAACTACACTGTATTTTAAGATTTGGACGCAAGCCCCATGTAAAATTTGTAAACACTGTAGGAGAATATTGAGCAATGGTTGTTCTCTGGCTCTGAGTCAGCCAAGCAATCGCTAACGAATTTAAAACTGGTTGAATTGCATGTAGAATATTAATATACAAGCAAGCACGACATCGGGTAATAATTTGTTTATGTGTAAGTCATGTTAATTTATATCATACAAAACTAAACACGATAAGAGTAATGTGTTATTATCATATATATATTAATTGCATATTTATGATCATGCATTTTATTACAACATTTTGTTGCATGTTCGTTTGAAGTTTCACGAAGTTAAAAAATAAACGATTACGCAGAACATATCGCATACTCTACGGAAAAATGCAACATTTCCATTACACCAAGTCTAACACTTCATATCAAATTAAATAATTACTAGATTGTAAGTAAATGTGAAAGACAACAAACACATAATAATAGTTTTGAAGATTTTAACGACGAATTGCAATGAAACAATTTTATTTTATAAATCAACAGAAAAAGTAAAAAAATAATCACAAGCATTACATAAATAGAATTATTTCTGTTCTTTGTACATAAATACATACTTTTAGCACTGATGTACCTATGAATGTTTAACATTACAATTTACTATCGAAACGTTGATTGTCCAAAATTGTGTCAAGAATATATCGCATTACTGATATCTCAAGCTCGTAAGTCATTTAAATCCACAGTAATTTGAATACATGTTCCCTTAGAAAAAAAACAAGGAATCGACGGCGTTATTCGTGATTATATTGATCATTTAGGCGTTTAAAATAATGGTAGCTAAAACTATAGTTTATAAGTGAGAAGGAAAGAATGTGTGTCAATATTAATAAAAAATGACAATTCCTACTCATACCTATCCACACCGAAAATAATAGCAATTGTTATTGGACTAAAGTATGTTGATGTCTACAAAAAAAGTTTTCTTAGACAACACAACGCTTAGTCGAATTTATCATTCTTAGTTTTATGTTTCGTTGCGGATGTATTAAAAAAAATATGACTGTTCATAAAAATATATAACTCAACGAGTTATAGTTTCGTGATAATTTTATAAGTTTGAAAACCGTCCACAGACAAACATTTTGGAAGTATGCCCACGTACTGGTTCTAGTCCCAGGAAACAAACTCGAGAGCTTTTCAAATAAGCCATAGGCGTTCGATGCAATCGAGCTAAAATAAATAGGTTTAAACTAACATTTTGGAAACTCTGTGGGCAACATTAAATTGACTGTCGACCAATGATACCGAAAGGATGTTTTCTGAGATAAAACTGTGTCGGTGAACTAAGGACTAAGTCAATTACCAGCCTATACTTTACTTCGGCATGAACATTCACATTGCACACAGTTCATGCATGTAATTGTAAACGTGGTGGTGTGTTGTTAACAAAAATGTGTATTGATTGTATGCGATATTTCATCCAGGCCATCTTCATGGATTGTATAACTGATTGGTTAATTATATAACTTGATCGACACACTTGTCCATGTGATGTGGAAATATATAACAGAAACACAAGTTGTTAACCTGCGGAACGATCGAAAAACACACACTCCGACAAACATGAGTGTACATGTGTTCCCTGCCAATCTGGTGACAATATCGAATTACTGGTATTTCATGCAAGCAGATCGCTGGGCTTTCATGTCACTCACATACACTAATGCCACTCTAAAATCATGAATGGTACTGTACTCTCCGAAACAATGAAGTCATTATTGTAAGAACTCAATGAAGTAAGAAAAGTAGGCACATTTGGGTTATCTCATCAACAACGGCAAGTGCGGGATGCGACACACACTGTTTCGTAAATTGGTATTCTAAAAGATATGCAATGCTGAGGAAGACATTCAGTTAAAAAAAAAATATACTATTCCATACACCTTTTTTGGCAATATTGTTTTTATGTATTCGTGTAAATTATTCCTCTTCAAATAGTTAACGTAATAATACAAATAGCCAATAACATTAATGAACACATGAACGATGCAAACAAATCTAGACATGATTACAACTATGTCCTCCGACTTTAAATGGTCAATGTAGAGGTAACATCATTCATAGTTAAATGCATGTCAAACCTTGATTATTAATTTGATCACAAAAAATGCACTAAACACGATTCCTGTATTCAAGAACTAATATCATTTGTTCTTTTTTCGAAAAATGAGACATCCAAAACTGGAATATACTATCATCGTTACATCTAGAACAAAGTAATCGAACAGTCCGCATGCAAACGAGAAAAACGCATTCTTATTTGCATATTTCATAAAAGAAAAGTTATGTTAAGTGTATTTTATAAGAATATATTCATTTCTTTACGCAATATTTCCGGTTCAGACAATTGCGTGCCATATATGCGTGTCATATACTAATGTAGACTGACATTAACATTGCACTCAACGATAAAGTTAGTACCTTTTTCTTTGATTTAAAAGGATTATATGCACATGTACACCTGTATCAAACAATATACATTTCCAATAACAATCATAATATAAGATAAATATGTATATATGGGCTCATTCCACTATTAAAATAGCGTTATCACTTATGATTGTTAGCATTACATTTATAGTACTTTAACACGATTTTCTTCTGTTGTTTCCGCAATATGAACATAGTCACTATCTACAAGACGTGTTTACTGTTCACTGATTATACCGCTTCCATGAATTACACAATATAGTTTTTTTTCTAAAATAAAACAGAGAAACGCCCTACATATCTTTACTATCACGAATATTTACCAAGTTAGAAAACTAAAAGGCTGAAAATCTCAACTTTAACAGCTTGCGCGTCTACAAAAAATCAACAGTTGTATCGTATAAGTCACAATCTAAGTTTGTATTAAGTGAACATGAAATTAATGTATAATGCTTGTATAATATTAACTAGTATAACTGTCACACTTGCAATCTGCAATTATTCTACACAATACATCGCAAGACATGTTCGAAACTGGAAGGTGATCTAGCTGATTTCATAGAAGACGTGATATGTTGTCGAACGGCTAATTTTATTTGCACAATTAGTGATTTGTGATTGGTGGAGTGGAGCATTCATTATTTATTACCACCAAGCATATTTCCTGCCATTTGACTGTGTTTCTTGAAGAAGAAACTAGTCGCACATTATTGCTCTTGGCGATGAGTAATTTTCTTATATAATAATTGTTGAATATGATTTTGTATATGCAACACCAATTATGTGAGGAGGACATGTGCTAATGGGTTGATTGACCGGTTCATATACTTGCAAATGTCTGCCTGCCGACGCAAAATATATCCCGGAAGGGGAATCGTTTTTCAAGACAAGGTCTCCATCATTAATAACAATTATTGGTTTCCTGGTAGAGTTTCTGGAGTTTCTTGTTTGCTACATATACGATAGCCATTTGTCTGTCATTAGTCTAGGATTTTCCTTTATGTTAAAACCGTCTTTCTTATCATCTCAGCTAAGCGTAGTTAATAAGCAAATAACACCCTATATTATTTAAAAGTTACAAAGTAACTGATAACATACTTACACATGCTCATAGTTCATTAAGTAAGAAATGTAACATTTATTCAGAGCAAAACGATAAGTCTGCTTTGTCGTGCAGAACCTTTGAACAATTCAACATTATTAGTGTGTCTTTGTAAACGCGTTGTATGGCTGGAGAATAAGTTTCCGTGTCTTTTATCTTAAAGTTTACCTATTTACCGGTCGAATATAAGCCAGACCATTTCACAGACGCCTTATGCTTTTTAAATGAATGCCTGAATTCAATACCAGCAAACACTTTTTCAAACGTTAATTTATCTTTGATAAAACTTTGTCCAACCTCGACGACTCTGTCAAATGTAAAGTTAATCAATAAGCACTTTATCATCTCAGACATTCCTATAGAATTGTTTGTTGGAAATATTTGAAGTTAAGGTCATCTATGGTTACGTAATGTTTATTGATAGCAATTCTGCAAATGATTGAAACCAAAGCGTTTGGGTGTCTTAAAAAATATTTTGTTTTAAAACGAAAATGGTTTCAAATATAAAGCTGGCTTCAGAGGTTAACATTAAATGCTCAAGACTTGCTAAGTTATGTTTTTGTGTGTATTTATCTCTGTTAATAAAGCAAATATGTTTATAAAATGTATTTGCTTTGTGTCGGTTGTTGCAGTTGAGTGTAGTTGTTTTATTGACTTTAGTGATCGAATGCGATACAACGCTGGGATCACACAATAGTTATTTTGTGAAAAGCTCACCACATTTGTGACCATGTTAAAAGTTACCCACAATCACGACACATTATATAAATCAAAAAAGTTTAACGAAGTCTAATTATCATCAATATGGTTGGACGTTTTAAAAGCAAGTTAATTATAAAACAGATACCGGCAGAACATTAAAACACCATTATTGACGAGGGCTATGAAAATATGTTTTTCTTCTTAAAATTTAACTACTAACACAATTACCACATCGAACGGATATTTAGTTTTACTTTTTTAAATATGTGCACTTAAATTGAACATTTGTATAAAGTTAATCAAATAAAAAAAAACATGCATGCTCAACATGCTCCTTAAATAAAGAACAGGCGAAAGAAACAAAATTAATTAAATCGCTGAAATGTAGAGATTGGTGCTGAGCAGTTACACGCATTTAAATATTGCAACGTAATCAAAATATGTCGTGCGGCCTTTAATAACTTAAAGACGGTTTCAGGTAGATATAATAAAACCCTTAGTGAAAATACTTCCTTATTAGGCAACGGATTCAGCCAAAACAAACAAGTAATGTTAGGCCAATTATGAATCACATCTCAATACGCAGATGACCATTTCATGATTGGACATTCAATTTGGAAAAATAACTGAAACTTGCATTGTTTAAGCAATTAAACTAACACTCATCATCACCGGCACTGCATCGTGCAATCCCAAATCGGAAATCATGACGTACACCATATAATTATGCCAAGTGTAAGCCAAACACATGCCTCTTCAATCAATCCGATTCCGAAGGAGATGGGTAGTTTAATAATTTTTATAACAATTTCAAGACTTCGTAAAAGATTCTTCTTCTAAGTTGCCGTTTCTAAACTATCTCGATTCCGATGGCTGGTGCAATTTTGTCTTAAGCACTTATCATTATAGGGCGATAAGTATTTAAATAACCAGACTATTCTGAACGCTTCATTGTTTTTATGTTGGATTCCAGGAATGATTTCTAAAATGATTCCAATAAAATGGCGAATATATATATTTAAATTCTAGAAACAGATTTATGTAAATTACTGTGCGTGCAATTGACTTTCTCCGCTTTTAACGGCAATACTTTTCGGTGAAATCAGTGACTGAAAATTGCATACAAAATGTGTCCTTGTATTAATGGAAGATAGCTCTCCAATGCGACCATAACAATTTGCACAATGAGCATTAACATTGTTTTATATATGTAGTCCCAATCACATCAAGAGTGAAAAGTACACATTAACTATGACAATAAAATAAACTTAGTATGATAAATAAATTATTAGTGATTTTAAACGCTTTCCTACTGACTTTTAAATACGTCAACTCAGAAGTAACGTATGTTTGCTCATGTTTTTTTGACATCGTGTTGTGCAATATGTGCAAATATTCTGTTTCACATGTAAGTGATTTTTAATAAATTGAAGCTTAATTGATAAGAACATTCAAACCATGTTTATCAAACATAACCAAATGTGTTTATTTGTTATATTAACAAAGCACCGCGAATGGTAACATTGGTGTACCACAATTTGAAATTGATTCACGTAACTGGTACAATAAGTTTGGTACATTTTATAAATCACTAAAGTATATATGGAAACTTTAGGGATTCATAACTGCCATTTCTTAAACACCTTGCGATCGTCTCGCTTTATATACATGTAGCGCTAAACACATGTGCCGATTCGTCTGTATTTTAGGTTATTTGGTGTAACTGTCTAACCCAAGTTTCGACCTACATAAATATCAAATAAAATGTTGAGAAGATTCCGCCATATAGGTCCAAATTAATACATTCGTATTCAGGATATACTAAATGTAAACAAATAGGGATGCAGAACTGCGTTTTTCAACAATTTAAACCTTATGTTCGACGTTAAACTAGTTCATCTTGTTTAGAAAGGTTCGGCAGCAACAACATTTTCCCAATCAGCATTCGAAATCAATAATTTGTGTGTGTTCGTTTATATTTGCCAGAGCTTGCATACTTCAAGACTGTGTTCTCATATTCAACAACTAGTATTACATTATATTTTGTGCACTAGCATTTTGTGAACAATATTGTTTTTCCATACTGTTCCATCTCCTAATATACTTACAAACACGCTTTTAAATTATTTTTTATAATACACATTCAATTTTACAGTTACATAAGCCCGAGTTCTGGCAGTTCAATTATGAACTTTCTTTAAACGAAACACATCCAAACTGGTTATTTCAATATTACCGCTTTTGTCCCGAAACAAGAAATATCTCAAACAATAAATATCGTTTTAAAACAATATGGCGTAAGCTCAAGCGCACAGGCAATACATGACAATTAAGTTCCAACAAGCATACTTGAACAAGTATTTGGAAAAACAACTTGATAACATTTTCATAAGTACCTGAATTCTAAATAACAATTCACGCTCCTAACAAACCATTATATGAGGGTTTATGTTTTTTAAGACACTGTGTTATATTCTTAATGCATAGTGAACACAATCACCATGTCACCATATGTACATGTTATCTACGATTGCCAAAGCGGTATTATTTAACCGACTTATATGTTGTTGTTTTTTCTTGTTTTTAATAAGTGGAATTTCAAGATGAATGGTGCATTCATTTTTTTTTTAAATCTATCATCGGATGGGAATGGGCTTGAACATTATTTAAAATAATTTTGTCTTACTCTATTTTTTACACATAATGAGTGTGTTCAAAGAATAAAAAAGCTCAATTTACATACACGACGGGATGATGATTGTAATTCTTCCTTTAGAAAGGGATTTTGTTACATCCCACAATTGAAAGTGACGGATAGCAAAACTGCGCCTCAATACTCTTGCACGTCCCACATTCAAGATTGTATATTCATGTTTTTCTGGGATAGTATTTCAACAGACACTTAAGAGGTTTCAATGGTGCTGTATATTGTTATAATATTTGCAACCTTTTAAACGTCGGGTGGCATTTGATTATTTTAATAACACAATAATTTTACACTCTGATTGTCTATGGCGACAATAGTTAGCTTTTAAATATTACCATGAATCATAAGCATTTTTACTTTAAACAACATCATATTTCTTCTTTTGGGTCGATTGAGGCCACAATGGCAGGCTATTTACATATGAACATAACACTCCACATTGGGTTGCCCAAATCCCATTGGCAGGCTATATAAACATCATCAAATGGCGTCAGTAGTTAACTTTTTAATAATGACATACGTCACAATGGAAGGTTATATGAAAACAAAAAAACTTTCTTAATCTGTCTGTACAAGAGCCGCAGAGGCATGCTTTTTACGAAAAAGACCATATTTCTCTTCGTGTATTTCAACAGAAGTTTGCAATTTATATCGTTAACTATCTTGGTCATAGAATACCACACATGTGTAGAAGGTTTCCCATGCTAGTATGTGTTCGCGGGCTGTGTGCGAAATATACGGGACTCTTGGTCTTTTGAGTGCCAAATGTGAACATCAGTACTCTGCAACATGGCTTAGTGTCGCAAGCAATCGGCCCGCAAGTAGATTATGGTTAAGCGGGAAATCGAACCTGCGACGTTGAGTTCGGGGGCCAACATTTCCCCAAGGATCCGCTCACACTTGGAAATATATTGTACCTTTTAAAAGCCAACTGCACCAAGATAAAATAAATTTAGGTGCTATTTAAAAGGTTAATTAATGTCACACTAGACGACCCAATATGGTGCGATAATGCTGTTTAAAAAGCAAACTTTATAAAACAGACGCCGATATTTGTTGTGGTATTGATATTAATTTATAAATTAAAAACAAGTGTGTCTTTATTATAAATCCAAATCCCAACTTCTGTTAACATCACGACAAGCCATGTATTCTAATTTGTGTTGACATCTTATTTTCTTCCCACGCTTATAATAGAACCAACATCAAGCGAAGTTATTTTGTCGCTTGGCCAAATTCCCATTACCATGCCGAATTAACTGTGATTAAGCTCCGACATTGGTGACTATGAAGATGACAATAAAGTACAAACGAATTATTCGGAGTAATGATAAGGTTAATCATTAAAGGTCCTTTATATGTTATTGCCAGTGAAAATGGTGTTGTTAGGGGATTTTAGTTGCAGGAAATCATGACCTGTGTTCTTACATTAACAATAATTTGTCGTAGGAAAACAAGTGTTGCGAACACATTAAAACAATTAAGATCTTATATATTTTAAATAATATTAACGCTTTCTTATATGTTGCATGTTTTGTGACCATAGCATTAATATTTTCTTTGACTGAGTTTCATAGCATATAACATCATCATTACGATTATAAAAAATAATAATAAAAATAAATAAATTATGAAATCTAGTAGTCGATCCATTGCATTGTATGTTATATTATTTTGAAAACCGCTTACTCATTTGTCTCTGAAACTTTGTTTCTAAAGTTGTTCAACACTATTTTCGACTCTCGCAGACAAATATATAATTGAACAAAGCAACTTGACCGCTTACACGAATATCTTAACAAAAACAAGAATAGTCTTGATTTCAACGAAGGAGACATCAATACAAAATACGAACAGTCTTTGCAATTATACACGCGGGACTTGCGCGCAAATCAAATCGGCAATAACTCTGTTTGTTCTGTAATTGGAAGACTACAGCGCGTCCGCTTACAGTTTCCCCTCAGTGCACTAAACGACATTTTGATTGCACAAAATGCATATGTCTTCACATTTAATATATCGTTTTCCACGCAGTATACATATTTTAAACATAAATGAATTACGTTAGGCCCAGATTGGATGCTAAGAAAACCATTTGTAACTGTAACATGAAATATTTATATCGTTGTGGGTGCACTTTAATCGTAACGGATACAGTGAAAACATTTTTTTTTGGGGGGGAACTGAGAGCAATTATTGTGTGTTTTTTCTATTGATCTATTGTTTGGACCTTTTTACATACATATAAATTATACATTTAATGACTATTCTGAAAAGCCATTATACTTTATCCAGTGGTATTTTCAATAAATGGGTGAACTACATTTGAATTTGTACTATAACATGTTTGACCGTGTGCATTTATTATTAATGTAAATTAATACTCAAACGTTTGTTTCTTGTACCGTGAGCTGCATAGCTTTGTTTCTGGCAATTGTCTGATACCATAGTTTAGGCGTTGCTTAATTCCATAGTAACACATTTTCTGCTTCGTTTATTATTCGTGTTCGAATAAAGTGATGTATGCTTGCAAGTGAAGAGCGACAGTCACAATTGCAGAAGCAACGGTTTTTATGGTGTTTCAAAGCATCTGTATGAGAACGTTTATGCGCATATATAATACCATAAAATGACCACTTAACATTTCAACCCAAAAACTCTTAAAGACAATTCCTGTAGAGCCAACAGATAAAGTGAACTAGTATGGATCTTGCTTAGCAATAACTAATAATAGTATTGTCGTGAAAACATTACCGTTATGTTAACTAAATTTTCAATATAAATTCCAGGAATAATACATGATTTCCAACGTATTTATATCGAATTCTAATCTAACATGGTATCATTAATTATGTTATAATGTGCTACATCATTTGCCTGTAATTTGTCTAGGTTGTTAAATAGGTCCATTAGTTCAAACGTACTTTTCAATTACCAATACATTTTGTTTAAAAGTATTTCATTCGTTAATTAGATTAGTATATTATTCCGCTGAGAAGCTTTTATATTAAGGGTTCAGTATGATCATATTTCAGTACTGAGGTAATAAGCAAACGGTTATTACGTATGAGATTATACGTGTTCGTGTCACGCATATGATTATCTTAATTGACCCAGAAGACTTTGTCCTTGGAATTGCCTTTAATGTCTTGAAATGACACTTTTAGCATTCAACTATTTATTCCGGCTACTGATTTATGTAATAGGCTAACGAGTATACTGATGCCAATAGGCAGACAAGAATAAACATCGTCTTCTAAAATGCGATGTCTCTAAAGTCGACATGCTATTGAATAAAATGTTGTCTTCAGTGCACAGAATGAAATAAATCGAATATCATGTTATATAGGGATACTACACGTTTTCGAGGGCATGATCATCTGCGGGCGCTCGAAAAATCCGTTCCTGCCCGAGTGCGCAGCTTTTATTGCATAAACAAATCACACATACCAAAATAAATTTAAATAAAATTGAAAACAATATGTTCATTCGACATCGACAAAATAATTCGATTATTTCATATTACGTCATACAGTTCAAGGTTGTGTTTTACATATGCCTCACTCAATCATCATCAGAAATGACGAGGCTTTACCTTCGGATAGGCAGTTTTCGATTAAATATGTGTTTAATTAGTGGATTAATGCAAATTTGAAATGCAGCCGCGCAAAGTAAGAAATGAGGATTTTTTTCCCGGTCAGCCATTACTAAGGGAAGTAACTGCGCGTGGACCAGTTTATGGATATGAAAAACACATAACAGGTCTTGAACGGCTCATGAATCGCCTTGTCAATACACGTTTTCTCCCGTTCAAGCCCTCCTTTTGCCAAGTTTCTGCACCCCGCCAGAGGGCATTATAGATAGAGTGTATGCAATACTATTCAAACAATGCTAATATCCACAGACGTAACAACTTTGATTACGGAATTACACATTAATAAGGTAAAAGCAAATTGTTTAAATTAAACATAAAAAAGGATCCAACTGTACTGTTCAATAATAATGACCACCAATGGCTCCCATGACTGACATCAACAATTGAGTGGGCTATTGAAATGGCTTCTGCACTTTTATTATAAAGTTAACGCACACATTTATATTGGTAAAATATTACGGTGTTTGTAGTGAAATGTAGAACAATGTTCAAGCGCACACTATTGTTTTAATATTGGATTAATAAAATGGTGATCACCACAAGTCATCGAACAATATCGAGTGTTAGAACGTAAATTACACTATACTATTTTTTCAACATCCAGTTAGACCTATACAGATACTGCTGAATATGTTATTCAAATTGTGTTACGCTCAATTACATTACACAACAGTATAAGGTGTTTGGTAATATATTCTTTGAGTCTTTTTCCTTTTAAAACATGCAATAAACGCGTGTCTACCGAATCTTTGGTATGTATAACCAACACGATAAAGTTTAGTTTGCTCTTGGATGCATTCGAAAAGGAAAAAACACAACTTAATAATATTTCGAGATAATGATATTGCATACAAATATAATCGATTGCTGTTTTCTCTATGGTATGTGTTTTGTCATTGAACGACTGCAACATGTACTCTCATATTTTCTGGGAGTAGCTTTATGAAATGTTCCTTAATAGGTAAGATACAATATGTTTTTAATACGTCGCAAGTAAATGTGTCCCGTTAAGCCGAGGTCCTTCGAACAAAAAAGGATTACGCTTCTTATCGTTTGAATAGGGAAAACCATGTAGATTGTGTGCGCATGTACAGGCAGACTTACATGCCTTCAATTCCATTCGTGTTTAAAAGTTTCGATTTGTAATTGTCCGGTTTTCTATCCAAAGCACACTCTGATTTATTCTGATTAGTGTTGACGACTTCTAATGAACGGTCTACGCTTGCATTAGAAACAATCGTCCGCGATTTACTTTTACTATTAGCACCAGTTCATAAAACAAAGCGAACATACATGAACAAGATGAAAACAAGAACATCAATTAAAATAGATTTCTTTAAATGTGGGAAAACTATTCTGCCCAAGATAGCAATTTTATACAAACAAACTGTTAAGAGAAGACAGTACGAATATTTTAAAGTCTCTTTGGGAACAATGTGTCGTATGCCTTTTTGCCTTCCACTTCTGACACATATGACTACACAAGATAATACGGCATTCTATGCTTTTGCATAAACATTTAAATGTACATTTACTAATGTATTCGTAAATGAAACTGCCTTATGAATGTGATTCTATATTTATTACCCAAGTCAGGTTTCTTTTTTATTGGCGATAACTAATTCTAGAATACGAATTGGGGACCGCGTTTCCGTTCACTTAGATGTTTTTAAAAATTAATAATCGATGTATATGTTATCGTGGAATGTTCAAATGCTGAATGTTAGCATTTGGTAGTATAAGTTGAGCTTAATCGTGTGCATTCGAATCATTAGAAACGCCCTACAAATAAAAAGACCGGAACGTCATTCAAGGATGTTCATAGTTAAGGGAAGCTACATATCAAATTTCATTCAATTTCGATTATTATGGTCTTAGATCTCGCACGGGAACTAAAAATGTGACTAGCTGAAGGACGTACGGAAGGACTGACATTGAAGAGGACTGAAACGATCATCGGGGAACTCGATTCAGACCTATGCAAATTTCATCATAATTATAATTCGTACGGACGGGCAACACGGTGGCTATATGCTTCTTCCTTTTGGAGAGACTAAAACTTCAAGACAAGTGATTAAAGTTGTAGGTAATAAGATATCTCATTGGACAGAATATACGTTTCTTTATTATTCATTCCAAACGCAATCGTAAAAGAAATGCTCGTATTTCCAATATAATCTTGAAACAAGAAACACTTTGTATGATCGACGATTGTTTTATACAATACATATGTCGCCTCTAAATCGGTTTATAAGGAAGTAAAATGGAAAGTTACCGAGAGACCAATTATGTGTCCTATTTTTTTGAATCCTACATTTATTTAGGAAAGATGATTTGTGAGCCTATTAGAAATAAAGATTTTTGTTGTCATCTTCACCAAGCGTTTTGTTCTTATTATATAGCATTTATAAACTGTTAAACAATGTATTGTTTATTAATGTAAAAGTCCATTTGTATTACCATAACACATATTATATAAGAAAGTTAAGACAGTCGATCACACGTTTAAATTTGCTTTAAAATTCAATTAATCAGATTTTCATTATATCCCTATTCTGTACTGAAATGATCAACACTTTAGTTGTGATTCATCTTTTATTTGTTATTATAAAATAAATTATAACAAGTGAAAGAAAAATAAATACAATACTTTTATACATGTAAATTATATGTTTAAAAAGATAATACCCAACTTGCCAACTCATTGCACAGTAAATCATGTGTGTTGCCCAATTTTGTACAAGTTTGTACTGCACAATCTACACGAGATAGACTATACATAACATGGTATTAATGTTACTCTTAACAACTTGTATTAAGTCCGAATAAGCGATGAGAGGCTCCTGATTGTTAATGTAAACTTCAAGGAATAATCGATTTAAAAACTACGTAGGAAAAAGTTGCTTTGGAGAAACAACTAAGCGCACTACAATATTATCATTACGTCAGTTTACAGCATAGATTTGTTTGTAAGTTATTTCAGATGCATTGATAAT
This sequence comes from Dreissena rostriformis, assembly GCA_007657795.1. Taxonomy (NCBI): domain Eukaryota; kingdom Metazoa; phylum Mollusca; class Bivalvia; order Myida; family Dreissenidae; genus Dreissena; species Dreissena rostriformis. The sequence goes on from VMBQ01000154.1 coordinate 256,951, forward strand.
TGTAATGTCTATTCGGATAAATATTTTTAAATTTCTGGAAATGAATTAAATCTATGTCATTGTATCTTATATAAACAATGCAATTGATAAATTGTCGATATAAAGCTGTGATTGCTGTTGACGAATGGGAAAATAGACATATTTAGTAATGAATACTTGCCGTATTAATAAGGGTCCGATTATAACCATAGAGGCACAGACGATGCTAAACATATTTCATACTCTTGATATAATGAGAAGCTAACCATCAACCGGCATAACGCCACCCTACCCATGTTTTGCATTGACCGTTTCAAGGCGGTGACGCCAGCTTTAATCATTCTTTTATATTTAATGTCGTATTGTATTTAGCGTTTTGTAATATTTAGGAAATCTGTCTATTGCCGTCAATACAAAACTTTACCTACAATAATTCCTCTCCTGATAACGTTTCTGTAAATTCAATTTCGTATACTTTTAAGCCGAGTTGTATGCGTCTTCGCATTGGCCCTCCCTACAAGCATTTTTCTCCGAATAATGTTTCTATAAGTTTATGTTTTCCTATACATTTAAGCCGAATTGTATGCGTGTTTGCCACGGTCCTCCCGGACAACATGGCAGATTTTTGTTTTTAACTGAATTTGATAGTTTAAATGCGCATGATTAAACGCAAATGCTTGCACAACCGTGTATACAATTTCAACGCGTTGTCTAAGGGCATATCGCAAGAATAAACAAATCTTCTTTACTAGTTTCTCCTCTTGTAAGCCCCATGTGCACTTTTATTGTAACTGTATTTTAAATTTTACATGTAGCGTAAAAGATTCATAGACATAAAGTTATTAAAACTGGAATAACATTTAAAAGCTCATAGGTTGCGTAATACAGTGACCTTAGATAAAAAAGGAAGTTTATTTCAAACGTATCAGCTGTATTAAAGTTGCTGAACTTTATTTATATTTAGCATGCTACTTGGAAATAAAATAAACCGTCCATAGCCAAATAATACTATACGTTATATGGCTTGTTATCCTATACAGTTAGATAGAATTGCAGTAAATTAATATTGGGCGAAAGCTTACGATTGCCTTTTTGCATTTTCTGAGCCTCATCAGATAAACGATTGTTAGCGATTATGTACGATTTCAATGTCAACATGTTATTTTCTCAATCTTAAACAATGCACTTATATGTACGATGAATTTTCAAAAAGCATATTGCATATCTGATAGTGTTAAAATGTATAAAAAGTTATTTTCTTAAATGAAATTTAAAACGGCCAATACTGTATAGCAGTGATTTCCACGTAGTGAACATCAATGAGTTTTTGACTGTACACCTAACATTTGCAGTTGTATAAAATTCTAATTGCATTGATTGTATGGTATTACTTCCTGGTCTTTATATTCTAGGTTTTTTTTATTCTAGTTATTTTTTGTCAACGTTTATCTGTTTTGAAATTATTTTACTAAGGTAGGATATACTCGTTTTATATTATTCACCATTGATGTAAATAATAGTGTCTATATAAAAGGAAGCTATTACGATAATAAGTATGCATCTCTTCTGTTTAAAAGAATGCTTTCAATAGACACTCTCTTGATTGTGTTCGTTGAACATGATGCTCACCAAACTGCGATGTAACCGATTGCAAGAAGAAAGAGCAAATTATCACCTACTGGTGTGTCTGATGTAAACAAATGACACTGCGGAATTAGCTTCTATGTACACTTTATACTGGACTGACTAATTAAATCTAATGGATAATCATTGAAGCAAATTCCATTACAATCCGGTCGTGTTATTCTAATAACAAATCGTTTGTTCTTCTCAACTATGTCGCTTAAAGCCTAAAGATGCACCGCCTCGTCATCATTGCTCTTGCAAATTATGGAGGTAATACATAATACAGGCCAACAAGTTAATTGGTAATTATTGAAAAAAGTAATTTGCCTCGACTGTGTTAGGAAAAGTAGTGATGTATCGCCCGTTGGGATACATGTTTTAATTCCTTTTGTTTGAGTTATAGATTAATTCCCCTTGGCAAAAGACTCATTAACATATCTTACAACAAGAGGACCTATCCAATTTTAGGGGATTTTATATAATTCGGCATTAAATCCAGAATAACCAGAGCTTGTGTTGTTAGATATGTTTTAATATAATGTATGCTTCAGACAATGTTATATTATCTTTGAGGCATTAAGTTTCACCGTGACTACGTTTTGAACAATTTATATTGTCAACAAAAGTTTTAGCATTCCAAATCAGTACATTCGTGTTTCTTAAGGAAGAGATGTTTATATAAGGATGCTATTATCCTTAAAATCTCTTAAGATCAGTAAAAACTTCAAAATTGTAATTTTGCAGTTGGTAAATAGTTTTGCTTATTTCACATTTTTTTTCTACATTGCAAAAAAATGCGAGATGGCTTTTCACCTTATATAGTCCATTTTGCTTGTGCAGGTTTTAAATATCCCTTTAGTGTATGCTCGTGTATTATTACAAGTTCTTGCTTTAACTGTTCTATGTCCTGAAATGTCTGCCTGGGAGAAGTCTAGTTCTCAAATAAAAAAACAACAATAGTTTTGTTTTGTTTGAAAGTGCACATTTTACTTTTATATTAACCATACGAGATATATTTCCCGCGTATTTCAATAAGACGAGAGTCAAGAAAGCGTTTATCACTAATTGTGAAAACAATGACGATGTTAAATATAATTAAAATATTAGAGGTCATGTCAACATAAAACATTTATGTAGTATGTGAACATTCTTAAATTTTAATTCTCATTCATAAACACAGTTTTGTAAAGTTATTTTGGCAATATTTTTTATTTATTTACATTGCGTTTTTACGTTTCATTGATAGTCCGGACCACGTGTATTTTTACGTGTACGTTAGTTATACAAAGTCTTATAATCCTAGACAAATAGGTATTACTATTCCTTTTTTTTCTATTACGATTGCACATAAACATGTAACGCTCTGAAAATGCCAGAACCGTATTACAACCCTGTTCAGAAAGTATAAGAAGTGTCGTATAAATGTAGAGTACATTTAGACCATATCTCAAACCACCGTAGGATGTGGTATAACGTGTTTGATCATTAGCACACTTGCTGAGAATTAAAAACTAATTCTACGCAAACATTCGCTATTTAGACCACGGCACTTTTACATATGTATTATTTCGTGGCAATTTATTCGGTGGCAATATAAAACAATTGAAATCAAAATATGTTGCAATATTAGTTAAACGTACTATGAGGACAGGTTATAACCATGATAATTGAATATTAACTATATCGCTTCAAGCACAATGTTATGCCACATTTATGTAAAAGATGGATATAAATATCGTGTAATGTCAAAGAGAGAATGCTTTTATTATCATCTGAATTACGGTGTCCATTTGAAAACACTGGTTATGACGTTTCGTAAACAACGTCTCATAACTGTAGAATAAACGGATGCAAAAGCAAGAAAAACTAGCAACCAATCGATGCTGAATATACATCTCCGCTATAACGCACCATAAGAGACGATATGTTAATATGCATCAGAATATGAACTGAATCTAATTGGTAAGCATAGACACCACTCCTGCTGCACTACTGTCGTGTTATTCTAAGATTAAATACAGCTTCATTTCTAACACGTCGATCAAATTAAAGGGATTTACATTCGTACCATCTCAACAAATTTATGGGAGGAAATCTTTTGAAAATATGAGATGAGAAGTACTTAATTTTCACTTTCATACAAAACTATCATAGAAAGAATATTTACTACGTTATGAGCATTTCATTAACATGTAATTTAATGAAACAACATCCAGGCGTTTTACATTTGTATCCTGTATATCCCTTGTATAATCATTTATTTTGTTGTAACCATCTCAACAAAAACACTCGGCAACATCTGTTTTTATCAAAACTATTTGAGTTAAATATTAAAACAATATTAAAATAGTAATGTTATTAATGTTCTTGTAATTTAGCTTTTCAACGCTATTCTTTACAGAAGATGTGTGGGGATTAAATTGAATGAATAGAAATTAACCATAGGGGAGTTTACATTAACGAACATTCAAACTTCTAATCTAGTCACATTACACTATAATAAATTAACACATTTATCATTGTATTATCTTTCTGGACTGTCAGACATTTTGTTGGGTGAACGATCAAATTAACTTTGTATTCAATACGTTTTATCTATAAGCCATAAAAGTAAATTATTACTAATGGACATATCACTGTAAGTGCGAATATAAGTAATATTGTAGAAAACAGTCTCTTTAACACTAAGTAATTCCTCCTTATCTTATATTCCAGTTAATTTCTCTTGCAAAGATATCCTGGTGTAGTGAAACGTTAAGTTCGTTACCAATTAGGACTTAAAAGGCCAATTTGACGACTATCTCACGTCATGCTTCCGGGAACGTTATTCTTTGCGAGAAATCCCTCGCATTACCAGATCATTTTTTCTTAAAAAATATATGATATAGAAGTAATTGTCCTGATTACACACGAGTGCCTGTTTCACCGCTGTGTAAACTACATGTATGACACACATTCAAACGCTACTGAATATGGATTGGAAAATGTCAAAGTAAATTTGCAGCATATATGAAACAACAATCCATATTGCTTTCAAATAGTTGTATGCATAACGATACTTGTAATTTTTTCTCTGAATTACACTCGCTAATCCTCGAACCGGTCGTAACGTGCATACATATTATTTCAATTAAACCCTTAATTGTGTGTTCTTTGTCGTTTAGAACAAGTGTATTTTTTGTCTATAATTCGCCATATTAACGGGCGAACATGCCAAAACTCTCCCGTTTGTACAGGAACCAAAATAGAAACTCGTTAAGTAATGTATATAAAAATATTTCTTCCTTTTTTAGTTTGTATTTTTTTAATAAAACACACACACTAAACTCACGTGTATTTGACGTGTATACGAAACACAAACAACGTTGCTCCAATGTTGATAACATATTTTGGAGTTTGCTGAACGTAATTTATTTGATCGCTTCTGATATGTGGCGGCAATGATTGAATTGCAAAGGAACCGGGCAATTAACAACTGTAGCGTGTGTTTCTTGCCATGGAGCACGAATAATGGTGATTAAAGTGCATACACGGTTAAACAACCCTTGGAACCAGAAAATTTTAAATCATCCAATGATCGCTGGTAGTCTGTAAAAGCCCAACTGCGTTATACGCATTATTCCTATGGTATATTAAACATGTCAATCAACAAAGCTTTAAATAAAGAAAATACAACAAGATGTCAAATTTGATACGTGATTAAAAAAACACTATCCGAAAACTTAACAAAAAACCCAGGCTTTCTTATTTTGTCTTAGGATGATCGTTAAATCATTTACTGTTCATAATTAAAAATATAAATAGAAAAGTATCCGGGCTTCAGTGTAAATTGTAATGCGCAACATTCAACGAAATCATGGTGTTGCACATCGTCCTAAAAAGTTTAACTTTTTCAACTATGTTTTTTTTAAATAAGTTTCATGTCATAATAAATATGTACGGCTGCAGAGTCAAACGCAATAAACAATTCGGTAAAATCCTTTTACATTGTATTACACGACAAGACACTTATTTAAGAAACAAATAGCAGCACAAACAGGCCGACACGTCTGCTATTCACACCCTTCATATACGTCTATGTCAAGACTGCGACTTGTAATGTTAATCATGACATTTGCACAAATCTTGGGATTGTCAAAGTACAATCATTATCTTGCAACTGTGTCATGTTCTATTTGTACCGCATATATTTAATGTTAATTCGTAAATGAGCGTATCCAGACGTTACCTACTCGCTAATTATCATTTCACGTTGTTCGTACTCTTAAATCAAAGACTGTAAATGTACAACATTTAAAGTACATCGACCACAAGCCAGAAATAATGTGATATGCGCATTGACCGTATTCAATTTGATAATTTGATTGCTTTGGATACTTTGAATTTCACATAAATGTAACGTAATTATTTTAAAATGGAATAAGCAGCATATTGCTCTACCCGAGTATTGAAATAACAGCTAATTGAATTTTCCCCGCGGTATGTGACATCTTCGACATCAGTTTTGATGTGCAGGAGTGTATTCATTTGGTTTACAAAATATATTGCGTCGGTCTTTTGCGCAACATGTTTCATATCATACTGATATACGAGCGTCGTTCAGTTGCATCCCACACTTGACACTACTGATTAGGTAGCCAAAATTAGTAGGCCTTCTTGATTTCAAGCGCACGCTATGCTATAATTTTGAAGATTGCTGTGCCATTAATAATTTTAGAGAAGCATTCTTGTAGAAGGATGACCGTTTGTAAAATCAGAAAAGAAATTTGCACACCAGGCTGCACTTTGTGATATATTGCACTTTCAGGTTGGCTTCAAAATGATGCACCAGTTGCTTATCGGTGTTGACATTTTCTGTACAAGCTTAACGCCTTTAGGATTGAATATACGGATTTACAACATGTCAATTGCAGTATCGCATATCCCGATGTATGTAGACACCAACTTGTCAAGGTTCAGCTGTTGTTAATGCATCTGTGAACGTTTATATCGTACACAAATAAAACCGTGAACACAACGGACTAATAAGCGACAGAAGAGTATCGCAACTCCCGATGTATGTATACACCAACTTTTCTAGTTTAAGCTGTTGTTAATGAATCTGTGAACTTTTATATTGTAAACAAATGAAACCGTGAAACCAACGGACTAATAAGCGACAGGAACGGTCTGGAAAGATCATGTTCATAAAGGCTACAATTTGTAAATACCGATGGTGCGAAGTAGCATTTACTTTGCTATTATTTGATTAACACATGCGTATATAGCATTGCTAGTTTTAATATCCTCACTATATGTGTATAGACTGTTGATGCAATCAATCTGAAGTGAAAACACCGAGCAATTCATTGCGCATAGTAAATCCATGCATTCCCAACATTTTCTATACGTTTAGATATTATACTATGGAACACATACTTATTATCATACCAGTGGAAATCAATATCACTTACATTTTCTGTTTCAAATTTTATATTCTAGTTGATTGCTTCATGCAAAGATTATGTGCGTTTTCAATGGAATCGTATCATTTTGTACTTTAATGACATGCTTACTTCATCACTTCGTTGGTTTCGAGGCCGCCTCTAATTATATCACATTTGATTGTATTTCCAACAAACGTGTTGGTTCATCATTATAAAGCCATAACATTTTGCATAAACCAGAGCATTAATATCTAAAGCAATGCAACACTATTTTCATGCGTTATCGAATATAAATGTGACCGTTTTATCAGAAGGCATTATATTTAATACATGCACTCGACAGTGTATTACTGGTAAACCTTTTCTAAATCGATTATAAAACTGATATAATATATAATATTACATATAATTATAAAATATATAACAATATAGAGGAGCTGATTAGAGTAGATTTTGTAGAATTTGAGTTAGGCGATATTATACAGCAGCATACGTCATTAAGCGAAAAACAAAACGAAAAATAGAATGTACCAACTCGAAATCAATTTCTTCTGCAATATATCATTTTTAATGTAAATATGTTAAGTGACTTTGAAACTGTAGGATGGTCATATTTTTGAATTGATCATAGAATGATATACAATACATCAATGAGGACCGAAACGTCTTTACTAACATCGAACTTGAAAAGTCTTGTTTCCGGAAAAGTTATTTTTGGCATTAAATCTCATATACACCAGGAAATTATCTTGTTTGGGATAAATATGAGCAAAAGTTCTTATAACATATTATTTCGTATTCTTATTTTTTAGAAACAAACATTAAGATCAAAATTTTAAAATGCGTCCATATGTACAACTGTTGAGAACCGGCTGTATCGTACAATAATATTACTTCAATTCCTCGATCAACCTGATAGTGTCGAATTTAATGTTTTGGAAACGGCTTTTCGTTTTCAATATAACTTATATCGTCATATTTACCAAGTAACTTGTCACAACTCGCTTTGTTTTCCTGTTTTGAGAAATATTTCCTCAAAAATAGAAAATAACTCTTTAAAGTCCGAAAGTAGTTTTTGCTTGTTATTGTATATTTAAATTCTTCATTGACGTGTATTAGCCTTGAACGAAGCTGCATTGCATGTATTGGACTTTGTCTCAACGTGATATATAGGGTCGCGTCTGAGATGTGACGGAAATGATTGAATTGCTGAAGCACAGGGCAATAAATAACTTTAGTGTGTGTCTTGCTGTGGAACAAGGTCAATCGTGTTCAATATTTTTTCCCTTTCCCTTAAGTTGTTTATCAAAAAGGCAAAACTGGAGTTGTGAAAGGTTTTTTGGTGAATATGAAGCTATATGTTCACTTTAAATGGTGTTTGGTTCTATTGGTGTCTTAAGCGTCTTTAAGCATCCATCCATCGCTCGAAGTAAGCCAACTACCAGTTGAAGTATTCTCTAAAACACAAAAACACAGGGTCAATTGACAATGTCAGTCGATATAATTTTAAAGAAAGAAAAATAACCATAGAAGCGCAGTTAATAACGGATAAAGGCCGATAAAGATAAGACGCAATACGTTTGAGACTACGACATAGTACGACATTTTACGCCTTCAATACAGATACGTACGAATGACGTTTTTTTTTGTCTTTTGTGACAAGTGCATATATGTTGTTCAACTATCAATACATCGTTCATATAATATGAATAAGTTGCATGGCCTTATGTTCTGTCATGACATCTCTGCGTAAAGTTAATTTTATTAATACACATTTTCAACATCTCTCGAATGTCCTGGGATTGTCGGCTTGCAAACAGTATCCTGTAACTGCCTCACGATATTTCATATAGCGCTGTTATACCGCGACAATCAGAGCTAATTTCGTCCTGAAATTATCATTGAGCTACTTTCAATCAGGCGTTCTTAACCACTGACCATACAATACATACAAGGATTTCCTGTTAATTAGAGGTAAGATTGTTCACTTCGAGCACTGCCTTCCATAATTCCATTTTGATCATGGATACCATATGTTTAAACAACCTAAGCTGGTTTCGAAATTATCTTTTTAGTGAACCTTACGAGGAATTCGAAATTTATGGTTATATTGTTAACCCCGAGCAGCATTGCCCTTCAAAATACCATTTTAATTATTGATACCATATTTGCAAACAACCCTGTCAAGTTAACTGCAAATGTGGTACAATATGTGTATGAGTAGAATCAAAATGAACACAGTTGCCATTTGCATGAATATCAGCAACTCAATAGAATAATTATAAACACATTAACGAAAAAGTTCCTCACAGGACAGGCCAGTATCGTTTCTTTTCCCAATATTGTATATAATATAATCAATAGAATGTTTTGGCGATTTTGTAATTGTAATATTCCCTAAGTTATGTGCTAGACGCTTCGCGAATTAAACATCAAAAAGAGAAAATAATAAAATACTAAAAGATTGTTGACATGATGCAGTAAATTGCAATATAGTCCGACACACAAAAGGAAACCGAAAAAAAATATCCAATATAAACTGCAGTCGTATATCTTTAGAAACGCGTATGTTCCACATTGTGAAACTATGAAATTTAACAATAACCTGCATATTGTATAACAGCTATTTCCCAGCTTTGTTAATGTCAATTTTATTATGATAACGCTGTTTCCAAAGAAATACAGTCTAACCTGTCAATAAAGACCACTCAAGGGATTTGGTCATTGTGGTCTTTGTTCACAGGTGGTCTTTATTCACAGGGTCAATTGAAAGGAATTGAAAGGATTGGGAGGAAATCGTTGTGGTCTTTATGGACAGGTGGTCTCTATTAAAAGGTGGTCTCTGGGACAGGTTTGAATGTATATCTTTGCTTTAGATTAAACAATACATTTTATTTAGCAAAAATGAATATGTTTGTGATAAACTATATTTTTTTGCTGAAGCCAGTTAGACTTCCACACAAGAGTACTATCAACACTCAAGCTGGAGCAGAGCCTTGTCAATAATGGAGGCCATAGTCAAGCTAATCTATTCATCGACAATGCGCTCCAACCCGTTTGTCTTCTGTCTGTAAATAAACAAGAGTATGACGTCATTTCTTGCAGGAATTCAGCTAAAATACAGCTACAAAAACAGGGGCCTTTAATAGGGGGGGGGGGGCANATATTCACACTTTTTAGAATTTTCTGATCAAAGAGTGGAACAACAAAACAATAACACGTTTACCAAATTCAATTCATCTTGCAATGAACGAAGATTTTACGATAGATTATGATTTATTCGATTTTTTAAAGGGACTATTTTTTTATTTTTTTATTCCATTCTAGTTCAATGTAACATATCTTGACATCAAGGTAAACATCGCCATTAAAATAGTAAGGCTACTTATTATTGTATACATTGTTAATTGTGTTCGATATGGCACCTTCTGTATATTCACGGTAATCGCGACTTTTTATCACCGTTTAAGACTTTAACGGATGAAACTAAGTGCTTAACTGCAGCACACGTCGTAAGCGAAAAGTGACAATTGGATTTACATGTTTGTTAACTGAATTAAATATAATTAGAATCGTTATTAAAACCTATCAACTAGAGGGAAGATTAAACTAGATTTATTATACAATATGTACAACCTTCCTGTGCAGCTTAACTTTAAACGGAAGTTCCTCTTCAAACTAAATGTGTATAAAACCACAAAACTAACATTTATTACTGAAGTTCATCCTCTTTCTATTGGTTATGGTGCAATGCCATTTTCTCTTGAATTTGTTGAATGTTCGTTTGGTGTTTCCCAAAGTAAAAAAGAAAACAATTACGCAGAACATATCTGCATAATGTACACAAAAATGCAACACAGTTCATAACACCGGATTAAACATTTCATAAAATATTACATAATTTCTGGATTGTAACTAAATGTGAAAGACGTACAACGTATAATTATATTTTTGACGATTTAACAATGAAGTTCAATCAAAATATTGTTGTGTAAACCAACAGAAAAGTGCAATTTATCACAATTATTACATATTCATTGTCAGTGTGTTATTTGGATCTAAATACGAATGTTCAGCACTTACGTTATCATGGTGTACATATGTTAAACACTACAATTTGCTATCGCAACGTGATTGTCATCTTGATAAGACGTTTTTTTGCAAAATTGCTAAGAAACGTTTATGAAAAAAATAGTCGAATGTGTATAGCATGGTTTGAAATGTTGTGCTTCTATTAAACGCGGGAAGTCATTTACATCAACAGTAATTTGAATACATATGGAATTAGAACAAAATACTATAAGAAATAACAATTTCACAAATTGCTAGGAATCGACGGCGTTATTTGTAATGAGAGTGATAATGTAAGCGTTTAAAATAATAGAATCTAAAATATGCATATGTAAATAGGCAAGAATGGGTGTCGATATTAATAAATATGACAAAGCCTACCATACCTATTCAAACCGAGAATAAAAACGATTGATATTCGTCTAACATATTGTGTTGTCTATACTCTTCTGAGACACCATAACGCTTGGTCGAATTAAAAAGTCTTAGTTTTATGTCGCGTTGCGGATGTATTGAGCGATAATATAACTTCAAAAAAAGAATCAATACACAAAATAAACTAATAATAGTTTAGTGTTAATGTTTTGAAAACTTCCACAGATAAACATTCTTGAAACATTGTAAGCAGCATAAACGACTGTCTACCAATAAGAACGGAATATTGTTTTCTAAGTCGGTACTTAGTCTGTGAATTGAAGACTAAATCAATTATTAGTCTATACTTTTCCACTTCCTTAACACTATTTTGACACAGTTCATGTGGGTTATTGCGAATGTTGGTGTTAGGTTTTTCTTATATTAATAAAAAATAATTTTGATTGTTAGCGATGTTTCATCCAGGCCATCTTGATTGATTGTATTATTGATTAGTTGATAATATAACTTGATCGTGATGTTTTTGCCATACATTTTTTCTATCTCATGTGGAATTATAAAACAGAAACAAAAGTTGTTTACCGGCGCAGCGATCGAAAAGCTCACACACACCGACACACATGAGTGAACATGTATTCTACGCCAATCTTGTGACATTATATAGTTAATTGTATTTCCTGCACTCAGATATCGGGGCTTTCATGTCATTCACATACACTCATGTCTCACTAAAACCATGTATGACACTGCACTCTCCAGAAACAATGAAGTAATTATTAAAAGAGTGAACACAAGGAAATGAGGTAAGAACAGTTGCGTTACACAATTAACAACAGCAAATGTTATAACCAAACATGCACGAAACATGATTTTTTTATTCACGAACTAATTTTATTTGTTCTTCGATCGAAAAGGTATTTTATAAGAATATATTCATTTCTTTACGCACTTTTTCCGTTTCAGACTTTTGCGGGCCATTTCCGTCTAGAGGTGTCACATTTGATCGTGTCAATGTAAACTGATATTAACATTGCACTAAACGATAAAGTTTCTTTATTTTTGATGTAAAAGGATTATGAGTACACTTGTTTCAAACAATATACATTTCCAATTACAATCATGATATTCTAATACAATCATATAAGTAAGCAACAATGCAGTGTCCTTCAAAACACCATCAAGTCAGTCTTCACATTTTAAAGAGTAATTATAATATTAAAAAGGAAATCACTTTTTATAGTTTGCTATAATTTACGCTTGAATACATATCTAGTTTCGGCATAACATGACTTCAGAATACAGATAACCCCAAGTGCTCTGCATTAAGCCTGCTCAGGTTACTCCAATAACTTGTTATGCACAATTTATAATTGTGTGTAGTTGTGCTTTGTCGAGTTATTGTATGGTGTGTTTAATTATTTTTAAATAGGTCATTTTCATTCATAATTGGCATTTAAAAGGCGAAAAGATTTATTTTGCTGGTTTTTGACTTGGTTCCTGTTTCAAAATGCTAAACATTGCAAATTGATATAAGAATCGACAGACATAACTGCGTGTTAGTTTATTTTATTTTCCAAAGCACGCATGTTTAGTCTTATGTAATGTTTTGGGACCACCTCAGAACATAAAGAGTCCCTCGTCAAGAATAGAATGTTTAGATTCAATTGAATGTTTTTGACATCATAATCGCATTTCGTGATCACATGTCATGTCGAACTGTTTTTTGTGTGTGTTTAATATCAAATCTTAACTTTGAAATGTTCTCGAGAAATGTTTGTTTGCAATATTTGAAATGAAGGTCATCCACAAACACGTAATGTTTATTGAAAGCAATTCTGAAAATGATACCTCGTCTTCGCGTTATCTACAAGTATCTTGTTCTCTGGTGTTCAAAATCGATACAAAAGGCGCATTAAATATAATTGAAAAAATCCATAAGCCTTTAATATTATGTACGCTGGCATTTGGATTATCAATAGTTTCAAATATGAAATTTATCTCAGAAGTTGAAGAACAGGCTCACGACTTGATCAAATATGTTTTTGTTGTGTATTTATTAATGTTACCAAAGCAATTATGTTTAAATATGTCTTTACTGTTGGTTGTTGTATTTGAGTCTTGTTGTGTTATTGTATTTACTGTTCGAAAGCAATACATTAATAAGTATTTCCTTTATTAGTAGTAGAGCAAGTTTTTTGTCAAAACTATGTTGATACTTAATTTGCATTATAATGTTTAATACAAGACATCGAGTATACGTTCACAAAACAGATTAAAACAGTGTGTAAATTAATTTCCTAAATGACCATACCAGTTAATGAATTAGTTTCTAGATACATGATTTTGCATAAGTCACAAAATAGACGTATATACAAAGCTAACCACAATTGTGTTTAATGTTAATAAGAATGCACACTCACGAGCCAGACATAGTATATAAACCAAAAGCGTTTAACGTAGTTTAATAACCATCAATAAGAATGGACATTTTGAAATAAACTTAATTACGTAACAGATACAGGGAGAACATTAAACAAGAATAATTTACGATGACTTCGAAAATAATTTCTTCTTTTGACAATTTGACTGCTAACACAATTCCCACATTGCGAACAGATATTTAGTTCAAATGAAATCGGAAAATTCGTCCTAATAACCCAATATTTAACATTTCAGTTTTGATGAGCTATTAACAGAGTCCAATCAAAATGAAATGATTATAAAAATGAATCTCAATAAGAATGTCACTTCTGATACTTGTCCTCGAGTTTCCATTTTAACGAATATTTATCCGACTATGATTGCAAGCAACACACTTTAAGCGCAAAAACCCTAACTTTCCTTCCAAATAGCAAGGACTTTGACGTGTGGATTAAAGTTAATACTCATATATTTATATCACTTATTCTACGTTATTGATTCAAATATGTTAATATATGCGCTAATATGTGCGTTATCGGATTTAAGATCAATACAACTTCCAGAAAATATTCTTGTAATTAACGAGATCATTTTGCTATTTATGGAACTTAAATTATATCTGATCGATGTGTCTTTGGATGACTCGTTTTTTTTTACAAAAGTACTACTGTTCTTTTCCTCAAAGTTGTATACTTCATGAACATTTAGAACATCTAATTTACTCCCCATATATAATGAGCATTCCATCATTAATCATTGTCAGCGTCATTCCGGATTCATGTAGACATTCGTGTAGGGTGATCAATCTAAATTGAGTCAGAAAGCGCAATATGTACAATGGTTAGTAAGATATTGTTCGTTTGCGTCTTCTGTGAGGTTCGTTGACTAGATACATTTCTTTATAATAAATATTAACAATAAAATGTTATACAGGCAAGATCGAAAAAATAAAAGATAAACATATATTTAAGATATTTTGTTAAAACAAAACAACATCATACCTCAGGAAAGGCAACATCATGCCTTTGTTGATGTAATTTGTATTATACTAGTTTGCAGTCATATAATATCAACACCTTATATATGTACACAAAACTTCGTATTCAAGTTTTTTTGCAATTGTAAACGCATTCATTTTTAATGTCGAAAGGTATGTTATTGGTAGACGGCAGTTGCCCATCCGCTTTTATCCGATCTTGAAAATATATGTGAAAAAAAAGTCGACCTATTTTGCTGATCAGCAAAATTACGATATTATTGTCTTGTAAGAAACGATATAAACTCCTCCAAATGATTGTAACAGTATGGCTTCTAGAAACACATGCCATTCGCCTATTTTGAAATGCCGTTCTCTTAGCCCAAAGGTTCATATCCGGCCGATGATGACATAATATCATACTTTAACATAGAAAGGTTTGAAACGAATGTTTATTTTACAAGTAACACTTTTTATACTTTACATAATATTGGTTATAATACTCACAAGTAATGTAGTTAAAACCAAACAAGCGATGATTGATAGCTGAAGTCAATCATGTATCACATCTCAATTCTTAGACGATCATTTCATGATTGGATTTCCAAGTTTCAAATATAACTGAATTTTGCATTTACACAATTAAAATAACATTTATCGAAACCGGAACTGCATCATGCAAATCAAAATAAAAAAAAACATGCCTTACACCATATAGCCATGCCAAGGGTAACCCAAACACATGCTGTCTTCGCGGAATCCGATTTCTTAAAAGACGCGTCATTTAATAACTTGGATGAAACTTTCAAAACTCCTTACAAAGTTATTCTTCGAAGTTGCCGTTTCGAACATATACAATTTCGATTCCGATGGCTGGTGCAATGTTGTCAAATGCACTTATCATTTTAGGAATATAACTATATAACTTGACTGATCATGAACGTCTGATTTCCATGAACATGTCGAATGCATAACATACACATTCTAAGAAAAACATTATTCTAATTAATATTGACATGAAATTGACTGTTTCCGTTTGAAAAATCAACGCTGTGCAGTGGATTTAATTACTGAAAACTTCATACAAAAGTACAATGTAACATTTGTTTTATATATATGTAGGCCCAATCACATCAAGAATGGAAAAAAACACATTAACTGTGATGATAAAAGACACATAGAATGATAAATGAGTCAGTTTATGATTTCAAAAGCTTAACTATTGACTATTCACTATGCCCAACCAGAAGTTACGCAGGTTTGCTAATGTGTTGTGACTTTGAAAATAACATTGGAAATCATGTTAATCAAACATGTCCGCAAATATTAATTCACAATTTTTCATTATCGTTATTCAAATATTTCTTTCTTTTTTATTATCGAAAAGCGCTTGACTTAAACTCTGAACAACACCATAAAGTCCATATATTACTCGATACACTCGAACTGAAACACAGACAACTGTAACTGCCGTAAATGGAATCACCATCACATTCTTTCACATCGACAGTTTGTTCGTTGTTCACATGATGTATTTCAAACTTTACAATGTTCCTTAATTATAATCATCGGACATTGGTCTCAATTGTATGTGCCACTGTTGTATTTGTAAAGTAATTTGCAGACTGCATCGTGTCCTTACCTATTTGCTTAATTGCTGATATTTCGTATTGTTTTTTGTCTACAATATACCTATTTACTTGCACTATACATAATTTGCACATAAATGAATCTCTTTGAGCAACGACTCATCACATTGAAACACACTGCGTTTCATTCGTTTCAATTGTGTTTAGTTTTACTGTATTCACGCACAGTGTTGTCGATGATACACGTGGGACCTGCGCCCAAATCCAATCGCCAATTTATATGTTTGTCCTGTGATTGGAAGACTACTGCGTGTCCGCTAAAAAATTATGTCAATTAACTAAATGATATTTTCATTGCACAAAATGCATATGTCTTCACCAAGAATGCATCAGTTTCAATGCAATAGACATATTTTAACCATAAATGAATCTCGTTAAGCAACGTTGGTCGCAAAGAAAACCCTTTGCAACTTACGTCGTTGTATTAAACCATGTACGATTTATATCGGAATGTATGCTCAAGAATCTCTACAAACAGGTAAAAATATTGCCATTATAAAGTAAGAGCATTTTTGTATACATTAATTTAATTAGAAACACAACATATATATTGAATATGGTTTATGCATAACGTTTGGACATTTTAACATGCAACACATTTTATAACCAGTCTGAAAAGCTATTATATTTTTTGTCCAGTGATATGCCCAATAATTGGGAAAACTATATACATTTAAGCATTTAAACTATAATATGTTTAACCGTGTGCATGTATTATGTATTAATCACACACATGTTTGTTTATTGTACCGGAAGCTTCATGACTTTGTTTCTGGCGATTTGTCTGATACCATAGTTTAAGGCATTGCTTAACTCCAAAATAGTAGCGGATGGACATGTTTTCATTCAGGTAATTGATATATATATATATATATAGTGTGTGATGATACGCATATGATCGTGGTTAAACCGATATGTACATGCACTCGCAAACGTTTGTCAGCCGACGCCGTGTAATATTATCATGGAAGGGAAATTGTATTTTACAGGCATTTTAATTGCTCGATCACATTGGACAGGTCAATTACACATTTATAATTGCATTTGCATTACTGTAATTCTTATTAAGATTGCCTAAAATGTTTTGATTCGAATGATCGCTATTTCGAAGTATTTGTCTCGATCCTGGCGACTTCGAAATAAAGAGACTTGACTGTATAGTAATCATAATGAACAAACATGAGCTTTTGGCAGCAAATCAACGAATTAAAAAAAAACATAATAAATAGGAAATATACGATAAACGGAAACATAGTATATACTAATTGCATCGAACGTGTTACCTATTGACAATATTTATGTCGAAAAGTGTATTATTGAAAAGCCATACTCGAATTAAGCAATGACCTTAGGCAGATGAAACGCATTTGATTGAAAATTACTAACTAGACTATACCCTAATATATGAGAATCATGTATCATACAGATTCTTTTCATTCATTGATTCCATGCAAGACAGAAACAAATGAACAATTGCAGCAGCCACAATTGTATGTTGTAACAGCATCAGCATCTGCGTGAGATCGTATTGATGTGCACATAACATAAAATGACCACTTAATATTGCCATGCATAAACAGCTTATTACTTTTTATGACCATTCCTGTTCAGACAACAGGCAAGGAGAGCTAGTATGGACATTGCTTTATAGTTACTAGTAATAGGATTGTCATGCAAACCATACCGTGTATGTGCATTTAAATGTGCAACCTTAATTTCAGGTATTGACATGATTCCCAATGTATTTAAATTGGATTCTAGGTCGACATGGTATCCGGATTTATTTAATAATTGTTCATGTTATGTGTCTGTAATAAGTCTCGGTTGGTCAATAGGTACATTAAACCGCTGTTTCCAATAACCAGTACAATTTTGTGAAAAGTTGTTCATTCATTAATTAGATTAATGTATTACTCCGCGATTATGCTTTCATAGTATGGGTTCATTGTGACTATATGTCAGTTAATAAGTTACTGAGTCAGTTAATGAGTAATACGCATGCAATTTAACGTCAGATATCATTCTTGTTCGTGTCACGCATATAATTCGGACAATTGAACCAGACAAGCTTGTCCTTTGAGTTGCGTTAGTTTGATTTAAATAAAACTATTAAAGTTCAACTGTGTATACCGGATGCTGATTTATTTAAAAGGCTAACTAGTAAACTGATGTCAATGGCAAACAAGAATAAACATCGTGCTATAAAGTAAAATGTCTCTTTGGTCGACATGCTATCGAAAAAAAATATTATCTTCAGTGCATAGAATCAAATTAATTGATTGTCATGTTATAGACAAAAGCAATGCCAATACCAACAGCACAGACGTTACACGTAACAACGTATTGATACGTAACTTCTTTGATTATGGAATCAAACATAAAATAAACATAAATAAATGATCCAACTGAAATGTCCGGGAAGGGACTTGTATAGACTTAGGTCAACTAACTATATTATGTATCCAAGGTCTCTGATCGTGTTTGACGTTGTCCAGGCTGCGACAGAGAGACGCCGATAAGACGGATTCCAGAAATTGAATAAGTCTAATACACACACCATCGCTTTTAGATGCAAATTGACACCTAAATAAGTCACAAAATCAACAGAGAATATTGTACTTATGTACGTGTGGTGTATGTGTCGAAAATAAAAGGACATTAAAAATGTCATTTGTGACAACCAATGAATCATTTCTTATCAAATTTTTATCCTAACCAGTGATTTCAGCTTTGTAAATCAAACGTCGCTTCTTAAGAATGTGTGGCTTGAGCAATGCACATGGTTAACATTTCGGTTTTAAATAAACAAATCAGAGGAAAGTTTCGTAGCTCATATATGCTATATTCGAGATATAACATTTACATATTATCACTAAAAGTTTGTCTAATGAAGTTCAAGAATGTCGTTTACCTCATGTGCTATCTTGTTACGTAAATCAACTGAAACCGAATCTCGAGCTCATTAGAAGAACTCATCCTTACTTAAACCTTAACAAGAGTAATGGCATGGTATTTAGGCACATATTTTCCAATGATGTCTTATTTTGGGTTCATTTTAGCTTAAAGTTCATGAGTTTACTCATTCAATTTAACCTCACCAAAGAATGATCTACAGCTTTTTTTACAGACGAATTAGATCAGTGTATGATGTGATATGATTGTATAACATTGTAAGTTATATTAAAACCTGGTTCATCCCTGACAGCAAGCGTTTGGTAAATTAAACACAAATTTGGTGAATTTAGATAACCTTTTATTTTTTGTTTGCAGACACCATGTAGGAATTTGGGCATTTACACTTAGATAAAGTGAATAAAATTGATTGTAATCACACAGAGAGCAGAACCAAATAAAATGTATGATTTTGTTAAAGTTGAATCATATTTCGTTTTTGTTATATCATATTTCTTACATGTTAAAACTTAAGGTCGCTTGCATACTTGCTCTTCCGTTTTTGATGAGATTCGTATGTAAGTGTATTTCCGACAGACACCTAAACGCATTGTTTGATGAACATTTAATTCAAAAACGTTTTTTTTCATCGGTGTTGTCTGACTTAACCCTACTCTTGCGTCGGTCAGCGGCTAAATAGTTCTTGTGAAAACGCAGTACCTAATATTTCATTTATAGTTTAATATATAGAACATCTGATGTATTTATTATGTTCTGACTTGTTTGCGCTCTTTTGTCTCTTATTCTGCTCTATTCATATTCAAAACTGACGAACCGATTTAGAAACGACATATGAACTGTTTAAAACAGTCATCTATTTGATATATATGTTTATGTGCTAACGTCAGTATGGCGATGAATAATTATAACAAATTCAAAGTTTTGTTCGTCCATCCGAAATTGTAATGTTGATATAATAGACATAAATAGGAATAGAGTCTGAATCGCATTTCCTCGATACAAGTTTCTGTCCTTCTTGGCGTCCGTCCTTCCGTCAGTCAACGAGATATCACAGACACTAATTATCCGAATTTAATTAAAATTGATATGCAGCATCACTACAGGGTGGACATGTATATCGTTGCCAGGTTGTTCCTATGTACTATTTGTTCAGGGAGTTTTTTCCCTATAATTATTAATATGCTACTTTTTATCTCCACGCGATCTCCAATACTAATGATCCGAATTCAGTTTAACTTCATACTTGTTAAAATATAAACCTGAATTGACTTAAACATCATCCATGGAATATAAAACAACTTACAAACACGTGTCAGCTATAAACTTACGTAATGATATCATTCTATTGCGATTTGTTGTTTCTCACAAAACGACGCGTTCGAATGTAGACTGGGACATTATAAAATATCCAAACCATACAAGATTTAATTAAATTGAACATATAACTTACACAATAATTGAGAGACAAAGATTACGTAAAGTATTGTCCAACAAAAGAACAGAAAAGAAGTAATTTGACGTACTGAAAGAGACATTATTATGAATAACCAATTTATTGTCGACCTTCAGGCCTTCAAAATTGTTTCCTATTGTATATAAGGATGCAATTATGCTCCGACAATTGATTTAAATACCATATACACATTTAATGAAGCGTGAAATAACTTTAAAGAAAGAGTGGTGACTTCAGCTACTTACAATCAACTCGATGTTGCGGACCAGTCGTCTGAATATGTTAAATGATTAGTATCAATTAGTAGCATACAATCAGATTCAACGCATTGATTTAACCTTCAGTGCAGACATAACTTATTATGATAAAGAATGCATGGGCAGTAGTACATCGTAGGTAAATTAAGATTTCTTTCGTGAAACATCACACTTGCAGTATACAGGTATATGCAGTTCAGCTCTCGAATAAAACGAGAGAACTTTTGTTCTTGGTGGTTAACGGATGCCTCCTTATATATTTAGTTGTGGGTTGTTTTTCCAAAACAATTTACAAACGATACAACTGTATAATGATGATTTTGTTCCATAATCAATAACGTATTGATGACGTTCATCAAATAAGAGGGGCAATCTCGTTATATTTTCAAACAATGCACTGCAGTAATGTTTGGTTGTGTCCAATGCGCTTTAATGATTGGTTTGGTACAATTTATCGAATATCAGGACGTTACATGTAACATAAAACGGACATTCTAACAATGCATACATATGTTCGCAAGTTAGAGATCGAACTATATTACATTCCATAAAAGATGTATTCCAGGCAACTTAATTTTGTTTGGTTGTATATCGAAATAGACAGAGAGCTTACATTGCATTTTCTATAAAACAACGATACTAAAGTTTCTATTCCTATTCCGCACCGTGTCAGTTATTGCTTATATATGTTGTTGTATTGTATAATTTTATCCGGTCATATTTGTTTATTTACACACGATTATATATAGAGAGAAATATTTCATGTAGTGAAATATGTCAAGTAATCAGCTTAACATGTATATTGATCCACATAGTTCGCGGCCTGACATTTGTTCCCGTTAGAACCTTTTCCAAGAATGACAAACTAATTCTACGCAATAATGATCACTTATGGGTACTGCAATTCACTTTTGCTAAACGCAACAATATGCGAAATGATGATTATTGATTTAAAGAGCTTGACACTTTATGATGTATGAGCAATATAAAGCTCTTATCTTAAAGTGAAACGTCCATCTCTATAATTGACTTAAAAAAAGTAAGCATTTTCTTGATGTGCTTATTGGTAAGATATGCCCATAGTCGTCTTTTTTCGCTCTAAAATGAAAGATATGATGTTATGTGTTTTACTACTTTTGGTGGAGGTCTACAATATCTGCCACATTGTATTAATATGCTAATATGAGGTTTTGAGACTAAATGATTGCAATATGACTTTAAGTATTATTATATTGAAATAATACTTATATATCCCTCAATAACTTACAAGAGAGTTTTCATGCAAGAGTTTAAGACTGATGAACGAGAATGGCAAGATAAACGTCCTGTCAAAATCATTTACAATACAATTATTGCATGTAATATATATCATTAAGTATCATTCTTAACTATATAAAAGCAATTATACAACTGTGCGATTTATCGTCCTACGTGCAAATAAGTATATATGTACATTAAACAGAAACATTCAAACTGCAATAAACTATTATAACAAGAATGCTAAAAAATAAATAACAAAACTTGAATTTTGTGCATTTTACATTGTTAGTTTTCTATTAAATAAAAATAAAATTGTAATTTGTACATGCTAAGGAAATGCTCAACTTCGTTTATTTCTCAATATATTAAGGTTAAATTTATGCACAAGTTTAATAGGACAGACCCAATGCCTTGTGATCGGCACACGTAAATAATCAGAGTTTGATAATACAGCTATTTATATTCAACGGCTTGTTATGTCGTCAATGGAGAGTGAGCATGCATTCACTTAATTACAATCATGGATTTTAAGTTAAATTCGGATTTCATAGCGTGGGCAGAGGGTTTCAAGAACGGCGCATTACAATTAAATATTTTAAACCAAATGATTTAAAGAATTTCTATAGAAATTTGAAAAAAAAATGTCGAATTTCCTCGGAATAAAGAAAATGAATTAAATGCACTCCGTTGAATTAAGCGAATATCAATTTCTACACGGAACAATTTCACTAACGTTTTCTAATGAAACTATCTTCAAATGCTCAATTACCGATAAGTGAAATTGCCGAAAATCCTGATAATTGTTTTTGAACTAATCGAAAGAAATTGTGGAGTAAAATTGGAAGTCACCGAGAGACAATGTATGTGTCCTACTTTTAAAAGTCCTACACTTATTTATCAAAGATTATTAGTAAGCATATTAATAATAAAACTTTTTGTTATCATCGTTATCAAGCGTTTTGTTTTAATTATATATCATTTATAAACTGATAAACTATTTATGTTGTATTAATGTAAAAGTACATTTGTATTACCATGACACATATTCTATACAAAAGTTAAGACAGTCGACCAAACGTATAAATGCTTTAAAATTCAATGAATCAGACTTGCATCCATATTCTATACTGAATATGAAACAGACTTTGTTTGTGATTCATCGTATTTTTTTATTATAAAATAATTATTACAAGTGCATGTAAATTTAATACAATAAGTTCATACATGTAAAGTATGTGTTAAACTAGATAATACCCAATTTGCCAATCAATTGCAAATTAAACTGATGTGTTCTGCACAATCTGCAAGAGATAGACTATAAATACCACGGAATTTATTTGGCGCTTAACAAATTGTATTATGGCCACGGGAGATTGCTTTCAGTAGAGAGGATCGTCACCAAAAACATATTGTTGGCGTCTCATGCTCGTTTGGATATTGTTTTAATGTCCCAGTCCGAATGATTTATGATAGGCTGCTGATTGTTAATTTAAACTTCGAGGAAGATTCGAGTAAGAATTAACATACAAAACGGTGCTTTGCAGAAACAACTAAGCGCACTACATAAGTATTATAACAGTTTGCAGCATATATTTGTGTGTACGTTATTTTATATTCATTGATAATTTTTCTTTTTTTGAGTCGATTCAGGCTAATATTATAATTTATAGAATGAATTAAACCTCTACGCTTGAATCTAATATGAACGATGCAATGGATAACTTATCGATTTCAAGTTGCGATTGCTGTTGAAGAATGGACATGGACATTTTCATTTACGAGTACCCTTGTAAGGTAAGATTGCAACAACAGAGACACATACGACGCAAACCAGGTTTCATGTACGGGATATAATGAGATGCTAGCCATCAACCGGCCAGACCCCGCCCCAATGTGTTGTATTGACCGTTTAAAGGCGGTGACGCCAGACTTAATACTTCTTTTATACTTCATGTCGTATTGTATTTGTTTTCTTGTGATAAATAGGAAATTGACGAATTGCAATGGGCTTGTATTTCTGTATCTGTGTGATGTTGAGCTGCAGAATATAGCCCATCTTATTGTTTTGTAATTCTTATTGTTAAACCCAGACGCTGCTTATTTACTTTATATGTATATATTTTTTGTGCTTTTACAGACACACAAAAATAAAACAAAAATTTAAAACTGATGGATGCTCCCCAATGATACGCTTTGTCAATATAAGAGCTAATGGTGTAGAACACAATTATTGTTCAAAAGGCTATAACACTCTGAAAACTCACTTGAGCGGTAAAACATGACATTATGAGCATCTGTACACTGTACGGACCCCGCATATTAAGACATTAACATACGCTAGAGTATGGCTGAAAGTATATAATCGGCCATCTACCGTAGGCACCACCATATTTAATCGTTGATATTAAATATCATCCTAGTTTGATCCTTCACTCAAATGTATTACCGACCAAGCTGTCCGTACGTTTATTTTCATTCAACTCATTACGCACTTTTTGACGTTTCTCGTATTACTTTATGTCTGTCACAAAACACTCCAGCTTATGCTAGACTCATTGGATTTTCGGGACAACAAGTCTGACATAGATGTTGTTTTTGGTGTTGTTTTGTTTTACCGTAAATTTGAAACAAGAAATCGAAAAAAAAATCAAAACATATATCACATTGTCTGTGTGTCGTTAATGTTTGACATTGATCATTCGTTCCAGGGATTGGTTCAGTTCTGTTAAGATTGTAAACATGTATATAGAACATATAAAAACAACAAATGTTATCGGTGTTTTTTTTAGATATGAATGTAGAGAAAACAAAATGCATGCATATGGTGTTTGGTAACATTCATAGCAGTTCTTTTCTCAATAGTTTGTTCTTTGTTGTAAATGAAACATGCTGACGTACCATTCTTAACATATACACACTTACTGTAAATGATATTGTTTATATAAAACAATATATCAATTATGTTTAAAGAATGCTCTAAATGGACACCCTGTTTATTATTTTCGTGGAACATGAAGCTCATCAAATTGCGATGTAACCGTTTGTAAGATGAAAGACCAATTATAACCGACTGGTGTGTCTGATAAAAAAACACAAGTGAAAGTGCGTAGTTAGCTACTATGTGTACTTTATAATGAAATGACTAATTAAATCTCATGGATAATGATTGAAGCTAATTCCACTACTACATGGTCGTGTTACTCTAAGAATATGTTATTTTTTGTATATGAAGATGAAATAAAAAAAAATTTCAGTAGTTAGAAACATAAATATCAATTAAACACACGTTCAAGCGGGAGAAATATGAGGATGAAACAAAACAACGTTCAGGCGGTAGAAATATAAAGTTAAAATAGCATACTTGCAAGTGGAGAAAAATAAAAAAGAATCAAAGCATTTTTCAGTGATGGAAACATGTACTAGTGTCCCATGGACATACTTTCGTTATAAAACAGTGGTTGGAACATAATGTATGTTGCTCTTTGAAATGAACCAGACTGAAAAGAATAAAATTTAAAACAAAATCTAATCGCATTTGATAAAAGTTGCGGAAAATGTTTTCCACATCTGATTAGTTTTCTAAAATATACATATGTATTTGCTATACTCAATCATTCCCCATCTGTTTTTTTAACCAAGCTGCTTTGATTTCAATGCTTGGGTAAGAGCTCTAAAGTTTATCAGGAGTGGACAAGCAATTAGTCACCACATTAAATTATGGCAGATGTTGCGTCCTTGAAAAGAATGTCCAACCAACGTTTTATGTCAGGTCAGTAAACAATAAAATTAAATAGTTTTCTGCACATAAGACCAATAACATATCATATGACTTTTCAAAGTCAATAAGAAGCAACCGACCAATAATATCCAGCTACTCTCTAAAGTGCATAATATAAAAAATAAGTCGAGTATTATCTCCAATAT
The DNA here is from genome assembly GCA_007657795.1 of Dreissena rostriformis. Taxonomy (NCBI): domain Eukaryota; kingdom Metazoa; phylum Mollusca; class Bivalvia; order Myida; family Dreissenidae; genus Dreissena; species Dreissena rostriformis. The sequence goes on from VMBQ01000154.1 coordinate 283,281, forward strand.
AGCGTCCTTGTATAAAGCCAGTTTGGTAAGTATGTACAAATTTATTCATACATAGTTTTATTATGTTTGTAATAACAGCTGAGATGTTTTATAAACGATATTTAAAATAGTAATTTGCCCCCAAGATGTTGGAAAAATCTTGATTAATCGCCCGTTGGGATACATGCAATTATTATTTTGTTTGAGTTATAGTCAGTTTAATTCCCCCTAGTCAAAAGACTCATTAAGATATCTTAAACCAAGAATACCAATTTTATTCCATAACATTTTTATAAAATTTGGAATTTAATTCAGAAATGACTGTGCTTTTTTGTTAAACGTGTTTTTTTTTAATTCAACGCATGCTTCATAAAAAGTTATATATCCGTCGAGACATTGATATAGTATATAATATACGAAAGAAACATTTTCGTGGCAATTTATTATATGACAATGAAAAAAATCGAGATCAAAATATGTTACAAAAATAGTTAAAGTTATGCTAGATCTATGTGAACGATAACTATTTTCTTATTTCAAAAAAGAGAATGCTGTTATTATAATTGTTCATTTTAAGAACTTTCAAATGTAGTTTTGCAAACAACGTCTCACAAATGTTGAACACATTGATGCAAAAAGCAAATCGATACTCATTATACATGTCAACTAAAACGCACCATCACCTACGCTATGCCAATATGAGTCAGACTAACCCATACTTGAATTCATTTCTGAATATAATGGGCAATCGTAGACACCAACCTGGAGAAATTCGGTTATGTTATTCTATGATTAAATACAGCTTCATTTCCACCGCGTCGTGGTACATGTTTATCCTTTATCAAATAATTTACTTTGTTGTAACAATTGTAAAATCTGATTTGTCAACAAAAACACTCGGTACCATCTGATTTTATAAAAAATATGTATGTTTTTTATTAAAATATTAAAACAATATTAAAATATTAATGTTATTAAGGTTATTGTTATTTAACTCGTCAACGTTATTCTTTACAAAATATATGTGAGGGTAAGGTGGAATGAATATAAGTAAACCATAGGGCAGTTTACTCTAACGAACATTCAAACTTCTAACCTAGTAACATTATAGCTGAATAAATGCATTCATGTATCATTGTATTATCTTTCTGGAGTGTCAGACATTGTGTTGGGTCCAAGATCAAATAAAGTTTGTATTAAACACGTTTTATCTATAAGCCATAAAAGTAATTTATTACTCATCAACATATCACTGTAAGTGCGGATATTAGTAAGCGAGATTGTCTAAATATTGTAGAAAGCAGTCTCTTTAATACTTAGTAATGCAACTTATCGTATATTCTAGTTAATTGCTTTTTCATAGATGGCCTTAAGTACTACTGACACGTCAATTATGTTACCAAATAGGACTGAAAAGGCCAATCTGACTACTTTCGGACGTCATTCTTCCGGACACGTTATTCTTGGCGAGAAAACCCTCGCATTAAAAAACCATTGTTTCTGGGAAATATGTAATTGGAGTTATCGTCCTGAGTACACAGGAGTGCATGTTTTGCCGCTGTGTCAACTTTGGCACGCATTTAAACGCTACTGAATAGGGGTTGGCGATAGTCAAAATTAAATTGCATTATAAATGAAACGACAATCCATATAGTTTTCAAATATTTGTATGTTTCTAATTTTTCTCTGAATTGCATTAGCTAATCCTCGAACCGTCGTAACATGCATACATATTATTTCAATTACAGCCTTAACTGTGTGTTCTTTGTCGTTTATGACAAGTGTATTTCGTGTCCATAGAACCGTTTTCGCCATATTCGCGAAAGAAAATGCCGAATGTCTCCCGTTTGTAAAGGAACCAAAATAGAAACATGTTAAGTAATGTATATGAAAATAGTTCTTCCTTTTTTAGTTTGTATTTTTGAAAAAAAACTCAAACACTAAACTCACGTGTATTTGACGTGTATACGAAACACAAAAAAAACGTTGCTCCAATGTTGATAACATGTGGTGGAGTTTGCTGAACGTAATTTATTTGATCGCTTCTGATATGTGGCGGAAATGATTGAATTGCAAAGGAACCGGAAATAAACAACTGTAGCGATGGTTGCTTGCCGTAGAACATAAATAATGGTTATTAAAGTTGCTTAAACGGTGAAAAACACTGGAACAAGAAACTATTAAATCACCCATTGATCGCTGGTAGTCGTTAAAAGCCCAACTGCGTTATACGCATTATTCCTATGGTATATTAAACATGTCAATCAACAAAGCTTTAAATAAAGAAAATTCAACAAGATGTCAAATTTGATACGTGATTCAAACCACTATCCGAAAACTTAACACAAAACCCAGGTTTTGAGGAAAATGGTGATAATTTCTTATTTTGTCTTATGATGATCGTTAAATCAAAAAATATAAATGGAAAAATATCCGGGCTTCAGTGTAAATTGTAATGCGCAACATTCAACGAAATCATGGTGTTGCAATCATCTTAAAAAGGTGAACTTTTTCAAAGGCGTCAACTATGTTTTTTAAATATGTTTCGTGTTATAATAATATTTTCGGCTGCAGAGTCAAACGCAATAAACAATTCGGTAAAATCCTTTTACATTGTATTACACGACAAGACACTTATTAAAGAAACAAATAGCAACACAAACAATTTATATCGTTTAAACCGGCACGTCTGCTATTCACACCCTTCATAAACTTGAAACGTTCCGTCTATGTCAAGACTGCGACTTGTTATGTTAATCATGACATTTGCACAAATCTTGGGATTGTCAAAGTACAATCATTATCTTGCAACTGCGTCATGTTATATTTGTACCGCGAATATATAATGTTAATTCGTAAATGAGCGTATCGAGACGTTACCTACTCGCTAATTATCATTTCACGTTGTTCGTACTCTTAAATCAAAGACTGTACATTTACAACATTTTAAGTACATTGCCCACGAACCAGAAATAACGTGATATGCGCATTGACCGTATTGATAATTTGATTGCTTTGGATACTTTGAATTTCACATTAATTTAACGTAATTATTTTAAATAGGAATAGGCAGCCTATTGCTCTACCCGAGTATTGAAATTACAGCTTATTGAATTTGCCCCACGGTATGTGACATCTTCGACATCAGTTTTGATGTGCATGAGTGTATTCATTTGGTTTACAAAATATCTTGCGTCGTTCTTTAATAAGTACCTAACGGTTTCACCGTATAAGTTAACTCTCCAAACGAACTCTATGTGTGTCGGTCTGTCCGCAAACATGTTCCTGCGATTTCTCAAAAAGTACTGAGGATACTTTCATGAAATTAAGTATACTAACATAGCAAAATGTTAGGAATATGCGATCCCCTTTTACAACAGAGTTCAAAAGTCTGGTCGCTGTTACTAAAAATATAACAAAACTTAAATTTGTAATAACTCCGCAAGTACATAAGGTATACTGATGAAACTTGGTAATGTCTGGGTGTTAATTTCTTCCTCGGTTTACTTATGCGCATGTCTGTCCTTCCGCAAAGTAAAATAATATTATATAATAGAATATAACTCGAAGTAATCCAAGTAGCAGTTGCTTTATTTTATTGTCTACAATCGTTACAATTAATAATGCCAAAACAATGCCTAGTTGGGAACCATACAATTGTTTTATGCCATACACATATTGGATAAATCATTTATATTGACAGATATAACGAGATGATATGATTGATGGCTTTTGATATCATTTGATATACTATGGTGTGAGAAGGCTTTCCGTATGAACCTTTGCTGTGATGTTAAGAGTTAATTTACTGAAGATATCCTATTAGATTTCATAGTCGATTCTATTGCTTTGCAAGGGCGACGGATGTCATATTTTGCTTGTCGGAAATGTCAGTGTACATAAAGGTTTTGACGTTTGTCTTGATAGACCAATATTCTTTGATGAGAACAACATGCTAGTAAACGGAATCATCAATGTTCGAACAGATTCCTCTGTTATGCGAGTAAATCCAATATTCAACGGATGATAAGCAATTGTTTTTGAAAACTCAATAAATGAAGTCAAATCACTGCTCGATCAATTAATTGTATATTAACGATACAAGTAATAGCATACTTTTTGACAAATTTGCTGGGAACCTTGTACAACTAGACTTCAGTGTGAGATGGTGAAGATACGATATTCACTCTGCGTTTAATATATAAATTGCTGCTTAGATAGTAGTTAGGTGAAAAGTGATAGCATTACATTGAATGCATCTATTTTGGTATTTTCATACACATCAATCTACACTTGTATATTCTTAAAGTATTAATTTAGTACGTTGTGTACTTATGCCTTAGTTGATACGCAAAGTAAAACATATCATCAATATTTAAAGATTCGCAAGAGAGCATACACATGTTAAATTCAAGGTTATCAATTGCAATTCAGTTTTTGTGAGCATTCATTGATAAATTCTATGTAAGTATTAATGGATATCTTATTCGTCAGAATATCATTAATGGTTTGAAATTGATTGCATTACGTACACAAGGTTCTGTTCCAGTAAACAATTAGTGCATTGTATTTAACATTTAATTTTAATATTATGGAGGCGTAAGTTATTTTTGTAAGTATGTTCATTGATGTTAAATTAATATGTTATTTATAGTTGGGACTGTGACTTTAAGAAGGGCGTTACGAAATGCGCAACATGTTTCATATCATACTGATATACGAGCGTCGTTCAGTTGCATCCCACACTTGACACTGCTGATTAGGTAGCCAAAATTAGTAGGCCTTCTTGATTTCAAGCGCACGCTATGCTATAATTTTGAAGATTGCTGTGCCATTAATAATTTTAGAGAAGCATTCTTGTAGAAGGACGACCGTTATTAAAATCAGAAAAGAAGGCTGCACTTTGTGATATATTGCACTTTCAGGTTGGCTTCAAAATGATGCGTATCGGTGTTGACATTTTCTGTACAAGCTTAACGCTTTAAGGATTGAATATACGCGTTTAGAACATGTCAATTCCAGAATCGCATCTCCCAATGTATGTAGACACCAACTTTTCTAGGTTAAGCTGTTGTTAATGCATCTGTGAACTTTTATATCGTAAACAAATGAAACCGTGAAAACAACGGACTAATAAGCGACGGAAGAGTATCGCATCTCCCGATGTATGTAGACACTAACTTTTCTAGTTTAAGCTGTTGTTAATGCATCTGTGAACTGTTATATTGTAAACAAATGACACTGTGAAAACAAAGGACTAATAAGCGACAGAAACGGCATGGAAAGATCATGTTCATAAAGGCTACAATTTGTAAATACCGATGGTGCGAAGTAGCATTTAATTTGCTATTATTTGATTAACACATGCGTATATAGCATTGCTAGTTTTAATATCCCCACTATATGTGTATAAACTGTTGATGCAATCAATCTGAAGTAAAACAAACATTACACCAAGCAATTCATTGCGCATAAGAAATGCATGCATTCCCCACATATTCTATACGTTTAGATATTATAACATGGAACATATAATTATTATCATACCAGTAGAAATCAATATCACTTACATTTTCTGTTTCAAGTTTTATATTCTAGTTGATTGCATCGTGCAAAGATTATGTGGGCTATCAATGGAATCGCATCATTTTCTACGTAATGACATGCTTACTTCATTACTTCGTTGGTAAAAAGACTTGTTTCGAGGCCGCCTTTAATTATATCACATTTGATTGTATTTCACACAAACGTGTTGGTACATCATTATAAAGACATTTCATGATGCATTAACCAGAACATAAATATCTAAAGCAATACAACACTATTTTCATGCGTTATCGAATATAAATGTGACCTGTTTATCAGGGGGCATTATATTTAATACATGCACTGCACATTGTATTACTGGTAAACCTTTTCTAAATCGACTATACAACTGATATAATATGTACTATTACATATTATTTAAAAAATATATAACAATATAGAGGAGCTCATTAGAGTAGATTTTGTAGAATTTGAGTTGGGCGATATTATACAGCAGCATACGTCATTAAATGAAAAAAACGAAAAATAGAATGTACCAACTCGAAATAAATTTTTGCTGCAATATAACAAGTTAAATGTTAATATGTTAAGTGACTTTTAAACTGTAAGATGGTCTTATTTTGGAATTGATTACAGTATAATATACAATACATCAATGAGGACCAAAACGTCGTAACTAACATCGAACGTGAAAAGTATTGTTTCCGGAAAAGATATTCTTGGCATTTAATCTCATAACACAAGGAAATTATAAATTGGGATAAATATGAGCAAAAGTTCTTATAACATATTATATTGTCTTCTATTTTTTTAGGAACTTACATTCAAATCGAAATTATAAAATGCGTTCATTAACAACTGTTGAGAACCAGCTGTATCGTACAATAATATTACTTCAATTCCTTGATCAATCTAATAGTGTCGAAGTTAATGTTTTGGAAACCGCATTTCGTTGTCAATTGAACTTATATCGTCATATTCACCAATAACAAATATCGTTTTGTTTTCCTGTTTTGATAAATATTTCCTAAAAAAAAACTCTTTAAAGTCCGAAAGTACTTTTTGCTTGATATTGAATATTTACACGCTTCATTGACGGGTATTATGCTTGAACGAAAATAGCTGCATTGCATGTATTGGACCTTGTCTAAACGTGATATATAGGATCGCGTCTGAAATGTGGCGTAAAGGATTGAATTGCTGAAGCACAGGGCAATACATAACTTTAGTGTATGTTTCTTTTTGCTGTGGAACAAGGTTAATCGTGTTCAAAGTATTTCCCCTTAAGTTATTTATCAAAAAGGCAAAAACCGGACTTGTTGAATGTTAATTGTTGAACATGGCGCTATATGTTCACTTTAAATTGTTTTTGGTTCTATTGGTGTCTTAAGCATCTTTAAGCATCCATCCATCGCTCGAAGTAAGCCACCTGCCAGCTGAAGAATTCTCTAAAACACATTAACACAGGGTCGATTGACAATGTCAGTCGATATGATTTTAAAGAAAGAAAAATAAGTAAAGAAGTGCATTTTATAACGGATAAAGGCCGATAAAGATAAGACGCCACACGTTTGAGACTACGACATTGTAAGACATTTAACGCTTTCCATACAGATACGTTAGAATGACGTTTTTTTGTCTTTTGTTCATATATGTTGTTCAACTATCAATACATCGTTGATACAATAAGAAAAAGGAAAGACACCGTATAAGTTTCATGGCCTTATGTTCTGTCATGACATCTCTGCGTCAAGTTAATTTAATTAACACACATTTCCAACATCTCTCGAATGTCCTGGGATTGTCGGCTTGCAAACAGTTTCCTGTTACTGCCACACGATAGTTCATATAACGCTGTTATGCTGAGACAATCAGAGCTAATTTCGTCCTGAAATTATCGTTGAGATACTTTCAATCAGGCGTTCTTATTCACTGAACCATACAAGGCCTTCCTGTTAATTAGAGGTAAGATTGTTCACTTCGAACACTGCCTTTCATTATTACATGTTGATCATGGATACCATATTTTTAAACAACCTAAGCTTGTTCTGAAATTATCTTTTTAGTGAACCTTACAAGGACTTTATAGGTAATTAATGGTAATATTGTTAACCCCGAGCATTACACTTCAAAATACCATTTAAATTATTGATACCATATTTGCAAACAACCACACCAAGGTTACTGCAAATGTGGTATAGTAGAATCAAAATGAACACACTCGCAATTTGCATGAAAATCTGAAACTCAATAGAATAATTATAAAAAACTTGACGAAAAATATCCCCACAGGACAGGTCGGTATCGTTTGTTTCCCCAATATTTTATATAATATATTCAATAGAATGTTTTGACCTTTTTGTAATTGTAATATGCCCTAAGCAATGTTCTAGACGCTTCGCGAATTAAACCTCAAAAAGCGAAACTAATAAAGCACTAAAAGTGTGTTGACATGATGCAGTAATTTGCAATAGAGTCTGACCCACAAAAAGAAACGGAAAAAAATAAAACTATACAAACTGCACTTGTATAACTTTAGAAACGCGTATGTTCCAAATTGTGAAACTATGAAATTCAAAAATAACCTTTATATTGTATAACTGCTATTTCCCAGCTTTGTTAATGTCAATTTTATTATGATCACGCTGTCTCCAAAGAATCATATCTTTGCTGAAGATTAAACAATATATGACGGCATCCATGTTATTAAGCAAAAATGAATATGTTTGTGATAAGCTATATTGTTTCCGACGACGGTTAGACTTCCAAACAAGAGTACTCTCAACACTCAAGCAAGAGTAGGGCCTTGTCGATAATAGAGGCCATAGTCAAGCTAATCGATTCATCGACAATGCGTTCCAACCCGTTTGTCTTCTGTCCGTAAATAAATAACAGTATGACGTCATTTCTTGCAGGAATTAAGCTGAAATACAGCTTCAAGAACAGGGAATTTAATAGGGAGGGCCAGTTACATCGATTCTTTTGATAGTCTTTCTGATCGCCCTATTTGCATTGGCCCTACTTGAAAAATCATGTTCGCGAACTCCTTGTTACGCCAAAAACAATCTTGAAACTTTTAAGAATTTTCTGATCAAGGAGTGGAACAACAAAACAATAACACGTTTAACAAATTCAATTCATTTTGCAATGAAAGAAAATATTACGATAGATTCTGATTGATTCGATTTTGTAAAGTGACTTTTTTATGGATTTGTTTTATTTCATTCTAGTTCAATGTGACATATCTTGACAGCAAGGTAAACGTCGCCATTAAAATAGTAAGGCTACTTATTGTATACATTGTAGATTGAATACCTTTTGTATATTCACGGTAATCGCGACTTTTTATCAGTGATGCAATCGCCTCCACGTGATTCAATTATTGAAAATGTACTTAATGGCTAGTTTCCTGCAAGTCACGAACACATTCTTCTCTATATATTGATTTGTTTGTCAAAGTTATTATGTATTTAACAATTATTTTGCAATAGTATCACATAGATATGTTTTTGAGTGTATGTGCTATGCTAATGCAATATCAACACATAATGACTGAAATGCGTTCTTTTGTATTGCATAATTACATTCATTTTACAAAATAACACATGAAACCTCAACTATTATCAAGATTTAAACGGATGCAAGTGCTTTACTGCAGAACGCGTTGTTAGCGAAAAGTGACCATTGGTTTTACATGTTTGTTAACTAAATTTAATATAATTATAATCGTAACTAAAATGTATCATCTGGAGGGAGGATTAAACTAGATTTATTATGCAATATTTACAACCTTCCTGTGCAGCTTAACTTTAAACTGAAGTCCCTCCTCAAACTAAATGTGTATAAATCCACAAAACCAACATTTATTTTCTGAAGTTCATCCTCTTCTTATTGGTTATGGTGCAATGCCACTTTCTCTATACTTTATTGAATGTTGGTTTGGTGTTTCCTAAAGCTAAAAAGAAAACAATTACGCAGAACATATCTGCATAATGTACAAAAAAATGCAACACATTTCATAACACCGGATTAAACATTTCATAACCAATTACATAATTGCTGGATTGTAACTAAATGTGAAAGACGTACAACGTATAATTATATTTTTGACGATTTAAACGATGAATTGCAATTAACATATTTTTTATTTAAATCAACAGAAAAGTGCCATTCATCACAAGTATTACATATACAAAAATATTTCTGTTTTTGAACCTAAACACAAACTTTCAGTACTAAAGCTTTTATGGTGTACGTATAAATGTTAAACACTACAATTTGCAATCGAAAAGTGATTGTTATCTTGATAAGACGGTTTGCAAAATTGCAAGGAAACGTTTATGAACAAAATTGTCAAGTATGTATAGTACTATTAAACGCGGGGAAGTCATTTAAATAAACAGTAATGTGAATAAATGTGCCATGAGAAAATAAACTATAAGAAATAACAATTTTAAAAATTGCAAGGATTCGACGCCTTTGTTCCTGATTAGAGTTATAATGTAGGCATTTCAAATAATAGTAGCGTAAACTATGCATTAAGTTATAATGTAGGCATTTAAAATAATAGTAGCGTAAACTATGCATTATCAGCAAAAAGGCAAAGATGTGTATCCATATATATAAAATATTATAATTCCTGTTTTACTTATTCACACTGAAAATAAAAAACAATTGCTATTCGACTAAAATATTGTGTTATCTGTTGACTTCTCAGACACAATAATGCTTGGTCGAATACAAAAATTGTCAGTTTTATATTATGTTGTGGATAAATTGAGCAATAATATTTCTTTTCATAATAGTAAGAAAACTTAACTACTAATAATTTCGTGAAAATGTTGAAAGTTTTGAAAAACATCCACAAACGAATATTATAAATACATTGTGAAAAACGGAAACGACTGTTTCTCAAATACCACTTCATGCACTTCTGATATATACAGATGAACAAAACAAGACAAGACAATACAAGACAAATATTTATTCCGACTTGCACAGTGTACATCGTCTAAACACTAGATATTTCACATACAATTATGTCACAGAGATAAACATAGTATTTATATAAACATAAGCAGCATCGTACACGGTTACGAAAAGTTACAGAGATAAACATAGTTATAACATTAGCATAAGCAGCATCGTATACTTTTATGAAAAGTCTAGGTAAAAAAAAACAACAAACAAAACAAAAAAAAAATAAATTGTTATATGTGGAAGATTACTATATAAGTTAAGAAACAGTATTAGCAATATTATTTCTAAGAATCTGAGCTTCTTGTACAAATTTAGCTAACTTAATAAGTTCAAATTTATTCGTTGTATTCAGCAACTGGTGGAATTTATAAACAGAGGGCCTAATGTAATAACACTTCTTTAAATAGTTGTTTTCTAATATCAACGTATAACGGACATTTACAGACAAAATGGAACTCATCTTCAATATCTAATTCGTTACAACAAAGGCAATAACGTTCATTTCGTGGTGTATTTTTACCAGCATATCTTTCAGTTTGAATTCTCAGTGGCAGACTGGAAGTTCGAAGCTTTGCGACGTAGTGTCTTAGTGATTTAGGTAATAAATCTTAATAATTTTCGTACACAAATGTTGACTTAAACACACGGTACATATCTAAAATAGAGCTATTTTCAACGGATCGAAACCACTCTTGTTTATAAGTATCAATTACAAGTGTTTTAAACTGCTGTATAAATATTTTAACATCGACGGAGTTTGGATTATTAAACACATATGAAAAACTGTAAGTGTCTAATAATAGTTTAACATAAGATACCCAATTAGAACGACCGTTTTGACAATCATTCAATGCTTGTATATAAATTGATTTTTAAATTATGTTATCAGTTTCAATAAGTTTAAACCAGTATTTGACCATCCTAACATATCTATGGATAAATAGTGGGTACCTTCCTAACTCGCCGTACACTACAGCATTAATACAGTTTGCTTAACGTTTAACAATCGTTTACAAAACTTTAAGTGTACCCTTTCCAATTCCATGGACTTGGCTTTACCCCATATCTCACATGCGTAATTCAGTATAGATTCAACAAAAGCATCGAAAAGTTGGAATTGTGGTTTTGGTTTCAAGTCAAACTCTTTACATTTGTTAAATAAAATATTCATAGCTTTAAGTGCTTTTCCATATAAATATTCTTGATTTAAATTAAAATTTCCAGTGTAATTAAAAAAGGTTCCCAAATAATTAAAAGCATTTACTACTTCTATTTGCTGACCTTCAAATGTCCATGTTTCAGATGGCAATAACCTGCCCCGTTTGCGAAACACCATTATTTTAGTTTTATCGGTATTGACTTTTAATCCCCAACTTTTACAGTAATGTGATACAAGATCCAAGTGTTTCTGCACTTCCCCGGGCGATTTACCAATTATTGCCATATCATCTGCGAAAAGTAATAAAATCAATACAATGTCATCAATACTTAGGCCGGAAGAGACGTCATTCTGTAAAAACAATTCTAAGTCTTCTACAAACAAGGAAAACAACAAAGGGGACATAGCTTCACCTTGCCGTAATCCTACAGAGTAGTTAAAATATTCTGAGTATGATGAACAATGCTTAACACATGATTTAACATTTTCATACATATTTTTTATTATTCTAAGCAATTTACCTTCTTTGCCGGCCTTGTATATTTTCAGCCATAATGCATAACGATAAAGGGTATCAAAACATTTCATCATGTCAACGTATATTACATAAAGTCTTTTATTTTCATTTATATATTTTTGAACCAGGGACATGAGGATGTATATAGCGTCAATTGATGAGCGCCCTTTTCTGAATCCGAATTGGGCGTCCGAAATTATATTATAGTTACTACAAAAAGTTTCTAATCTATTGTTAACAACTGAGGTAAATAGCTTAGATAACAAGACTTATATAGTTTTCAATACATTTTCTTTATTTGGTAAAGCATCTGGACAGTATACTGTCTGCATAAAATAGGACACACATCCAAAGTATATAATAATTCAACAAATACATATTAACAAAAGAAATGTTATCTACATGAAAAACATTTCATTCATACACATATACAACATCCACTTATTTTGTTTTTATCTCTTAGTAAACCAATACCTAAATTTAGTACAAAAAAATCTAAATTTAACTACGTCTTGACAGTTCGACTGTCCAAAGCTGAAAGACGGAAAATCGCCAAACACACTCGATGTCGTCGTGCACACTTTCAGTGTGCCCAAGAAGTGTGCCCAAGAGTTTATTACCTTGCATTATGGGGAAACAAATCGTCCAATTCGTAAATTCAAAAGATAAAAATTATATTTCACCATTAATAACGGAAGAATATCGTCAAGATGTCACTTAGTCGGTAAACTGAAGACTTAATCAAGTATCAACCTATATTTTTCCCCGTTCTAAATATCCACACACACAGTTCATGCGGATAATAGCGAATGTTGGTGTTATGTTTTGAAAATATAAATACAAACTTGTTTTGATTTAAAGTGATGTTTCATCCAGGCCATCTTGATTGATGGTATTCTTATATAACTTTATTGTGAAGTGGACTTATAAAGCAGAAACAGTTTTGTAATGGCGTAACGATCGCGACACACATACACACACCCCCACACACACCGACATTAATGACTGAACAGGTATTCCCCACCAAGTATGTGAAAATATCTAATTACTGGTATTTCCTGCACTCAGATCTCCGGGCTTTCATGTCATTCACCTACCCTAATGTCTCACTAAAACCATAAATGACACTGCACTCTCCAAAAACAATGAAGTAATTATTTTCAGAGTGAACTCAATGACATGATGTAAGTGCAATTGGGTCATCTCAACAACAACGACAAGTTTAGGATGTGACAAACACTGGTTCGTAAATTGGAATTCTAAAAATAATAGATTCCATTTTACGCAGTATTTACGGCTTAGAATATTGCTGACCATTGTCGTCTAGCGGTGTCTGATTTGATCAAGTCAATGGAGGCGGAAATAAACATTGCACTCAGTAATGGTAATGTTCTTTTTTCCGTTGAATTAAAAGGATTATGTGTACACTTGTATCACACAAGATACACTTCCAATAACAGTCTTGATACAAGATAAATAACTATATATATATGGTTATATTTTACTATTATGATAGCGTTATCACTTATGATTATTAGCATTACATGTGTAGTACTCGAACACTTTTTCATATTGTCTTTCATTACTATTAATATAGTTATTATCTACAACACACACATTCCGATTTTGTACTGTTCACTGATTAGACAGCTTTCATGAAATGCACAATAGAGGGTTAAACACCGTTAAACGTCATATGTTTCTATACTTGCATTTTGTATTTGTATGTTTAATAGGCCTTTTATTAAAATGTATGACATTTTTAGTGACCTTGCAGAAATACGCATTGATTTATTTTTTGGAAATAGCGACAATTTTGTAAGAATTGTTGTTCGAACAATTCGTGTGATTTGAAATAAGAGACTGTTTCACTCTTTTAAATTAGATGGTGTTTAAATAGTTACTTTGAAACTGACTTTGCATGTTAAGTGAGTATTTTATTGATAACTTTATCATTATATTGTTTAGAATAGAAAAATTACAAACATTCAATCAAAACGCAACATTACCAACATTCAATTAAAACGCACACTGAAATAAAATCTAAAATCTTGAAATTTTTCATCTATTAAGTAGCATGATCATTCTTAAGTACGCTCTTATCAAGATTACTGAATTTCTAGCATATCAATTTACGGATGGGATTAGTCTGCATCGCGAAGTGTTGATGATCTAACTTACCCAACTTACCCAAGTATCCAATCTTCCGTTCGAATATGATTGCATTTCCCACGTGGTAGTCTTTAATTCCATTGTTTCCATAAATGGCATCGTCCTTGTTCATAATTAAGTTTGGCATCCAAAGTGGTGTATTTACTGTTGAATTTGAATTAAGAATTGACAATAACGCTTTGTAGTGTAACTTCGTGTTATAATTGGTTTGTATTTAGACCCTTTCGTGCATGCATGTAATGAACAGTTTAGCATGAACTCTTCGGAGAATGTTGAAATTGGGCTTTTGCTCGGAGATTAATGCTGGCATATATGTTGAAATTGTGTTATTCGAGATTAATGTTGACATATGTGTCGTGTTCTGAGAAAACTGGGCATAACGCTTGTGCGTAAATTGTCATCCTAGATTTGCCTGTGCACAGGCTAATCAGGGTCGACAATTTCCACTTTTATGGAATTTTTAGTTGACATGATGTCTCTTCTTAGCGAAAATCCAGTTTAGGCGGAAAGTGTCGTCCCTGATTAGCCTGTGCGGATTGCACAGGCTTATCTGGGATGACACTTTACGCACATGCATTTTGTCCAGTTGTCTCAGAACGCGACACATATTATTAATCAAGCAATCTTAATGTCCGATGAATGAATATATATTTCACACAGATTTTAAGTTACTTTAAATAGTTAAGTACCGGAAGGATAATTATATATGTTTCCTTATGTGCATTCCTTATTCCGTATGTGTACTTGTGTGTATCTCGATGTAATTGTACGGGTTATCAGTTAAGTCATATCTTCTGATCTAACCACTTCTCCACTGTTCGATGTTATTTGGTTGATGTAAAATGAAACGTTGGAAAACAAATATATTTAAACTATCCGTTTCTTTCGGTGTATCGGTTTAACAGTAATCCCTTTACATTTCGCCAACAATTTTGACTGTTTCCCATACAACCAAGCGATAATTCGTATGCGTATTTACACACCATATGTTCCTCCTTACTGTCGGTCACCACCAAGAATAATATGTTCGCAAAACAAAAACACATTTTATTTTTATAACTGTACACCATATTTACTACTACGTCTTCATTTTTGTATTTGTTCATGGTGAAAAAAAAAGAATGATCTGACCAAAGTGGTCATGTACAATTATATTAAGTAAGTACTGAATGTTTCTGAAGTGACATAGTATTTTGTTTTTAGATTTTAACTGCCAACAACATTGGTCAGAATATAGAAATGATTCAGATACAAATAGAGTTATTCCGATCGTATGTATAATTTAAAAAATAAAAGTGAATGTCAGAATGTTGTAATTGCTATAAGCAGTTATTTATAGTGTGTTTAATTATATTTTGCTTAATGTGTATCATAGGTTCTCAGAATTATGCACGTTCGTTGCATTTAAAGTTTGTATATACTGTATTGTCGCTCTCGCATTCAATTTCACTTGTCAACTATTGTATAATATGAGAAAAGCCACTTTGTTGCTGATCATCTGATCGCGATAAGTTACCAAGTTAGAAAACTAAAAGGATCAAAACATCAACTTAAACAAACCAGGGTGCGCGTCTACATAAATTAAACAATTGCATCGTGTCAGGTATAATCTACGTTTGTATTAAGTGTACATCGAGTTAATATATAATGCATGTACGATATAAGTATAACTGTCAGACGTGCGACCTGCAATTATTCTATCTTTCTTACATGTGAAGACAATTGTCCGTCCAATAGCAATTGCTGACAGTACATTAATTTGCGTTTCACAAAAACAATACCAATATTCATGTACAACCAATTAATCAATTTCAATTGAATAGACGTTTTTGAAACATAAATGGAATTCGTAAGATAACTTTTGATCTTAATCAAACATGAGGTTTTCTTCTTTACATTGTGGGAACATTCATTATCGACCTGTATTGCTGCTATTAATATGATTGCGTATTTTGTTTGCGCGTTTTAATATACGCGGTTTTGTGAAATACAACAACATCGCAACACACTAATTAAGGCTAATTACATTTGCACATACCAAGAAATGTGTGCTTGGTTGAGTGGAGTATTCATTATTTATTACCACAACGCGTATTCCCTTCAATGTGAAAGTGTCTCTTTAAGAAGAAACTAGTCGGACATTGTTGCTCTTGGCGATGCGTAATTATAAAATGAGAACTGGTGATTATAGTTATGTATATGCCACACCAATTATGTGAGATGTAAATGGGCTCATGGGTTCACTGGCCGGTTCAAATACTTGAAATTGTCTGCATATCGACGCAAATGTTATCCCGGAAGAGAATGTTATTGATTGTTAATTTAAACACATCAGTCTGACTTGTGCTTTATGGATGCAACAGAACGTATCCCCGTACATATCTTCAATGTTACAAGTCGGAGATCCCAGTTGTGATCATTTTTGTTTATAGTTAGTGTTAGGTTATAA
Source organism: Dreissena rostriformis (assembly GCA_007657795.1). Lineage (NCBI taxonomy): Eukaryota > Metazoa > Mollusca > Bivalvia > Myida > Dreissenidae > Dreissena > Dreissena rostriformis. The sequence goes on from VMBQ01000154.1 coordinate 300,084, forward strand.
AAGTAGTAGAAAATAACAATAATTTCAACTCTGATAGAGTTTCAGGAGTTTTGTTTTGCTACATTTACTACAGTGTCATTTGTATGTCATTAGTCTAGGACTGTCCTTTATGTTTAAACCTTTTTTCTTATCATATCGGCTAGGAGTAGTTCATAAGTAAATAACACAATAAATTATATCATTTAATAATTACAGAGTTACTAATAGAAATACTTGCAAATGCTCATATTTCATTAAGTAATACCTTTAACATGTATTCAAGGCAAACCGATTAGTCTACTTTGTCGCGCAGAAGCTTTGAACAACTCAACATTATTGGTACGTCTTTGCAAATACATTGACAGATACATACGAGTTATGGATAAGATATTGTTTATATATAGTTTTAAGAGCCACCTCTAAATGAGATAAAATGCATGCGACAAAATACGTTTAATGCTACAATAGCAATGTAAAACTTGATATCTAATATAAAAGTATATATAATAAAAATCACGAAGTGCACTTTAATTAACATTTCCATTAAGTAAATCAAATACAATATAAAACAGTATGAGAAATTGGATAGAAACAAATCCGCAAAGAGTCCGTCTTATGAAAAATATTTCTACAAATAAAATACGACGTTTTGCTCACAAGAAAAATACATTTATGCTCACCATGCTAAAAAAAGGCTGACGAAAAGATAGAAAGGAAATGCATAGAAACTCTGAAATGTGGAGATCGGTTCTGAGTAATTATACGCATTCAAACATTGCATAGTAATTAAAATTTGTCGTATTGCGTGTCATGAGACGTGATTCGGGTAAACAAAATAAAAACCCAAGTGGGTATCAAACAAATTAGTTAGGAGCAATGCGAAGAAATTGCGAAGAAATTACACTAGGCAACTGCGATATCGTTCTGTGTAAATAACGCTATAAACCTATGCATATAAAGAAAACTCACATATATGGCGTCAGAATGAAACATAAATGGAACATAAACCAATAGAACATATATTATAAAATGATTTCTTTATATATCAGCATTCATACACTATTTCCTTGTTATATATGGCAAGTTGAAAACGTTATTTTATGACTTTCTGTCTTTTGCCAAAATCAGATTTTTCAGAGAAGTTGTCGCTTTGATGCCCTTGTAAGATTTAATTATTATACTTTAAATAGGAATAACAAACCTGTGATTTGTCAGGCCTTTAAATCAGTGTTAGCAGTTTATTGTTGTGTTGCATTTACTTGCGTGCATTGTAAAGGTCATTGGTAAATTGCAATAAATAAAACATAAACGGATGCTTATAAGAAAGTATCTCCTGATAACTTTCCTCAAGTTTCCATTTTCTACATTTAACAAGTATTTAAACCTATTTATTTAGCTCGATTGCATCGTAAGCCTAAGGCTATTTTGAAACGCTCTTGAGTCCGTTACCTGGGACTCAAACCAATACTTGATGTCTTTGGGGGATAGTAAAATGAGCATGTCATCTTTAATCATCAAAAGCAAAATTATCTTTATAGTAAAAAGCACTGTTAACGTTTATAAGTGATACTTCTATTTTAGAAATTTAACAGCAACCGCAAATATTGTGTTAACTGATTGTATTTAAATATTTATGTTAATGCTCACGTTGGCACCCTACATTATAGATTATTTATGGAACAGAAGACGTCATCGTTTAATACAATCTTTATTTTTGTCACCAACGACCAGAGCATATTCGACAAACACTAGACGCCTTTGTCACATTAATACTAAGGAAACATACGAACACATTAGATGTGTCTGGTTTGATATGTTGACAGCACTTAGCACTATGCTGGGCCGTACATATTGAATCAATCAATTAAATATTAAGTTGTATAAAACACTTTCAACTTTTGAGAACAGATACTTGTTCGGTTTTTCTTATGCATGGGGACTATTGTACATTAGCATCATCGTGTACATAATCCCAATATGCAATTATTGAACCATGTATTTTAATAACTTTTAAAAAAGGAACCGTTTTCACACCGTGTGTGAAAGTACATCTAAACTTAAACGTGTGTGTGCCATACGACATGTTTTGAAATTGACAATAAAATGCTTTCCATTGACCTTTTCAAGCGGTGACCCCAATTGTTCATGTTGCTGTATGTTGCAATTTAATCGTTTTTATATTTCAGAGGAATACACGTGAATAGCTCATAAGAGCTATTGCCAAATTTAAATGTATTGGATTGATGTTTGGACGGAATGTTATCCGCACATTTGCAGATCTTTTGAAAATAAAGAGAGTATTTTCGTCGCATCCAACACCGTTGATGAAGTTACCAAATTCTGACTTCTAGAGTTTTCGAACGCAAGCATGACTTTCAAGTTGTTTAATGATTTAAGTGTCTTTCCTGATCTTAGTGAGACATTCTTGTAGATTGATCAACCTAATTCTCATTAGACAGTGCTATGTGCACAACATTAAACAGTTAGTAAGATATTGCACTTTTACAAGCGTAATCCGTAAGGTTCCGTTACAAGATTTCTTTATAATCAGTTTTGACAATAAAAGGTAATGCAAGCTTGACGGAGAAAATAAGTGATGGCAATATATTTTAATGAATTTGTAAAAACCATCAAACTTTTGATACGGCAACATAGTGACTTGGGATTCAGAGCACTTTGAATAGTAGTATACAATCTTGCATGCAAACAGATAATACTACGCATTAGCTATACTTTTACGCAAAAGTGTAGATGATACGGTTTATATCATTAAAAAGTATCGCCCATTGATGACGTCATATAATGGCAATATACGTTAATGAACTTTATCCGTAGGACACAACACTTCGTAATTTAGTTTGTTTTTAATTGTAAATAGAGGCATTATTATATAAAACACATTATAAAATGTAATGCCTATTCATCCAATGCATCGAGTTTTAATGTCGCCTGTCTATTAATGGAATACTTGTGAAAATAGTAAGTCAATATTTGTTTAATCAGAAAAAAATAGGCTAATTCATTTCTTTATATCATTGTTTAGTAAGAAATGAATGATATAAGCTCCTTCAAGTGATTGTGAAATTATGGCTTAAAGAAGCATATTTAGACCAACAGTTTATATTTTTCAAAGATGACTTAATATCACACTTTAACATAGCATTTTTTAAAAACTAATGTTTTTACAAGTTATACTTTTTCTGTCTTACTTTACATAACATTTTATTGCCGTGTATTGTTTTTAAATTCTTAATAATATGAGATAATACTCAATTATCACATCTCAATTCTCAGATGACCATTTTCATGATTGGATATTTAAGTTTAAACATAACTTGCATTATTAAAACAATAAAACTAGCATTCATAATAACCGGAAATGCATCGTGCAATTCCAAACCAAAAAGCATGCCTTACACCTTATAGCCATGTCAAGTGTAAGCCAAACACATGATGGATTCCCTGAATCTGATTCCGTAGAAGACGCGTCATTAACTATTTTTGAAAATATCTTTTTACGACTCCGATGGCTAGTGCAATAAAGGCTCAAGCACTGATCATTTTAGAACGATAAGTTTTTCAACTACCACACTAGTCTGAACGCTTTCTTGTTTTTAAGTTTGATTCCATGAATGATTTCCAATTAAATTGGCGAATGCATAAAATATAAATTCTAGGAACAGATTTAACTCAATTAGTTTTGACATGAAAGTGACTAACCCTACTTTAAATTGCAACACTTTGCAGTGGAATGCATGACTGAAGATTGCATACAAATGTTTCCTTTTATTTCTGGAAATAACCTCATCAAACATTACATTTTATTTTATTCGCAATCACTCAAAATCATTCAGCAAAAAGTTGTTCTTTTACAATATGGAAATGAACTTGACCTTACCTCTGACCAACAACATATAATACATTTGTTATTTAATACACTCGAACATTAACACAAACAACGTACCTTCTTTAAATTGAATCATCATCATATACATTCACATCGACAGTTTGTACGTTGTTCACAGGATGTATATAAAGCTTCACAATGTTCCACAATTATTTTTTGTGGGACATTGGTCTCAATCTTATAGGCCACCGTTGTATTTGGTAAGTAATTTTCAGATTAAAGTGTGTCTGTACCAATTTGCTCGATTGTTGATGTTTCAAATTGTTTTTTTTCCGCAAACAAATTATTTGCTTGTACGAAACAAACTTTGCACATCAATGGATCTCATTAAGCTACGACTCATTGAAACGATGTGTTTTATATCGTTTCAATCGTATGGTTTTACAATGCATTGCGATTCGTAATATTTGTTAAATAAAAATGTACGCTCCTGAAAAACTGTGGCTCATCGATGAGAATGACGAGTAAGTAGATTATGATTGAACGGGTAATCGTTCCGGCGACCCTGGTTTTCCATTGTGTTAGCATTAAGCCAATGATCCGCTCAAACGTAGAAATAGATGGTAACTCTTAATAGCCAACTACTTTGACCGTAGACAACAAAATATCGGGAGTGTATGTGTTATTTAAAAAGCTAAATAATTTCGCCCTAGATTGCCATATGTGCTGAAATAATACTATAATACAATACTCAGACGCCGATATTAGTTGTGTATTGATATTTATTCATAATTTAATACAAGTTTGTCATTTTTGCAGATCCAGATGCACTAAGCCGTAATTCTATACCACTGTTAAATCACGAAAAGGAATTTATTCTAATTTGTGTTGACATCTTATCAACTGCCAAAGCTCTTTGCTTGCAGAATTTCACATTTCAAAGACAAATTGACTGACATCATGCTCTGACATAGGTGACCATACAGTTTAAACGAACTAGTCGGAGTAATGAACATGATAATCATATAAGGTCACTTATATGTAATGGCCAATGACCCACATTGTGTAAGAGCATTTTAGTTGCAGTACATCGTGTCTCGTGTGCATACATTGAAGACAATATTTTGTTCGAAAACAAAATGTTGCAAAAACAATAAAACATTTTAGATCTTATATGTTATTTTCGATTTGATATGTTTTAAATAATATACACGCGTTCTTATATGTTGCATAGAATTGCATGACTATTTTTCAGTGACTTAGTTTTAAACACTTTTCATAGCATTTTGCATCATCATTCCGATCAATATTTGAGTTTTAAAAATTAATAACGAAATTTATAAAATTATTAAATCAACTAATGGATAATTTCAATTGTATTTTCTATTACATTATAAAACGCTTACCCATTTAACTCAGTAACGAGTGTCCTGAATTGGTTCAAACATAATTTTGAGCTTCTCGAAATCATAAGACATTGACCAAAACAACATTACCGCTAACAAGCATTCCTTATTACAAAACAAGAATAGTCTTAAGTTCAAAGAAGTAAACATCAATACAATAAACGAACAGTGTTGGCAATGATGCACGCGGGACATGCGCCCAAATAACATCGGAAATTTCTCCGTTTGTTCTGTGATAGGAAGACTACCGCGTATCCGATACCAGTTTATCTCAGTGATCTAAATGACATCTTTATTTGACAAAATGAATATCTCTTCGCATACAATACATGATTTTTCTCAGCAATTTACATATTTAACCATGAATGGGTTTGGTTAATCCTCCGTTGGTCGTTAAGCAAATAATTTGTAACTTTCTGCGTTGAATTGTAGCATGACATATTTTTATCGGAATCGCTACGGATACCGTGAAAGCGTTAATATTTTTGAAACTTAATATTGCCAAACATAAAGAGCTTATTATTCTCAATGCCCATTCATTTCCAGTCAAAAGATTAGGTTGACTAGTATGGATCTTACTTAACAATTTTAGTGTTGTCATGCAAATATGTGCATCCAAATGTCCATCCTTAACTGCAGGAAAAAGACATGATTTCCAATGTATTTACATTGAATTATAGTTCAACATAGTATCCTAAATTATGTTATAATATGTTACATCATTCGTCTGTTATTCGTCTTGGTCGGTCAATACATTATAACATACACTGTTTCCAATAACGAGCCCATTTTTCATTCGTGTTTTATTCTTTAACTAGATTAGTGTATTATTGCTCTAGGCTGTTCAATCGGTCCATTATAGCATACGTGCTTTTCAATTTCCAGTACATGTTGTTGTACCGTGTTTCACTCGTAAATTAGATTAGTGTATTATTCCGCGATGATGCTTTCATATTAAGAGTTCAGTAGGATCATATTTCAGTTAGTGACGTTATAACAATGCGGTTTAACGTCAGATATTATACGTATTCGTGTCACGCATATGATTCGGATTATTAAACCAGACATGTTATGTCCTTTGAATTGCGTTAATTGGATTGAAATGACACTATTAACGTCTCTATGTGTACCACCTACTGATTGATTGTAAAGGCTAACGAGTATAATGATACCAATGGCTAAACAAGAATAAACATCGTCTTATAAAGTTCGATGTCTCTATAGTCGACATGATTTCGAAAACAATCTATATTTAGTGAATATAATCTTATCTATCGTGTGTCATGTTATAGACATAAGAAATGCGTATACCCACAGCCCAGACGGTACACGTTACAAGTTATTAATATGTAACTTCCTTGATTATGGAATCAGACATAACACGTTAAAAACAAAGTGTTATTAATAGACATAAATAAAAGATCGAACTGAAATGACAGGGATGGTCATGTGTAAACTTAGGTCTAGTAACTTTATTCTGTATCCAAGGTCTCTGACCGTGTTTGATGTTGTCCAGGCTGCGACAGAGAGACGCCGATAAGACGGATACCGGACGTCGAATTATTTGTTTGTTTCATTTCCAACTTAATACGCTAACAATCGTTTTTAGTTTCTTATCAAATTGTAATCCTAATTAGTGATTGCAACTATGGAAATGAAACGTTGTTTCTGAAGAATGTGAGGCTTGAAGGATAAACATGATTAACGTTTTGATATAAATAAAGAAAACAGAGATAATTTTCGTAGATCGTATATGTAATATTCGAGTTATAACATTTACATTGTATCGATACATTTTGTCCTCTAATTAAGTTGTAAAAAGTCATTCACCTCCTGTGCTATCTTGTTACATTAATCAACTGAAACCGAATCGTGAGCTCATTATCAGGCATCAACCTTATTTAAACTTAACAAGATAAATGTCATGGTATAAGAGCATATATTTTCTTAAGGGTCTTATTTTGGGTTCACTTTTACTTAAAGTTCATGACTGCAGTTGACTCAGTCCATACAAACCCAATCATAATAGTGGATACAGCTTTTTGTACATACAAATAAGGTCAGTGCATGATGTGACATAATGAAAACACTGTAATTTACATTAAAACATGGTACATCTTTAAATGTTAAAATTTAAAGCCACTTGCATACTTCCTATTCTGCTTATGATGAGATGTGTGTGTTATTGTTTATCCGTCTGAAACCTAAATGAATGGTTTTCTTTTTCAAAAACTGTATTTTCAACGGTGATGTCTGACTTTTGATGTTTAGTTTGCGTCTTTATATTTGCACTTGTTTATCATAATTTGTAATCAGTTATATTTAAGCTCAGCGGCTAAACAATTCTTATGAAAACGCTCTCCCAAATATCTGATCGAGAGTGTGAGCATATATGATGTATATATTTTTTCGTCTCTTATTCTGCTATACTCATGTTGAACAATGATAAACCGTTTTCGAGACGACTATGTATTGTATAAAACAATCATCGATCGTTCAAAGTGTTTTTTTTCTTTATAATATGTAAAATACGTGCATTTCTTTTGGTCTGAAGAAATAAGAAACTTATAGTCTGTCCAATGTTATTACCTACAACGTCAATCACTTGTCTGAAAATTATCTGTGCTTACGTCCGTTTGGTGATGAATAATCACGTATCTATAGAAGACATGTTATGCTCTCCAAATGGAGGGTGCATGAAGTCGCCGTTTTGTGTCCTTAAAAGCAATATATTTTCATATAGAGCAAATAATAATGATAAATTTACAGTTCTGCAAATAATATATGGTATTAAAACGGTCCATAATCTGTTATTATTGACGATGTGCAGTCATAATGCCCAGGTGGACCAGGGCTAAGACACAAAACTCGGCTTGAATGTATAGGAAATACTAAATTCCGGAAATAGTATCAGGAGAGACATTCTTGTACGCTTACCAATTGACCAATTTCCTATACAATACACGACAATAAATACAAAACGGCATTTAGCATAAAAGAATGATTAAAGCTGGCGTCTCGGCCTTGGAACGGTCTTGCTAGCATGTCATTTTATCCTGAGTATTAAACCTGTAAATTGATTACATGTATGTTAACGGCATTTATATACCAAATGTGTGCTGAATGAAAATGATAATAACACCCGTGAATTATAACAAGTATTCTTAATGTTTGGTCTTTTACGTCGTATTAACTGTATAAATATTAAGATTTATTGGTAATTATGTCCAGTTAATTGTGATGGGGCACTAAAGGTATCATGATGTAGATGTAAATGTTTAATATTACCATTTACTATCAAAACGTTTATGTCATCTTGATACGACGAATATCCAAAATTGCTAGGAAACGTTTATGAACAATTTTGTTAAGTAAGTACGACAAAACACACATGTTCTGCTGCTGTTACATAAGGTGATAGTCATCTGAATCAACATTTATTTGAATAAATGTGCTTTAGAAAAAAAAATCAAAAAAAAATCACACATTTTAAGGAATCTAAAGCGTTTTTCTTGAGTATAGGGATCAGTCAGCCGTTAAAAATAAGTTTAGCGTTAACTATAAACTAATAGAAAATAGGCAAGAAAGCGTGTACATTTAAATACAAACAATGCCTACTCATACCTTTTCACACCGAAAATAAAAGCAATTGATATTCGACTTAACTAGTTTGGTGTCTACAAAGGTACTCTTCTAACACCATAACGCTCAGTCGAATTAACAAGTTCTAAATTCTTAGTTTTATATTGCGTTGCGGATGTATTGAAAAATAATGTAACTTTTCATAAAAAATATAAAACTCAGTTCAGTGATAACGTTTAGAAAACGTATACAGACAAACATTTTTGAAACACCGTGATACCGGAATGATGTTTTCTAAGTTGGCACTTAGTTGATTAACTGTTGACTTAATTAATTATCTGCCTTTACGTTTCCTCGACTTAAATGTTCTTATTACACACAGTTCATGAAGGTAATTATTAATATTAATCTTATGTCTTAGTAACACATTGTTTTCATTTAAAGCGATGTTTCATCAAGGGCATATTGATTGATTGTTTTATCGATTGGTTGATTATATAACTTGATCGAGATGTTATGGCCATACATTTTTCTATGGAATATGGAATAATAAAGAAAAAACAAAAGTGTTTTACCGGCGGAACGACCAATAAACACACAGACACCGACATATATCAGTGAACATGTATCCACCGTCAATCTGCTGACAATATCTAATTACTGGTGTTTCCTTCACTCAGATCTCGGGGCTTTCATGTCATTCAAATTCACTTATGTCTCACGAAAACCATAAATTGTACTGCACTCTCCAAAAACAATGAAGTCATTATTATAAGACTGAACTCAATGACATGAGGTTAATACAGTTGGGTTATCTCATCAACAACGGCAAGTGCAGGATGCGACAGAACGTTTTGGAAATTGATATTCTAAAAGTTCTGCAATGCGGAGAACATTCATTGACAAATCTGTTCCATACATCTTATTACGGCAAAATGTTTTATAATTCATTTTGTAGAGTTTTCTTTTTAAAATATTAAACATATTTATTATATAAATAACCAATACAATAAATGAAAGCTTAATGTAAACGGTTTATGTTAACGGATTGGGTTTCATTAACAGTTAAGGGCATGACAACCCAGGATCCTTAATAGAGGATATTTGTTCATGTCAGTGTAAGATCGTTTGTTATTTTACGAGTGATCATAGAAAATATATTTTCACGGATGAAAATATTATTTTTCTATTATCACGAGTGAAATAACAAACGATCTTACACTGACATGGACAAATATCCTCTATGTATTACTTTCAGTGGTTAAAGTTCCCAACAAATAGTGT
>VMBQ01000154.1:316219-350428 GCA_007657795.1 Dreissena rostriformis
AATATATATATGTATATGCAATTTCTAAAGAACTATCGCGTATTATAGATCCTTAAAAAACATGTACCGTCCATATTCGTCCATATGTTTTTGGTTATTTGGTGTAACTTTCTTACACAAGTTTCGACCAGCATTAATATCCAATGTAATGTTGAGAAAATTCCGACAATAAGCCCGAATAAATATAATTCTTATTCAGGATCGGTTAATTTGAAAATAATATGGATGCAGAACTGCGTTTTGCAACAACGTTGGATGAGTGTTCCGTGTGGAACTAGTTCATCCTGTTTAGAACGGTTCAGCGGATACAACAGCTTCCCACTATTTCGAAGTCAAGATTTTTTGTGTGTTCCTTTACATTTGCCAGAGTGTCTCATATTTAACACGTAGTATTATATTGTATTTTATGCACTAGCATATTTTATAGCATATTGATATTCCCTTCTGCTCCTACCCTAATATACTTACGAAAACGCATTTAAATTATGTTTTATAATTAACATTCAATTTTTCTTAAATTGTAATGTTACAAAAGCAAGCGCGCTAGCGGTGCAATCATGACCTCTTTTTAAATGAAACACATCCAAGCTAGTGCGCGTTAAAATAGTTATTTCAAAGTTATCGCTTTTGCTTAGTCGAAACAAGAAATATCTCAAACAATACATATCCTTTAAAAAAATTGACGTAAGCACACAGGCACACAGGCAAGACCAGACCAATAAGTTCAAACAAGCATACCTAAACAAATATTTAGAAAAAAACACTTGATAACATTTGCATAAAAGTACTTAAATTCTAAATGACAAACCGTTTTTTTGATGGTATACATGTATGTGTTTCAAGACGCTGTTATATATTGCCAATGCACATTGAACACTAACACCAAATGTACATGTTATCTACGATTGCCAAAACTTTGTTATTTAACCAATTTAAATGTGCGTTTTTGTCTTGTTAATTAGTATAATTTTCAGTAGCACGGTGTAGTCAAAATTATTTGTTTAAATATATCATCGCATTTTGGGAATGTGGCTTGAACATTCTTTGATTTTGTCTTACTCTATTCTTTACACATTATGAGTGTGTTCTAAAAATTAAAAAAAGAAGTTATATATTCACACTAAGTAAAGAACGATCGGGATTTTATGTACATGTTTGTGTTTAAGCAAGTAAAACATATCATAGGTTATTCATATTTTATTTAACATATTTTATATTTATCTGCATATATCTTGCATTACGATTGTAGTGTTACGTATTGATGCCTTTTAGACTATGCGCACCCACGACCGACTGTGTGAAACGGTCAGCTCAATTTGCGTACACGACGGGATTATGATTGTACTTCTTTCTTAAGAATGGAATGTTTGTTGCATCCCACCATTGAAAGTGTATCAATTCGAGTTCGCAACACCTGTGCCTCAATAGTTCATTGAAATAGGCCTGCACGTCCCACAACAAAGTTTTTATATTCATGTATTTCTGGGATAGAACTAGACTTAATAATACATTTCAACAGACACTTAATAAGTGGTTTAAATGGTGATGTAAATTGTGAGAATCTTTGCAACCTTTTCCACGTCGTCGAGTCGCATTTGACTAGTGCCACATTATTTTAATAACACCATAGTTTAACACTCTGATTTTCTATGGCGACAATATTTAGCGTTACCAAGATAGTGCAATAATGCTGTTTAGAAAAACCGACGCCGATATTTGCTGTGCATTGATATTAATTTATATATATTTGTCTTCATTATTAATCCAGACGCAGACTTCTGTTAACATCAGGTTAAGTCATTTATTCTAATTTGTTTTAACATCTTATTTACTTCCCAAGCTTATAATAAAACCAACGTCCAACAAAGTACTTTTGTCGCGTGCACGATTTTACATTACAATGCCGAATTGTCTGAGATCTAGCTCCGACCTAGGTGACTATGTAGGTGACAATAAAGTACAAACACATAAGTCGGAGTATTGATAAGGTTAATTATTTAAGGTTTGTATATATGACGCCTCGTGGCAAAAATTGGTGTAAGAGGATTTTAGTTACAGGACATCATGTGGTCGTACATTCAAGACAATTTGTGGTAGGAAAAAGGTGTTGCGAACACAATAAAACTATTCCGATCTTATATGTTTTAATAATATTAATCACGCTTTTTAATATGTTGCATGTTTTGTGACCATTACATTAATATTTTCGTTGACTGACAGTTGTTTCATAGCATAGTATCATCATCATTATGATCAATATTTGAGTCTAAAAATTAAAAATAAATTAATTAAATTCTTAGATCTACGTGTTGATCCATTTAATTGCATTTTGTACAACGCTAGACCAATTGACTATGTAAACATTGTACTAAATTGGTTCAATAATATTTTCGAGTCTCGCGAAAACATCTGAAATTGAAAAGAACACATTCCCGCTCAAATGAATTTCTTAATACACAACAAGAATAGTCTTAATTTCAACGAGGTAAACATTAATATAATACGCGTACAGTATTGGCAATGATGCACGCGGAAATTGCGCCCATATCAAATCGGCAATTACTCTGTTTGTTCTGTGATTGGAAGACAACCGCTAACAGTTTAAGTCAGTGAACTAAATGACATTATATAGCACACAATGCATATGTCTTCACATACAACAATTAATTTTCAATGCAATATACACATTTTAAACATGAATGGGTTTTGTTAAGCCAATGTTGGTCGCTAAGAAAACATTTTTTTTTACGGTTTTCTAATTGTGTTTGGACCTTTTTACATACACATACATACTACATTTATCCCTTGTTACCATCGGTCCGTTAGACCACTTTTAATAACCAACGAGAAGTGTTGGACAAAAAAAATTGTTGTTTTCCATTTTTGGACGTTTTTATTGAATTTGTTGTTCATAAGTGATTATAAAGACGATCATTTGTATGATTTCCAATTTACACGAGAAAGTCATGTTTATTCCAGACTGGTGTTATGATGATGAAAATCACATTACATATAATTGTGTGTTTGGGTGTGTTTTAGGGTTTATTAGTAGGTTAAATTAATGTGTTTGAAATAATAATGAACCAACGCTAGCTTCTAGTAGCAAATCAACAAATTTAAATCCGCATAATATAAAGAGAATATATGATTACCTGAAACGTAATAGATACTCATTGCAGTGACAGCGTTACATATTGATACTATAAATGTCGAATAGAATATATTTAAAAACCATCAAAAATTTTGACAATGACCTTTGCCACTGCAAATGAAGCGCTTTTGATTGAATATTCGCTACCCGTATATGTAATAATAATGTATCATACACAGTCTATGTATTCATTGAGTCAGTTTAAGAGCAAAACAGGTACATACAAAAGGTTATAAGCACAAACAGGTATATTACCGCAAAAAGTACAATTCACTTCATTATAGTTTCATATTTGCTTTTTTGTGCATTATTCGTGATTGCATGTGATGTCTGGTTGCAAGTGGGGAGCAACAGTCACTATTGCAGCAGCCATGGTTGTTATATAGTTTTTCAGCATCTGCGGGTTGATGTGCACTGAATATGACAACACAAAATGACCACTTATTATTGCCATCCATAAACAGCTAATTACTTAATAAGACCTAACTGTTAACAGACAACAGGGATAAGCATGGATCTTGCGTCACAGTTAGTAATTATAGTATGTCATTAGTATGTCATGAAAACCATTAGCAGTTATGTGTATCTAAAATTTCAATCTTACTTTCAGGAAATGACATGATGCTAATGTATGTCCATTGAATTGTAGTTAAACATGGTATCCTAAATAATGTTATAATATGCTACGTCAATTTTCTGTAATTTGTCTAGTTTGTTCAATTATTTAATACTGTCTTTGTTATTTCCAGTGCATTTTGTTTAAACGTGGTTCATTCGTAAATTATATTAGTGCATTATTCCGCTTGGTTGTTCAATAGGTCCATTAAATTATACGTTCTTTTCAATTTCCCGCACATTTTGTTTAAACGTGTTTCAAGCGTAAATTAGATCAGTGTATTATTCCGCGATGATGCTTTCATATTAAGGGTTCATTATTTAGACAATAACACACGGCTAAGCTGGGCCGGCCGTCTATAATCGGCCCGCCTGCCGAAATAACGACCCGAGGGCCTTTGGCCCGAGGGCCATTATGCGGCTAGGGCCGATTATAGACGGCCGGCCCAGCTCAGCCGTGTGTTATCGTTAACATTACATATTACTATATTTTGTTCCTTCACTTAAATTTATTACCGAACCAGCTTTCCGTACTCTAATTTTCATTCAACTGATTACGAAATTTATGACGTATCTCGTGTGACGTTATTTATGTGACGAAACATACCGCTTTAAGCTAGACACTCTGGATTTCAGTGACAACAATTCGAACGTCATGGTTTATGTAATAGTAAAATATGTATTTTAAAAAGCATCAAACGAATCCAAATTTCGGATTGTGTGTTTGTAATCTATAATGGGAAACTTCAAGCGGAATAAAATAAATCACTCCGAGCAGTCATTCGATTTCGTAAAACGTTTCAAAAAATGTTGACTAGTTTGAAATAAATTTAGATCATTAAGGGATGATAAAACAGAAATTGGAAGTGCATAGCGTTGTAATTTATATTGTTGTAAGCATTGGATTAAAGTTGTTATTGAGGTAAGAGTGTCGTTTACTAAATTTTGATGTTGGAGGACTTCTGCAAAGCTCAAATAGTGTAATCAATCTAATCTACAGTACAGTTTCAGTTGCAATCGATATTTTTTCATCATTCTAATTGTGTGCTACGTTTAATTATAATTATTTGTTAATTGTTCGTTGATTTGTGGATAATTGTATTAATCACCGTTGGAAAAGACTGAATGTGGACGCCATTGTGTTCAGTTGACGTCGCACGATCTGATTCTTTCCTCATATAAAAAATCGGCCCGGCGGGCCAATATAATTTATATCAGCCCGCTAGATACGAATAACGGCCCGCTGGCGACGTCATTTTGTTACTATTTATAGTGACACTATGTATTATAGTCATATTTTAGTTACTGACGTTATAAACAAGCGGTCTAACGTGAGAGATTGTACTTGTTCGTGTCAAGCATATGATTCAGATAATTGAACCTGAATAGGTTGTCCTTGGAATTGAAATTTCATGGATGTAAATAACCCTATTAACGTTCAACTATCCATACTATCTATCAAGCTACTGATTTATTGTTACGGCTAACGAGTATAATGATGTAAATTGGCTTACAAGATTAAAAATTGTGTTATAAAGTACGATGTCTCTATAGTCTGCTATCGAATAAAATGTTATCTCCAGTGCAAATAATCAAATGTATCGAGTGTAATGTTATAAACAAAACACATGTCAAAATCCGACGCCCAGACGTTACGCGTAACAACGTAATAAACGTTTTAACTACTTTGACTATGAAATCAGACATAGCAGACAAACGGAAAGTGTTTATATTGAACATAAATAGATTATTTATCTGTAATGTTCAATTATAATGACCACTTATGGGACCATGTCCGACATCACAAATTGAGTGGGCTATCGGAATGGAATGTCTTCTGCGATTTCAGTTAAATGTGGACTAATGTTCAAATTATTTTATTGCATGAAAATATTGTTTCAACATCCAGTCTTAACCTAAAAGGGTTCTGCTGAATATTGTATTCAAATTATGTTTCCCATACGTACTATGACACATCTTACATTCTTCTAATCTTCTTTTTTTTTTAGAATAACCGCATGGCTGCCACAGCATTGTAAACAATACGGTGAAGGTACGTGTCCTTCTGAAGGCAAAATGGGATGGAACAAAATAACTCGACATTCCATCGAGATTTTGATATTGCATCAAAAGTCGTGAGTATAAGGGCACATATGTTCGAAAAACGTGCCCTTAAACCATGACATTAATGTTATAAGGTTTAATGAGCTCACGATGAGGGTTCAGTTTATTATTCAAACAAGATAGCACATGAGGTGAACGACATTCTACAACTTGAGTATAGACAAACGTTTTGGTTCAGTTTCACTGAAAATTCATGACCAGAGTTTACTCAGTCGATAAAACCTCTCTAGAGAAGAATGGAATAAAGCTATTTATTTTATGCTTTCCGATGGATTACAGAGAAATATCAATGAATTAAAACTGATAATTCACGGTATCAAACAGTGAAAATTAACAATGACAATTATCGATAATTTAATCGTTTTAACGGAACTATTTATGGCAAAAATACAAAAATAATCATGTGTAAGCATAAAATAAAAGAACATTCGTTGGATTGTTGACATTAAACATAAAACTATTATTACAGATAGGGTCATCGCCACGGTCTATGCAGTGAATTATTATTGAAACTAGTTTAACGAAATGCCTAACCTCACATTAAGCCCACCGATAGCCACTTAACATTTTGAAAAACACATTTGATGACACAGAAAATACATAACAGACAAACTAAACCCCAAGTGATTAATTCTTGGGTCACCGCCTTAGATGAAATGTTATCTTGGAACGTCGTGAAGAATACGCACATAATTCGGCGCAACGCAGATTCTCATTATACCTCGAGTCTGACACTATATGCGGTTACATAACGGCGCTGATTTTTGTCGAATTTCACATAAAGTTTTTAGTCGTTAACAACCATTAGTCAATTGTATCTTAGCAAATTAAACCATATAAGTTGTTTTGCTTTATAAATGGTAGAATTGCAGATCCCTTAAATGTTTTTTTTTTAAATCTACAATATTTTATAGATGGATTAATATAAACTAAAACTGAAAAACTCAAAAAAAAAACGTATTATTGGAATATGTAAAAACAGTGAAATGAATGGACAAAATACTTGTGTCTGCAGAAAAACTTTATAAACTATAACACACACCTTTTGACCAACTGTAATTTATTAAAACATATAATAAAAATATTATGGTATGTGTATTTACACACGTTAAAGAGGTTATGGGATACAGAAACAACGCATGTGAACAGTTAGTTTAAAACAGTATAATTTCATTATGAAAACCAAATATTTATAAATGTATAGTTCCCCAAAAATAATAGTGTAATATAATCCTCCAGATACACGTTTTCATGCGGTATTTCATCATTTATTATTGACGATGTGCCGACATGTTGTCCCGGTGGGCCTGGGCGAAGGAGATAAATGGGTGTACAGTTACAACTTGGCCAATTTCATATGCATAACAATACAATACATAAAATACGGCATTAAACATAAAATAATTTTTAAAGCTTGAGCAACCGCCTTGGAAAGGTTAATGCAATGGAACATGTTTTGCACCGTTTATGCATACACTCGGACATTGACAACGTATTCGTAACTGAATGCGTCTAGTTCTCTGTCTTTCAAAAACAATCACTTCTTGAATGTACAATGTATAAATTGAATTGCTTTATAAATGATAGAATGTAAAATATTTTCATCATGTCTTTAAATTGAAATATAAATCAGGAGTTGACACAAACATAATCAATGGACAAAAATACAAACACGTGTCAGTTTTAAACTTTCGTAAGGATAATATTCGAATGTGCTATGTTGTTTCTCCAAAAGCGACGCTTTTGTATGTACATTGGTAATCGACTCTTTCTTGAAGTTTTCATTAACAATCAGGAGCACATCATCATTCATTCGGACTGGGACATTATACAATATCAAAACTCACGAGAGGCCTACAATATGTTATTGTAGATGAAACAAATCCTCCGTGGCCATAATACATTTAATTAATTCGGTGTTATGTATAGTCTATCTCGCAAAGATAGTGAAGTACAAAAGAGGTGCACAACTGCACATACATGATTTACCATACGATGATGGCAAGTTGGGAATTTTCTGTTATCAAATTATTGTATTCTAATTTCATCGACTGGTACTGTTTATTTAAAAATAAATATCTAAGATGAATTATAAACAAAATGTTTATCATATTCAGTAGAGAATAACTATGAAAATCGGATAATGCGAATGTTAAAGCATTTGAACGACTGTATCAATTTTTGTATAGACATTTATAAAAAAAAAAGTTTATCAGTTATATATGCTATGTAGTTGCAATTCCATTTACACGTACTAGGTTACCTTGGGCCGTTATATTGGCAGCGGGTCGATTATCGACATCAGGCCCAGCTCTGCCGTATGTTATTGTCTTAATGCGTATATAAGATAATAACAATATATATTTCTTTTTGACTTGACAATACATAGAAAGCCTTGCCGATTGTATTGTATTTTGATTAAAAGAACCGTTCAGAAAATGTGTATATGCTATTTAAATGAATTATATACGCATGATTGCAATCGTAATTTACAACAATATGAAACAATTTTGAAGACACGACATTGGACAATTTCTGGGAATTTTTTTGTGTAACAGTTCGTCAATTGACATCATTATCTATAAAAGTCTTTTGTTGGAGACTATTTCAAAGTAATGGAACATACTGTCAATAATCCTATTAGTGAAATGTTTAGTGTGTTAAATGCACGTATCTTTAGGGAAATGTCATTTGCCATAGTCAAATTTGATATTGGCTGATGCAATTTTGTCTTAAGCACTTATAATTATAGGACGATAAGTATTTTTATTACCACACTATTCTGAACGCTTCCTTGGTTTTAAGTCTGATTCTATGAATGTATCCATGAAATGATATCAATAAAATGGCGAATGCATAAAAAAAGAAATTCTATGAACAGATTTATTTAAATTACTATTCATTGAAATTGACTATCCCTAGGTGTAATTGCAGCAGTTTGCAATGGAATGCATGACTGAAAGTTGCATACAAAATGTTTCCTCGTAGTTCTTGAGTCTTAATCACATAAGGAGTGGAAAGTACAAATTTACTTTGACACTAAGTATAAAATTCATTTAGTGATTTAAAACGATTACGTATGTTTTAATCATGTGTTGTTACATTTTGTTGTGCAATATGTGCAAATATTATATATCACATATTTGTGATGTTGTTTGTTTATTAAAGGGACTTTTTACAGATTTCAGCATATTTTGAAGTTTGTAATAAATGCTTTAAATTGATAAATGTAGACATCGAAACTAAAAAGCTCCGGTGTAAAACAAAAAATACAATTAAAGAAAGAGAAAAAGTAATCCACACCGGGCTCGAACAACTGACCCTTTGAGTAAAAACGCAACGCTTAAATCATTCGGCCATCCGTGTTGATATAGTACGCGATTTATTTTATACTTAATATAAATATACAAAATATAACGATAACAACATAACTCTCCAAATTATTTAATTGTTTCGTGTGTGTAACTTTTTATAATTTACAGGTTTTTATATCGTCAAAAGATGCATATAATTGCTTTTTTAGAGCATGGTAAATATTCAGTATTACTGTTTCCTCGCAAATATCATAACTGCAACGAACATTTGCAGATCTGAAACTTTTGTTTTCATTTGGTCAATTTACCAAAACGGGAACAGGTAAAGGGTATTTTAAAATAAAATTAAAAGCCATGTTAATCAAACATGTCTGCTAACATTTTATTTTCATTAGTTCATTATCTTTATTCACAGTGTTGTTCTTTTGTAATATGGAAATGAACTTGACTTGAACTCTGATCAACACCATATAATCTATCTGTTATTTGATACACTTGAACAGTAACACAAACAACTGTACCTTCTATAAATTCAATCATCATCATATACGTTAACATTGACAGTTTGTAGGTTGTTCCCATAATGTATTTAAAGCTTCACAATATTCCACAATTATTCTCGCGGGACATTGGTCTCAATCTTATAGTCCAACTTTGTATTTGTTAAGTACTTTGCAGACTACATCATGTCCGTACCAATTTGCTCGTGTGTTGATGTTTAGTATTGGTTTTTCTATAATATTCATATTTACTTGCACTAAACATAAATTGCATATAAATGGATCTCATTAAGCCACGACTCATCGCATTGAAAATCATAGCGTTTCATTTCGTTTCAATTGTGTTTAGTTTTGCTTTATACACGTGTTGACAATGATACACGAGGGAATATCGCCCAAATTAAATCGGTATTTTCTCCGTTTGTGCTGTAATGGGAAGACTACTGCGTGTCCGCTAACTGTTTGTCAGTGAACTAAATGACATTATACATTGCACAAAATGCATATGTTTTCAACAACAATACATGATATTTAATCCAATAGACATATTTTAACCGTCAATGAATCTCGTTAGGCTTACGTTGGTCGCAAAGAAAACTATTAGTAACTGTCTTCGTTGAATTATACCATGAACGAATTATATCGGAGTGTATGTACTAGAATCGCTACATATACTCTAAACATATATTTTTTTTGAAGTGAGAGAATTTGTTTTTTTTATATGTGCATTCATTTGAAACACAACACACATAGGGTATACGGTTTACACATTACGTTTGGACCGTTTGACATACAAAGAAATAATACATTTAATAACCAGTCTGAAAAGCAATTATAGTCCAGTGGTTTGTCCAATAATTGGAAAAAATATATTAGCATCGGTACTATAATATGTTAAACCGTGTGCATATATGATGTATTTATTATTTACATGTTTGTTTCTTGTATCGAAAACTTCCTGACGTTTTTGTCTGGCGATTGTTTTCATATCGTAGTTTAAGGCATTGCTTAACTTTAAAACTGCAAGTGAGCCACGGGTTTTATGGTGTTTCAGCATCTGCGTGAGAATGTATTGATGTGCACTGAATATGACGGCATACAATGATCTCTTAATATTGCCATCTATTAACAGTTAATTACTCTTAGTAACCATAACTTTACAGTCAACTAATGTGAAAACATTACCATTTAAAAGCATATGAATTTCCAACCTTAATGTAAGGTTCTAAACATGCTTTCCATTGAATTATTAACATTTAATTCTAGTTCAACATGGTGTCCTACATTATGTTATAATAATCAATGTCATTTGTCTGTAATTTGTCCAGGTATTTTGTTTAGGTAATTTAATAGGTCCAATATAACATGCGTTCTTTCCAATATCCAGTTCATTTTGTTTAAATGTGTTTCATTCGTAAATTAGATGAGTGTATGATTCCGCGATGATGCTTTCATATTTCGGGTACAGTGTGGTCATATTTAAATTACTGTGGTAATACGCATGAGGTTCGACGTTAAAGATTTTACCTGTTCGTGTCATGCATATGGTTCGGATAACTGAACCAGAAAATACTGTTCCTGGAATTGCGTTTATTGGATTTAAATAACACTATTAACGTTTAACTATGTACACCGGCTACTGATAAGGCTAACAAGAATAAACAGGAGATGTCTCTATAGTCGACATGCTATCGAATATAATATGCAAAGAATCAAATGAATCAATTGTTAAAATGTATGCCAATATCCACAGCCCAAACGTTAAACATAACAACGTAATTATTGGTAAAACTGTGACAATGGAATAAGATATACAAATATGAATGGAAAGTATTTATAATACACATATACCGAGAATGCAACAGAAATGCTCAATAATGATGACCACTTATGGGACCATGACCGAGATCACAAATTGGTGAGCTATCGAAATGTCTTTTGCGATTTCATTACCAAATTGACGCTTAGTTTTGTAATGATAAAAAAGTAATACAAGAAATACCGGTGCAAAACGTGAAATGGGTAAAATTGTTCAAGTGCATTAGATAAAATGAAATGGTGAACAATATTGTTAAAACTTTAATTGCACGATACCATTTTTCAACATCCAGTTAAAACCTATATAGGTATTGCTGCATATGTTATGAACGTTGTGTTGAACACATTGTGTTGCACACAAGCACTCTGACACATCGGTGTTTGGTTATACATTCTTCGAATCTTCTTTCCTTTACAAAATGCAATTTACGCTTGTCGTCCAAAGATTTTGTATATTTAACCAATACGATGAAGTTTAGTTTTATCTTTTTTAAGAGGCGTCAGAAATGGAAGCAATGAAATTGAAATTCTTTGGAGATTGTGATATTGCATAAATATACGAGTCATAAACGAGTGTGTTTGATAAACAATATTTAATAAATAATTTACAGTCACTGTTCACAAATTATACACATGAGTTTAGATATAATCGCCAGACGTTTTATGCATGGTATGTTTTCTGTCATTGAAATGCTGCAACATGTCCCCACCAATTTTCTTTTAGTAGCTCAAAAGCATATTGATTGTCAGAAAAGCATACAATATATTTGTTTAAACTTCGTAAATAAATCGGTTACGTAAAGCCAAGGCGCTTTGAACGGAATAGCATTGTGCGTCTCATCGTTTGATTTAGGATAATCATGTAGTTTTAGGGCACATGTAAATGTATAATAAAATGCATTCGAATCCATGTTTTTACAAATTAGTTGCAATTTGCAATACATCGGATTTCTATACGTCACAGCTTATTCGATTTATTTTGACAGACCGCGACTATTGTTTACTGATAGCACCCTTTTACATAACACAGTGAAAAGGATGAAAACAAGAACATCCATTTTAATAATTTTCTTTTAATGTGCAAAATCTGTTCTCTCATAGATATGCATATCATACAATCGAACTGTTTTGAGTAGACACTACACATGTAAAAGTCTCTTGGGTTTCGACTTATTGTTTGCATTTTTCTTTCCACTGCTAACACATATCTCAAATGACTGCAAACGATATTCCGTCAAAATATCAATTATTCACGAAGTTTTATATGTTTTTTTTTAATAATAATGTTTTCCAACCTGCTAAATGCTTAGAAAACCCAAAATGTATATTGCAGCCCCTTGCTTTAAAGCGTTTGTGTAATTGGCATTTCGCAGCACGCATACTCAGTCTGTTACAAATATACAACAGTTAATTAAATTGTCTTATACATGTTACGTGGGTGAGTCAAATTTATATTACACGTATTGGGAGTTTAAACCAGGCTAAGTTATGCAAGACCGTACAATAACGACAAAAACACTCATTAAAATGTAATTGCACATAACAGATGATAAACATTACACAAATGACACAAATGCACCAATTCATTATTTTAGGGGCACCGCATTCAGAAAGATGAATGTGAAAACAGCATTAGAAGCTTCAAGGCATATCGTCCCTTACACTTAGCCAAGAATTTATTACAAAGAGCATGAGTTTCTGTTACATTGCATTACAGTAAGTACGTACTGCCATTTTCCATTTAATTTTTTATTCAATTATTTGCAATATATGATGGTTAAAACTGAATCCTGAACAATTGTGCCAAACTTGCAATTAAGGCGAATTATTTTCAAATTATACAAACCATAAGTGAAATAACAAAATAACATGGCCTACCGAAATTTCAGGATTGCATCAGATAACAAAAGCATCATTTATGCGATGTTAACCTTTTGTAACAATATGCATGTAGAATGTTTGCAAATATACACGATGACCTGCATCCTAATTTTATTGGACATTATTCGATGTGTTCTCCTATTGAACGACTTCTGCGTGTCCGCTATACAAACCATATCTGCTTTTGAACAAACGCGTTTGTTTTAAATGTTTTTGTACTGAAAACTGCTTTATGGATTTGTTGCAATAGTTAATTAAGTAAGATTTACTTGCTCTTGGTGATATCTAATTATATAAAAAAAATATAGGAACGTGCTTATCTCACTTAAAGGTTTTGACAAATAATGTGCGATACACATGTTATCATGGAATTATCAAATACTGCCTACTAGTATAAGACGGATTCGAGAAACTTAATAAGTCGACTGTTCATTCCACAATAAATATATACACATTCATCGCTTAAAGTTACAAATCCACACACTCACACACACACACACACACACACACACACGCGCGCGCGCACGCNCACACACACACACACACGTACATGCATTGTCTGTGTAAAATCATAGGACATTAAACATTTAAATAATGACATAAAACGAGTCGCATCGTATCAAATTGTCATCCTAACCAGTGTTTGCAACATTGGAAATCAAACGTCGCTACTGAAAAATGTGTGCTTTAAGTGATAAACATGGTTAACGTTTTGTTTTTAATGAACTTATCATAGAACATGTTCGTAGATCATATATGCAATATTCGAGTTATAACATTTACATTAATGCATATTACATATTGGTCTCTAATTTAGTTCAAGAATGTCGTTCAACTCGTGTGCTTTCTTGTTACATTAATCAACTGAACCCGAATCGTGAGCTTATTTGCAGGCCCCATCCTTACTTGAACCTTTCAAGATTAATGACATGGTATAACGGCATACATTTTCATGACCAGAGTTTACCCAGTCGATGAAACCGCAAAAGCAAATGGAATAAAGCTTTTTTACAAACAAATTAGATCGGTGTATGACGTGATCATTATGAACAATTTGCAAGTTATACTACAACCTAAAACACCCCTGAAAGCGAGAGTTTTGGTGCAACACAAATTTGTTGAATGTTGACAACCTTATATTATTAGATTTCAAGCACGATTTAGGAATCCGGGCATTTACACTTAGTTAAAGTGGATAACAATTATGTTAATCACACATAGAGCAGAAACAAGTTATACGTATGCTTTTGTTTAAGTTGAATCATATATGTTACATGTTCAAAGTTAAATTAAGTCACTTTCACACTTTTATTTTTTGTCCGTTCAATATATGTTATTTTCCTCGTCAATAGATGTGCGTGGGCCGAGGGTTTTCATACTTGCTATTTCGCGTACGGTGAGATTTTTATGTAATTGTAATTGTATTTCCTTCCGACACCTAAAAAAATTGTTTGATGGACATGTCTTTCAAAAAGTGTTTGCTTTCATCGGTGTTGTCTCTCTGGACCCTACGTACGCGTTGTTCTATCTGCAATTGTTTATCATCATTTGTAATCAGTTATATTTAAGCTAAGCGGCTACACAATTTGTATGCTAACGCAGTACCTAATATATGATCGAGAGTTTGAGCACATGTGATGTATATATTTTGTCCTGACAGTATATCACTCTTTCGTCTCTTATTCTGCTATAATCATGTTGAACAATGACAAACCGATTTAGAGAAGGCATGTGTATTGTATAAAACAATCATCAATTGAACAAAGTGTTCCTTGTTTCTTGTTTATGTTAAAAATATGTGAATTTGTTATACGATTGCATTTGTTCTGAAGAAATAAGAAACTTAAAGTCTGTCCAATGAGATATCTTATTACCTACAACGTCGATCACTTGTCTGGAATTATATGTGCTTACGCGAGTGTGGCGATAAATAATCACTTATCTGTAGAAGACATGTTTTGCTCTCCAAATGGGGGTGCATTAAGTCGCCGTTTTGTGTCCTTAAAAACAATATATTTTCATTCAGAAAAAAATAATAATGATACATTTACAGTTCCGCAAAAATGTATGGTTTTTAAGCGGTCCATTATCCGTTATTATTGACGATATGCAGACATGATGCCCAGGACCGGAGCTAAGACACATAACTCTGCTTGAATGTTTATGAAATACTAAATTCCATAAACATTATCAGGAGAGACATTCTTGTACGCTTACCACTTGGCAAATTATCGTAAACAATACACAACAATGCATACAATATGGCATTTAATATAAAACAATGATTTAAGCTTTCGTCAACGACTAGGAACGGTCAATAAAAAGCATTGGTTTTTAAGCGAGTTGGCTAGCATATCGTTATACCTAGAGTATGAAATCTGTTGTGCAACACATTTGCCAACTATCGGGTATTAAACAACACTGCATGCATTCGTAACGGAATATGTCTATTTATCCATCTTTCAAAAACAATCACTGCTTAAAACAAAACAATTTATAAATCGCATTGCTTTATGGATGATAAAATGCAAGAGATTCTCATCACGTCTTCAAATTAAAATATAAATTTGACTTGACTCAAACATCATCAATGAAACTTACAAACAAGTGTCGGCTGTAAACTAACGTTATGATAACATTGTACTGCGTTTAGTTGTTTCTCTAAAGCGACGCTTTTGTATGTAGATTATTAATCGACTCTTCCCTGAAATTTACATTAACAATCAGAAGCCCATCGTCACTCAATCAGACTGGGACATTATAGAATATCCATACTCACAAGAGATGCCAACAATATGTTTTTCTAGACGACGTTCTCTGCCGAAACAAATGTTCCGTGGCCATACTACAATTTGTTAAGCGTCAAATTAATTCCGGGTTATGTATAGTCTATCTCGCTCAGATAGTGAAAAGAAGTGAACACACACGATTTACCATACTTTGAATTATCAAGTTAGAATTATATGTTATAAAATAATTGTATTGCAATTTCCTCGACTGGTTATATTTATTTTATAATAAATATCGAAGATAAATAATTAACCAAGTGTTGATCATATTCAGTACAAAATAAGCATGAAAATCTGATAAAGCGAATTTTTAAGCATTTAAACGACTTTATAATTTGTTGAATTGATTTTTTTCCATGTTATACCTAGTATGCATTACTAAAAAATAAATAGTTTATCAGTTATTTATTTCTTTGTAAGTGCATTTCAAATTGCAAATACTAGGTCGAATTGGGCCGTTATATTGACAGCGAATTAATAATTAACGTGTGTCGTATATTATTGTCTTTTAATAACAATCTATGTTCAATTTTACTTGACACTACTTAGAAAGCCGTGTCACTTGAACGGTAATTTTATTATTTCGCGCTTCATGAAATGTGTATATGGTATTAAAATCAATTATCGACGCATAATTTGCATCGTAATTTACAACAATGGGAAACACTTTTGGAGACTCTAAGTCGACAATTTCTGGGTCATTTATAATGTCCGTATCAGTTCTATTGGTATCATTTTCTATAAAACTCTTTTGTTGGAGGATTTTTTCAAATTAACGTAACATACTTCCAATCATCTTGTAAGTGACATATTTAGTGTGCTTAAAGCACGTATTTTCAGGAAATTTTTTAGTGTTATAGTGTTGATTATGAATGTCTTAACATAACGTAATCATACTTCATCGAGTACGTTGCTCCATGTATTGTCCTTCTTTTAGCTTCTTCCTGCCCGATCACAAATGAATTCTGAAAAAGTGTTTCGCTGTTAATATACCCTTACGACAGTTCTCACATACCGGTTATTTTAATCACGTCTAAGGCGTTTATTGAACCATTCAAAATGAAATAGTTTGTAATGCAAATACCATCGAACGATTAAGCAACATAAACCGTCGTGCACTTACCATCATGGGAAATAGTTCACCCTCATTATTCCTGAACGTGGTTTATTTAAACCGCATAATTTATTTACTGATTTTTTTTCTACCCTCATATTTCATCGCCTGAAATGGTTTTGTTTAATCCTCAGAAAGAAAGTGTTTTTTCTTCCTCATATTTTATCGCTCGAAGGTGCCTTGATTTCGTCCTCATATTTTATCGCCTGAACGTGTTTTTGTTTTACCTTCATATTTTAGCACTTCATATAATTCATATTGTACTGAACGTGAAGTCTTTGTGTTGTTTGTGTTGTTTGTGTACGTTTAAATGTCGTTATACATGTATTTTGAAGCTTAAATAATTATATGCATACTTATCTTTGACCATCTAGGTGATAAAGTGATTGAATAATAAAAGTTATTCAAAATAGATAATTAAAAGTCACAGTTGAAAGGAGCTGTAATTTGCACACTCTTTTAAAACCCAGAAATAATGTGTTGCCACTGGTATAGGAATCTCGTTTCAGTTTAATTAAGTTAGTCTCGGATTCATTTTTGTTTTACCGAACGGCATAGCAAAACAATTTGCGCCAGATTACGTCATGTTGTATATAATGAACGAAACTTAAGTGTTTCCGGTTCCCGCACAACATTTATAATGAATATTAACGAGGAAATTGGAATACATAGTGGGTTAATCTAGGGAAAAAAACACGGGCAATGAGAGCGATTATCCAATCAAAATCAGCATTCAACGTCAATGTGAAAAGGCAAAAAGTAGTAAATTTACGCATTTTTATCGATACGACGAGTACTGAAAATATGCTTGAAAAAGTCTAATAGTACAAAAACACAACACACAGAAATTAAAAGTAGCATAGGTCGCAAACTCATATTTCGTAAGGAAAATGTATAATACTTATTTAAATGTCGTAATATTTCGATAAATTTGGATCGTGTCCGCGTGTATAATTGCACAATTTCTTACAAGCAAAATAACATATTCTTGAATAAAACTGTTCAACAAGAAGGGCTACATATTGAAATAAAACACAGTTACAGACGGCTTCCGATATCAGCGTTCCAATGAGAATAACGACAATTAGGTGCCCAGCACTATGATAACCATATATCGCCGTGGCCTAGTGGATAAGGCGTCCGCCTCGGGATCGGGAGGTCGAAGGTTCGAGCCCGATGGGGAGCGTTTGTCGAAAGATGGATGTTTGTCATGGGACTTGTTCCGATATAGCCGGCTCGTGAGCGGCGAGATTTAAACATGAATGGTTACCGACTTCTATCCGCCTGGCGCCTGGCATAGTGATAGGGGTTGGGAGGTACATGGTATTCTCGCAAAAAGTGTCTCATAAGTCAAATTGGCTGGCCCTTTCAATAGGGGTGACACTATAATAAAAAAGACCTTTACCTTTTACCTTTTTATAGAGAACCGATTGGTTTTCTTTAATACATTTATTGATATTTAAACATTTATTTTATAGCATCGGTAAAGCTAAATGAAGTGTGTCATGTTGTGACCAAATACAGTGTTTACCATTCATTACCATTACAATGATATTTTCATGAGTAAAGAAGTAATTGTATGGCTTAAATTTAAAACATGTTATTACAACTTAATTTCATCTTAAACCTTACACAATGTATGACAATCCAGAAATATTATAACATTATAATAATTTAAATGTATTTTTGTATAATGAATGATAAGAATTGTAAATGGTCGTTAATGTAAACTACTTTGTGTATTGAGGCGTCCTGTTAATGATTTGAACGAAGCGTTTGTTTCCATTCGTTCAACCAAACCCCACATATTTTGTATAGAATAATGCAATAACAATACTAGTTTAATATTGCTTAATATTTATTTAACTACATCAATTTATTTAATACATATGTTGCCGAGTGTTTTTTTATTCACTACAAATGAGTATTTGCAACGGTAACAAGAAAATACATTATTGGACAATGGATGTACACGATACAAATTCAAAGCGCTTGGATATTGTTTCATTAAATTACATGCAAACTAAATGCTCGTAACGTGGTTAATTATTCTCTCTATACTAGTTTTAAAGTTTTGAACTGCTGGAACAACTGGAGTTTAACTTCTTTACATTGTGAAAGTGCAAATGAAGCCCGCCCCATCTCACATGTGTTAAGGATTTTCTCCCACAAGCTCGTTGAGACGGTTGCCATTGAGCGATGCGTTGGAATTGAAGCTGTATTTAATCTTACAATAACACAACCGAATTTCTCCAGGAGTGGTGTCTTTAATTACCCATTATAGTCAGTTATGAATTCAAGTATGGAATAGTCGGAGTCATATTAGCACAGCGTAGCTGATGGTGCTTAGAGTAGAGTATCGATGTGTTGCTATTGTTTCTTGCTCTTTGTTAAATGAACAAAGTAATTCAGATAATAATAAAAGCACTCTTTCCTGATTACGGGTCTATGTCATATTCTGACGGACTACTTAACGCACTCTTTTACATGAATGTGACATTACTTTGTGCTTGAACGTTATAGTTACGTATGTAATCGGTGTGTCATTCATGATTGCTTCAACTTCTGTAATATCCGTCTGAAGTGTCTGGAAGTCAACGGAAGCCCTTCCAAGCACTTCATTGATGGTAGTGTTCATAACGCCGACGATCCGCTCCCACCATCCGCCATACTACGGGGCTCTTTGGGGAATAAACTGCCACTTCGTCCCATTATCTGTCAATGCTGCTTGAATGGTGGGTAAGCTATATAGGCGTTCAATATGTGTAGCTGCTGCGTGGAACGTTGTTGCGTTGTCGGAAATCATAAGGCGCGGTAACGACCGTCTGCTCACAAAGCGTCTGAATGCAAGCAGGAAGGAGTCTTCTGTCAGATCAGGAACGATCTCGAGGTGGACAGCGCGTGTATTAGCGCACGTGAAAAGACAAATGTACACTTTCTGCTGCTCTCGTCGATCTGTCTTCACGTGTAAAGCGCCGCTGTAATCAACACCAGTAACTATAAAGGGTCGTGCATCTGTGACTCTGGACGCCGGAAGTGGAGGTGGAACCGGCGCAGTGTATGATTTCCCCGTTATTTTTCTACAGTTCACACAATGATGAATAATGTTTCCAACGCTCTGTCGAATAGATGGTATCCAAAACTTCTGGCGTAGAAGAGTGACCGTCTGGGGTATACCAGCATGGAGCTGCCTGATGTGCGCGTCGTTTATGATGAGCCTTGTTAAATGGGCTTTCGGTTGCAGCAGCAACGGAAACTTCGTTGCCTCTGGTAAGTGGACATTGTGGATTCTCCCCGCACTACGAATGCAGCCATCGTCATCAAGGTAGAGCCGCAGTTGTCGTATGATCGACTGTCCATGCTTCTTCATTCGCAGTTCCTAATGACGTAACCGTAGCTCTGCTGCTGTTGGCGAAGCGAAACACGTATGACGTCACTCGAATCAACTTTTGGTAACTGCTGTACTTTTGTATATCTATAAGCCTGTGTTAGCCATACGTCACTCTGTTTTCAGGAGTCGAAGAACTGTTAGCCTCTTGGTCGATCACGGTAGCGAAGGCGGAAGTGACGTTAGTGCTCTCTTTCTTCCTCTTCGTGATGTCATAGTTGGTCGGAAGCGGTGGGTGGTTGTGTTTCCATGGTAGCTTTAATTTGTACTTACCCTCTGTAAATGAAATGCTGCGTTCTTGATAGTGACGGAGATTCATGGCAGCATCTCTGTCTTCAGCCTCGTCTGAGGAAATACCCATCGACTCTATACTCCAGAATCTGGTGAGATCCGTAGAATATGAGACGTGGACAGAAATTACGTCCATCACGTAGGAAGCACTATCGGTGTGTGCAGGAAGTGGTCCGGACAGGAAATCAAAGCCGATGCGAGAGCTAATGGCTGTGGGGCGATTGCCTCGTACTACCTGGTCTCCCACGATCTGCCAGTAGAAATCTGCACCGACGATTAGAGAGATGTCAAATGTATCCTCCATCGTCACCGGATGTGCGAGTCGCAGCCCGCGGAGGTACTTCAAACTCTTGATAGACTGCCGACAGCGGTTCATTATGGGTTTCGCTATAACAGGAACGATAAGTACCCGAATGGGAATCATACATTCATCTGTTGCCACGATGTTGATGGTTGCTGTGTCAAGACGTCTGACGCTGTGTGCTGGATCTCCAAAAGATGATAAGTTGATAATGTCAGTTCCGTCACGTTGCAACTGCAGCTTGTCGGCTCACCTCTGCGTAANATGGTCATTCTTAAGAGCTAATTAGTTTTTCGAACATGGTCATTTCAAATATAAAATACAGAGGAGTTATAAATATCAACATCATCGTATGACGCTTTTACAAATGACTTAACAAAATGCGTACAATGATAAAACAAAGGAAGTTTGATATTTGATAATGTCAACAATTTTAATTCAGGTAGTTGGATTTCATAAAATTATATTTATTAAAGCCCCTATAACGCTCAAAATAAACGGAAAATACACGAAAATTACGTAAAATATTTAAAATGTAAACGCTAGATGTGTTCTGGTAACATAGATAGATTTAACAAGATATAATATGCTCTATTTTATTTTTGTTTGGCACAATATATTCCATTTTAATTTCCAGTAACGATATCTATTCATACGACACGCGAACACCAAAATGGGACATGGCATGTTTTGAATATATTGTACCACAAACAAACAAAAAAGAGCATCGTTGTATCGTGTTAAATTTTTTTTACCAGACATCATCTCGTGTTGAAATTTTGGCTTTTGCTATAAGAAACACTGATTGTTTAAGTGTTAACGAAATTTCCGTTGATTTTGAGCGTTATAGAGGCTTTAAGTTATCTTAATATATATGAAGATTTTTCTAATATGTTTTTTCAAATCAATGACGAAGCAAATTTAACTACATGAAATTATCTTAAGCTGTTCAGTCTAATTTACAACATAAATCATTAAGGTTAGTATTCTTTCATTGTCACGACAAACATCTAATACAAAAACGGCTGTTAAAGAATGTATATAATATTGTTAAAGTTAAAGTATATCAAGCAAAATAACAAATCTTGATAGCAAACATTCAAGTTAAAGTAACTTACCGATAGTTTCATATGTATCCTCATTCATCTGAACCTCTTGCTCACCAGAGCTACGTTCATCATTCCCTTCTCTGTGAAGGTGATATATGAGTATACGTATGTATGAAACAGACACACAATACCATAAATCAAATTGCATAATTTGATGATACAAAATGTAAACGTTTCTTGTTGTACGCGAACTGACTTACTTGACCTTTCCTGATCCTGAAACATAACAAACTATATCTACTAAACACAATATTGAAATACTTCATATTACCATATTAATCATGGCTAAAAATGTACAGCTTAATCAGTAAAAGCATTCGGAAACTGTATATAACATCGAATATTAAAAGAACATTCAACAGACTATTAACAAAAGAGAATAGAAGTTCGTGTGCTTGTTTATAACATTGATTATTATATTTAGAAAATAATATTTTATCAAACTATAATAATTCGCCATATTCGCGTTATCGAATAACGTAAGAGCATACCTTTCCGGGTGCGTTGACAATGCAATCTTATTATGACTGCAACGATCACTAATACTGCAACGGCTACAAGTACCACTTTGAATATGGTCACCGAAATAGAACTGGAGTTGCTGTCTGATTAATGGAAAAAATATGGTATAAATTAGCAAAACGTTCGTGGTATTCCTATTAACACAATATTTGTTATCCTGTGTAAGTTGTATAAAAACATGTCATATGCTTAATGTTTATCAAGATGCATATCTAAACTGTTATTAAGATTCCTCAATACAAGAGCACTTTAAGGCATGTCAAACGTCATTAAAAGCACGTAAGATAATAAACAGTATCTACCTTTGAGTTTCGAGGTCGCCATGTATTTAATTTCGGAGTATCTACTCCTTCCCAATGTGGAAAACAAAAACATTCGAAACAGGTATGAACGTCCTGCCAGAAGTCTCCTTATTGTCCTATTTCCACTTGTCCCGATATATTTCATTCCACCTAATACATTTGAGATATTATTCCAAATGGTGTCATCTATGCTTGCCTGCACTACGAATGTCTGTGGAAACCCGCCATGGAATCCATACTGCCATTCTATATGCGCTGCATATCCGTTGTCGTTTTTGTATCACAATATTGTACGGTGGTTCAGGCGGCCCTGATAAAATTTGAAACACTCATCATTATCTGGTATCACAGTTGAGAAAAGTAAAGTAAATCTTATTCTATAGTTATCAAATAAGTTCGAGTACTGGATACGCTTTTTTATCTAGCATGTAAATGTACAACGGTATTTACATTTTAGATTCTACATGGGGCTATTACAATGCTTCAATTATGTATTGATATTTAATAATATGCATTAATTGCTTTATGATTTCATAAAAAAAAAATATAATTACGAAAAAGGTATGTTGCAAAGTATACCATAACGAGCATAATGGTACATATTAAGAAAACTGGAGTATACTTGATACCGTATCCTCTGGATTATACACATATATTATGAAGCTTTATCATACAATATGCCACTATCACATAATTAACCACTTTATACTAGAGTAATCATGGGTTTATTAATGGAGTGTTAATCACAAGGATAAAGCAATCGATTTTCTGAAAACCTTTAGACAAAATCTGACATCGCTTTACATAACAGTAACTGTTCACTTATGTATTGAATACTGATGAAAATAGTGTGCAAACCCATAACACAGATTGTAATACCTTGCGCTTCAATATGAATCCGAAAGCTTTTGTGTCCGAAGTTATTCCGAATCTCTACCTCTTGATCCCCGAAGTCGTCAGGATCATTTATCGACAATGTGATATTAACACTGATGCAAACTGTTGGGATTCTATGGTTGAACACTGGCAATATGACGTTTGTTTGTGTCGTTTCAAATGTAGTTGGTCTAGAAGGTCCCCTTGTGCCAATTATACAACTAAATACTGACGTATTAGCACTGCCGCCATTTGAATATACATCGACAGCAAATAATGTGTTTTCCCCAATTTTACCGGCTAGTCTGAGAGCTGTTCCATTTATCACACTTGGTGATGCCAGAACTGGAGCGTCTGTCAAATAAATAGCATAATATTAGAACTGTTCTCTCTTGCATTTAACATACTTGGTGATACCAGGACTGGCGCGTCTGTCAAATAAATAGCATTATATTAGAACTGTTCTCTCTTGCACATGTTGCATTTAACATACTTGTCTGCTGTTCTGTTATTTATATGATTGCACTTGACACCTTACACTTTCAAAAATATTATGTGGTCAGCTTGTTATCCCCTCGCTTTTCGAAGCGTGGGGATTTGGTGGTTATCTCCGCCGTCTGTCCGTCCGTCCGTCCTGACCACAATCTCCTCCTACACTATTAGCACTAAAACCTTGAAACTAACACACGTGGTAGCTATGAGCATATGCGCGACAGTGCACTTTATGGAATTTTGATCTGACCCCTGGGTCAAAATTTATGGGNTAACTACATCAATTTATTTAATACATATGTTGCCGAGTGTTTTTTTATTCACTACAAATGAGTATTTGCAACGGTAACAAGAAAATACATTAGTGGACAATGGATGTTCACGATACAAATGCAAAGCGCTTGGATATTGTTTCATTAAATTACATGCAAACTAAATGCTCGTAACGTGGATAATTATTCTCTCTATACTAGTTTTGAAGTTTTGAACTGCTGGAACAACTGGAGTTTAACTTCTTTACATTGTGAAAGTGCAAATGAAGCCCGCCCGATCTCACATGTGTTAAGGATTTTCTCCCACAAGCTCGTTGAGACGGTTGCCATTGAGCGATGCGTTGGAATTGAAGCTGTATTTAATCTTACAATAACACAACCGAATTTCTCCAGGAGTGGTGTCTTTAATTACCCATTATAGTCAGTTATGAATTCAAGTATGGAATAGTCGGAGTCATATTAGCACAGCGTAGCTGATGGTGCTTAGAGTAGAGTATCGATGTGTTGCTATTGTTTCTTGCTCTTTGTTAAATGAACAAAGTAATTCAGATAATAATAAAAGCACTCTTTCCTGATTACGGGTCTATGTCATATTCTGACGGACTACTTAACGCACTCTTTTACATGAATGTGACATTACTTTGTGCTTGAACATTATAGTATATATTAATTTAAATAATGGTTTCCACCTATAATAATACATTAAAGGGATATTTAAAACATGCTTAAGCAAAATTTATTATATAAGGTGAAAAGGGTATCTCTCTATTTGTTTGCAATTTAGATATAATGTGTGCAACAATCACAACTATTTACCTACAAGATGACAATGTCGAAGTTTTAACTGATCAAAACAGATTTAAAAAAAAAATTGAATACTTATATGAAAATCTCTTTTGTAAGAAAATTGAATGTTTTGATTTGGACTTTTGAAAAATGTGTTAACAATATAAAATGTCCAAAACTTAGTGACAACGAAGCAAAATGTTTTAAAGGTAATACAACACTGTCCATAGCATATACAATGTTTGCATGTCGAACAACACAAGTCCTGGAAGTTAAGGATTTACTGCCGAATTTTATAAAATATCATGGATTAGGGTTGGTACTCTGAATGAGTCTTTTCCCTAGGGGAATACAATCATAACTCAAGCAAAAGGAATTATAACATGTATTCCAACGAGCGATAAATCAATACTTGGTCTTACAAATTGGAGGCAAATTACTCTTCTTAATACCGTTTATTAAAAGGCTGAGGTGTAATTGTAAAAATAATGAAAATGTGTATGAATAAACTTACACACAATGACCAACTGGCTTTATCAAAGAACGCTGCATCGGAGATAATACTCGGCTTATTTTTGTAATATGCGCATTGGAGAAAAAACAGGATATTGTTGGTATTCTGCTATTAATTGAATTTGAAAAAGCATTCCATTCGTTATATGTCCTTTGTGCAGAAAACACGTTCATTGTGAACTTGTTGACATGACATACATTTTCTTATTGATTGACAAACGATCCTACACATAAGCTAAAGTGATAGGTTAAACGCAAAGGATAGAGCATTCATTTTGACTCCCATATGCGAAATAACTGTTATACAAACTCTTATGATTTATTTAATTAATCACTCTTTTTATCTCTTCCCAACCCACCACTTTCTTTTATTAATCATTTTAGTGCTATTATTTCTCAGTACATATGGAATGGACAGAATACAAACAAAAAATATGCATTTTTAACTAACAATTACTGGCAGTGATTATGTCCTAAAAATGATAAACATTGAAGATCTTACAGAACTTTGTGCAAATAAAGTATGTATTGGTTGACATTATGGTACTATTTACAAATTTACTATTTGGACTGTATTATCTCTTATGTGGGAGCAGTGGTCTAATGGAAAGACGTTTGCTTAGAGTTCGCTAGGTCCCTGGTTCGAATTCCGCCCTGACCACTGGAATTGTCCTGAGCAAGAAATTTATCCCACATCTGCTCCACTCCACCCAGGTGTATAAATGGGTACCTGTGAGGGAAAAGCCAATGTGCCATGGCTGCATACTGCGCCAAGATGTTAACGGACGACTTATGACCCAGTGATCAGGGGGAAATGTGAAGCGCCTCTGAACGCACATACTGTATGAACAGGGCGCTATATAAATGTGGTAAAAAAAATAATCTCCAATAATGTGCAAGATGTGTGTGTCCGAGACGGTACAAAAGTTACTATTTAACATAGTTAAGATGAAAACCTATTTATTCTTTAACTAACTCTAAGTTGAGTTAATTTGTATCAATTATGTTTAATAAGTCAGTCGAGTATAAAGTACACATAGCAGCTAATTCCGCAGTATCATTTGTTTATATCAGACTCATAAGTCGGTAATAATTGGTTCTTTCTTCTTGCAAACAGTTATTTGTATAAAAAATACAATAACAAATCTAAGATGAAGCATAACAATCTTATGAAGTGATTTTTTAAGCATTTAAAGCAATTTGTCATGGAAATGCTTATGTTATTCGTACATATATGAAACATAGATAGTTTATCAGTTTATAAATTGTGCCTTTAGCGCGAAAATGGTACTTCATGGAACATTGCAGGATGTAAGTAAATTAGGTAGGAGTGCTGGGACACATTCCGAGTCATCGACAAAACATAGAAAGCCATGCCACTTGGACGGTTATGGATACATTAAAGTAATTACATTATTTCATGAAATAAGTATACGATATTTAAATCAATTATCAACGCATAAATGCATCGTAATTTACAACATTTTGGAACAATTTTAAAGACATGAAAGCCCACAATTTATTCCTTGTATTGTCTGTCTCAGTGCGTTACAAAACATCGTTTTCAATAATATTCTTTTATTGGAGAATATTCAAATTTACATTAAATTCTTAAAAAATATGTTAGTTATTTATGTTTATGTTTACATTATGTATTTAAATGATAATTTTAATTGTTATACATGCAAAACAATTTGAATGTCATAACATAAAATTAACATACATGTAATGGGCGAAATTGACCAACTTCTGTTGTTTGTTATATTTCTCAATTTAGCGAAACTGTGTTAAAGCTAATGGTTCATCATGTAGGTTGCTATTGCGAACATTTAAATTCCAGTCATATAATGTATTATTACTGAATAAATCGTTAAGTGTTTCGCTGTAAATATACCCGCTGACAGTTTTCATGTACCGATTAGTTGAATCACGGATATGGCAAAAGCCATCGAAAAAAATAAGCAACCTTAACTATCGTGCACTTACCTCTGTCAGGTGAAATAATTTTGTTTGTATCTTCATGTTAATATTGTATTGCCTAAAAGTGTTTTTGTTTCATCCATATATATTGTTTGCCACAAAGCGTTTAGTTTTATCTTAATATTTCATCGCCTGAACGTATTTTGTTTCATCCTCATAGTTTATTCCTGAACGTGGTTTGTTTCATCTTCATTTTTTATCTAGTGAACGTGTTTTTATTTTTGTATCACCTTCATATGTTGTCGTCTGAAAGTGTTTTATTTCATTGTATATTTTATAGCCTGACAATGTTTTGTTTCTTCCTCATATCTTATCGCCTGAAGGTGTCTTCCTTATAATTTATCAAATGAATGTGTTCTTGTTTCGTAGTCATTTTGCAGCGCTTCATAATTTTTAAATTGTACTTTACGTCAAGTCTTGTCGTTGTTAGAGTATGTGTACGTGTGAATGTCGTGACAAATGTTTTTTTAAACTCAAATAATTTATGCCTCATTAGGCGTGATTTACCAGGTAGATCATATAGTGATGGGATAAAGCAAAACTATTCACAATCGACAATTGCCACTCAAAGTAGATATTAGCTGTACTTATAACACTCTTTTTAGAAATAAAAAATGATTCGATGCTACTGGTGTAGAAATCTCCTTTAAGTTTAGTTAAGTTAGTTTCGGTTTTAATTTTGTGTCAACTGGCATAGCGAATATTTCGCGCTAGATAATTACTTCTTTTTGTATATTATTAATGAAACTGAAGTCGTTACCGTCGTTACGGCAAAACATTTCAATCATTCGAAGGTAGTGTATTAAAAGTCGCAAGATAATGAATATTAAGGAGGTTATTTGCATACTTAGGGGGATTATCTTGGTAAGTTAAACTGGTAATGCAAACGATTAACCAAACAACGTCATTATTAAACGTTGACGTGAAAATGCAAAAGTTATAAATATACGCATTTAAGCAAGCCTTAATAGATACGGTGAGTACTTAAATATCCTAGTAAAAGTGTATTAGTATAAACACTGCACATAGTAATCAAAGGTAACATAGTTCGCAATCTCATATTCTCTACTGCAAATGTATAATACTAATTTAAGTGTAATATTTTTCCGATAAATATGTTATATGTCCGCGCGCTACTATTCATCTATCTCAGATGTACAATTTGTTATGGAATATAAAACCAGACGGCTTCAGCTATGCGCATTCCGGTTAGAATTACGAGTTTAAGTGTGTCCATAAGTATGGAATACGATATCTGGCGAACCGATTCGCTAAGTACAAACCTCAAGTGTTATTACATTGTCACATTATCACATTGTACATCGTAAAACTATACCCGCTAGAAGTACAATGTGACGACAACTGACTTTTAATTGTGCAATCAAGTGTTTTACTTTTTCCAGTGTTATGGACATTTGACATTTCAAACGATAATTCCACCTGATGTACGTAGGCGCGCCGCCCTCGTCAACCCATCATTTCCGGTGAGAAGCTCGTCTCCCACAGCTAGGGTCCACTGAAGTCGCGGTTTGAAGTCGTCCTGCACGATAACAAAGTCGCTTAAGCGTATCGTCTGATGATTGTTGCCGCCTTTCGTCTGGAATTCCCTCAGTGACGTCAGATATTCGTGAGTCCATCGGTGACGGTACTGTTCTATAAGACGCGCGTGAGCCAGTGCGCGTTGTGTGATATCACGGCGTGTAACGCTGGGGAATGAACTATCACCAACGGCTTTATCGTCACTGTATGGTAGTCCAGTCAGTCTTCTTCCATGGGTTAGATGCGCTGGTGTGTGTGGTTTTTGATCATCTCGACCGGAAGTTACGTATGTAATCGGTTTGTCATTCATGATTGCGTCAACTTCTGTAATATCCGTTTGAAGTGTCTGGAAGTCAACGGAAGCCCTTCCAAGCACTTCATTGATGGTAGTGTTCATAACTCCGACGATCCGCTCCCACCATCCGCCATACTACGGGGCTCTTTGTGGAATACACTGCCACTTCGTCCCATTATCTGTCAATGCTGCTTGAATGGTGGGTAAGCTATATAGGCGTTCAATATGTGTAGCTGCTGCGTGGAACGTTGTTGCGCTGTCGGAAATCATAAGGCGCGGTAACGACCGTCTGCTCACAAAGCGTCTGAATGCAAGCAGGAAGGAGTCTTCTGTCAGATCAGGAACGATCTCGAGGTGGACAGCGCGTGTATTAGCGTACGTGAAAAGACAAATGTACACTTTCTGCTGCTGTCGTCGATCCGTCTTCACGTGTAATGCGCCGCTGTAATCAACACCAGTAACTGTAAAGGGTCGTGCATCTGTGACTCTGGACGCTGGAAGTGGAGGTGGAACCGGCGCAGTGTATGATTTCCCCGTTATTTTTCTACAGTTCACACAATGATGAATAATGTTTCCAACGCTCTGTCGAATAGATGGTATCCAAAACTTCTGGCGTAGAAGAGTGACCGTCTGGGGTATACCAGCATGGAGCTGCCTGATGTGCGCGTCGTTTATGATAAGCCTTGTTAAATGGGCTTTCGGTTGCAGCAGCAACGGAAACTTCGTTGCCTCTGGTAAGTGGACATTGTGGATTCTCCCCGCACTACGAATGCAGCCATCGTCATCAAGGTAGAGCCGCAGTTGTCGTATGATCGACTGTCCATGCTTCTTCATTCGCAGTTCCTAATGACGTAACCGTAGCTCTGCTGCTGTTGGCGAAGCGAAACACGTATGACGTCACTCGAATCAACTTTTGGTAACTGCTGTACTTTTGTATATCTATAAGCCTGTGTTAGCCATACGTCACTCTGTTTTCAGGAGTCGAAGAACTGTTAGCCTCTTGGTCGATCACGGTAGCGAAGGCGGAAGTGACGTTAGTGCTCTCTTTCTTCCTCTTCGTGATGTCATAGTTGGTCGGAAGCGGTGGGTGGTTGTGTTTCCATGGTAGCTTTGCTTTGTACTTACCCTCTGTAAATGATATGCTGTGTTCTTTATAGTGACGGAGATTCATGGCAGCATCTCTGTCTTTAGCCTCGTCTGAGGAAATACCCATCGACTCTATACTCCAGAATCTGGTGAGATCCGTAGAATATGAGACGTGGGCAGAAATTACGTCCATCACGTAGGAAGTACTATCGGTGTGTGCAGGAAGTGGTCCGGACAGGAAATCAAAGCCGATGCGAGAGCTAATGGCTATGGGGCGATTGCCTCGTACTACCTGGTCTCCCACAATCTGCCAGTAGAAATCTGCACCGACGAGTAGAGAGATGTCAAATGTATCCTCCATTGTCACCGGATGTGCGAGTCGCAGCCCGCAGAGGTACTTCATACTCTTGATCGACTGCCGACAGCGGTTCATTATGGGTTTCGCTATAACAGGAACGATAAGTACCCGAATGGGAATCATACATTCATCTGTTGCCACGATGTTGATGGTTGCTGTATCAAGACGTCTGACGCTTTGTGCTGGATCTCCTAAAGATGATAAGTTGATGATGTCAGTTCCGTCACGTTGCAACTGCAGCTTGCCGGCTCACCTCTGCGTAATGAATGATCTCTGCGAACCTTCGTCCATGAGTATATTGGCCTCAGCGTACCGGCCGCCGGCGCACACAGGTGAGACTGCTGTCTTCAACAGAACATCTGAGTGGGCTGTCAATGACGACGATTGTAATATTGCTGTCCCCTCTCTGTATCTCCATGTATGACCATTGTGACTGCTAGAACGATTCTGTGAAGTCTCAGAGGTTGTATTTGTTAGACAATGCGATGATTCCTGTGACGATTCACATATGAATGAATGATGTTTGCCTTTACATTTGCGACAGCGAAATCTTGATGGACAGTTTACAGCTTGATGTGATTTGCTCAGGCAATTAAAACAAAGTCCTTTCTTCTTTACGATGGAAATGCGCACTGAAATGACACTTACTGTTTTGCATTCACCCTGATGGGCTTTTTCACAGAACACGCACAACTTCTCGAATTCCTTCTGGAATTTCGGCGACTTCCGGTTGAAGGTGGTCTCTCTCCATGCCCCAGTGTGAAACGATGCAGAGGGTATCAGGTCTGTTTGGTCGTTGTGTGTGTCCCCTTCGTCAATTATGTCGATCTCCCGATAAATTGCGCGTCGAAGATCGCACAATGTCCAACTTCCGGTCCCGTGATCTCTGGCTAAGTTCCGGCGACACTCCAACTGGTCATAAAATCCACGTAGACTCTGTACCGTGGCGGAAGGGGAAGGAAGCTGTAATAACGTATGCATGTATGTCGCTATGATTTTATGTTTTGTCCATACCTTTCAGTCAAAAGTGAGATTGCCTGGCCGTAGCTAGCGTTTGTAACTGCAACCTCTTCAATTGTTCTGGCCGCCTCGCCCTCCAGCATTGTCTTCAAATAATTAAACTTTTGGACAAAAACGATTGCCACGCTAAGATATCGCCGTTAAATGTCATGAGGTTGAGCTTCGGAAGCTGGTGAAAATATATAATCTTCTGGTTTGGTTGCACTACGTTCGTGTCAGCTATGGTCGTCGCGACTAGACGGGGTTGATGATGGGCCGGAAGCGACGACTGATTAACGTTCTCGGATGATGCCGGTAGGGTAGGTAACTGCAGAGACGCGTGTTGTTCTTCCTCCACGCTTCGATAACGTGTATTGGATATTTCGGGTGGCTGCATAACGGACAACGACAGACTACGATCATGGACGGCTGTTCAACTTGAAAATGGGTGATCACGCAGATTTTGACGATATCTCCGAAGATTCGCTTCCATGTCAAAAACGTACATCTGCGAGTTCAACAGCTCTTCTGGTGTCGATTCCGCGTCTGAGAGTGCGATTATTTTCTCATTTAAACCTCGTATAATCTCCAAGTGGTTTTCTATTGCAACGATCGTTGGTTCAAACTGCAATTCGTTATTTTCTTCCAATCTTTCGATCAATCGCTCGATTACTTTTTGAATTCCTAGTCACTGCCCCTTTTACTTATCTGTATTTGTTGACGGCATTCTTAGTTTTTAGTCAAGGCACCAAAATGTCTACTTGAACTGGATAATAATAATAATAGCGTTGTGTTTAACTTTTAATGTCGTCCTTCTCGAATCATAACACTATATAAACAATAATAACAATGACGTACATATATGTGACGTTAGCCGGCGGCGTCACATGACGTCGCGCCAAATTCCCAACACAAGGTATAGCATGTGATAAAATTCGATAGAATTATAGTGATATGTGTATGAGTAATTAATAACCTGTGTGTCTTAAAGCTAAAAAGTTTATTACAAAACTTAATGTTTCTTTCACCCAACACAATGTCTGACAGTCCTGAAAGATAATAAAACAATGATATTTACATGTATTTGTGTATAGTGCTAGTGGATAAGAAGTATGTATGTACATTAATGTAAACTCCTCTATGGATTGAAACGTTCTTTTAATGTTTATAACGGAACGTGTGTTGTAATTTGTTCAACTTAAATGACACAATAATATAAATAAACCATATATTTCGAACACAGTACTATTTTAATAGTATGATTATTATATTTTACTCACATACATATTTTAAATAAATACAGATGTTGCCCACTGTTTTTGTTTTCACTACAAATGAGTTGTTACAACTTTGACAACACAATAAATAATTGGACACTGGATATCCACAATACACATGCATACCGCTTGGATATTGTTTTATTAAATTACATGTAAACTAAATGCTCATAAGATATGCAAATATTCTGTCTATGATAGTTGTGTATGAAAGTGAATATGAAGCACTTCCCATCTCAAATTTGTTAAGGATTTCCTCCCACAAATGTTTAAGACGGTACGAAAGTAAATCCCTTGAGATTGATTGACGTGTGGAAAATGAAGCTCTTTTTAATCTAAGATCAACACGACAGTATTGCACCAGGAGTGGTGTCTATGATTACCCTTTAAATTCAGTTATGCATTCAAGGTTGGGAACGTCGGATGCATATTAACATATCGTAATTTATGGTGCATTAAAGCGGATATATATATATATATATATATATATATATATATATATATATATATATATATA
>VMBQ01000154.1:350459-365811 GCA_007657795.1 Dreissena rostriformis
TATATATATAAGCTCACACTTGCAACTCGCACGAAAATCTGAAACTCCTAGGAATAATTAAAAACACATTCATGAACGACTGAGCAAAAAGACCAAACAGGGGAACGCACAGACCGTTTTCTTCGTGCAACTCGCATGAAAATCTAAAACTAATAGGAATTATTAAAATCACATTCATGAACGACTGAGCAAAAAGACCAAACAGGGGAACGCACAGATCGTTTTATTTTCATTTTTTTATATTATATATCATAATATATCATGTTTTAGAATCTTTCTAATAATATGACTTATGTTACACACTAGATATTTCGAGAAGTGAAGCGAAGATAATAAAGCAC
Organism: Dreissena rostriformis; assembly: GCA_007657795.1. Classification (NCBI taxonomy): domain Eukaryota; kingdom Metazoa; phylum Mollusca; class Bivalvia; order Myida; family Dreissenidae; genus Dreissena; species Dreissena rostriformis. The sequence continues at coordinate 350,801 of VMBQ01000154.1, forward strand.
TAAGAGATTGGTGACACGATGCAGTTAATTGCATTAGCGTCCGATAAAGAATAGGAAAACAAAAAGGACTATATTTCCCTGCTCTTGCTAATATCAACTTTTTTATGACCACACTGATATTTTGTGTTGCTTTGCTTAAGATTAAATAATATTTTATTTGGCAAAATGAAGATGTTTGTGATTAAATATACAATTTTCGAAGCCATTTAGACTTTCAAACAAAAGAGAACTATCAACACACACGCTGGAGCAGGGACTTGTTTTTATTGGAGGTTACAGTCACACTGGTCGATGCATTGACAATTCGAACCAATCCGTCGGTCTTCTGCTGTACATAAACAACAGTATGAAGTCATTGCTTGCAGAAATTGAGCTAAAAAACAGCTACAAGAACAGTGGACTTTCATAGGGACAGTTCCATCGATGCGTTTGGTGGCCTTCAGGCTCGCCTTATCTATATGTTCACTACTCTAAAAGGCATGTTCGTGAACGCCAAACACAATCGTGACAGTTTTGTATCATTCTCTGATCATGTGAAACAACAAAACCATAACACGTTTAATAAATTCAGTGCATTTTGCAATAAGAGCAAAAAATTACGATGGATTCTGAATTTTCTAAAGTGGGTTATTGAATGGATATATTTCATTCCATTCTAGTTCAATGTGACACATCTTGACTTAAAGGTAAACTTCGCCATTTAAATTGTTAGACTGTTGATTGTAGAAAGTGTAAGTTGTGTGTAATATGGTATATTCACTTTAATCGCGACTATTTTATCAGTGATGTAATCGCCTCAATATGATTCAATAACTGTCGGCAATTCTGAATTTTTTAAAGTGTACTTAAAGGTTAGTTTCCTGAAAGTCGCGAACACATTCTTCTCTATACATTGGATACATGTATAATGATCAAATTACTAAACCTGATTACTAAACCTGATTTGTGTTGAATGCAAAGATAGTTTCTCCTAGTGAGATGTATAACTATTATAAATTGTTGGCCTTTACGTCGTATTAACTGTAGAAATAATTAGATGCTTCCATTTCAAAATTATGTCTAGTTAATTTTGATATTAAATTAAATCGTTGATTTCCATGAATTGTATGGTGTCACTTGAAACGCTATTTCCAACAGATTTGCGTAAATTAGAACATATAATTGGGTCAGATAAAAATGAGTTTCTTGATTGTCCAAAATGTACTATTCTACTTTAACGGATAAAACTAAGTTCTTTCCTGCAGCACACGCTGTTAGCGAAACGTGTTTACATGTTTGTTAACTGAATGAAATACAATTAAAATCTTAATTAACATTTGGCAACTAGAGGGAGGATTCAACCAAATTTATTATTTTATATGTACAACATTCCTGTGGAGTTTGACTTTAAACTGAAGTAAAACTAAATGTGTATAAATGTACAAACGAAAATGTATTATCGAAGTTCCTCTTATTGTTATGGGATATGTTTCAAGGCCAATTTCTCTATGGTTCAAGTTTTGTTCTTACTCAAAATAAAGTTTCAGCTTTTTTAAACCAATATAAAAACCAAGTAAAAAGCTGGACAGTGTGATATTTAATTGACATATTTAAATTTACCAACACTACAAATGGATAAGTGTGTCTGTCTGTTTTGTTGCTTTGCATATTTTATATTATGGTAATGCCAACGCAAACTTATTATTGCTTATTATAAGAAAACCAATTCTTTTAAATATCGGATGAAATTATTACCTTAATGTTTCCCTAAATGTGTATATTATTTGTATTATAACGTTTACATTTTAATATCATGAACATGACACACAGTAACCCTATGGTAATGTAGAATTAATACAGGAGTTTAACAACGTGAAAAATGAGCTACAGAAGACGCATGGAACTCTTTTTCTTTTCTCACCATCCACTTGGCAAAGGGAGAATTTTATAACACAACTGGGTGCCAACCACATGCTTTTTTATGTGATTGAACCATCCTTAGTTTAAAGTCAATTGTTTATACGAAAATACGCTTTAACTTTCTTGTTTGAGATACTTGTACTACTAAGGTCTGTTTCTGGAATGAATCGGTACTTGGTGTTATTGTGGGGAAATCTGTGTAACGCTCACAGGGTAAGGATTCAACCTTTGAACTCCCGATTGCCAGGTGGTTCATATATCTAACATTGTATCGCCTATTCAATTAACTTTACTTATCATTTCCTTCTTGTTATAATCCTACTGTATTTATGAAAATAAAGATATACAATTTGCAGGTTAAATATCACCTATAGAAAAACTGAAAAAGAGGAATATTAGTGTTTGAATACATTCATGTTTGCACATTGTACATGAATTCGTGACATTGCTCGATTTGGCCATTAAAAGGAAGAGTTTCAGCAGGATTAACATTAGCTTAACGAGATCCATTTATTTTCAAATGTTTTAATTGCATTCAATTATAACTGTCCGGTATTTATATAGACATATTAAATAAAGACATATATGTATTAACGTTAAAGGAAATCTATTCAATTATTGGTTATAGGATTAAATGAAAAAAAAAACGGACACAATATTTATTGGCATATTATTAAAATTAACAAAGTCGCCGTCTGTGTAAAATTTCAAGTTGAATCCCAGCGATATTAAAATTTAAGTGGAAGAGGGAAATTAGTGTTTCTGTAGTAAAAATGTTTTATAAATTGTATTGCATTATATGATGTTAAGATTTTTTGTAATTTGGACAGTTTATAAGATATAATTGGCATGCCTACAAATTCATACGTACACATTTATTCATGCAATTGCACTAAACATACCGACTTTGATGTTAGACTTGCCCACGTGTATAATTTGTAAACATTGTATGCGAATATTGAGCGACGCGTATTATCTTGCTCTGAGTCAACTACGAAATCGCTTAAAAATTTAAAGATGTTTGGTTTGTATTTTGAATGTTTACACTTACAAACAAGCATGGCGTCGTATTATTTTGTTAGCCACATATTTAGGTGTATCTTTTCAGACAAAAGATGATTAAACTTATCTGTGATTTTCATCTTTATATTAATTTCGTTTTTAATGATCAACCATGTTTGTAAACATTTTGTTGTTTTTTTCGTTTGAAGTTTCTTGACATTAAACACAATACACTTACGCAGGACATACATTTATACTGTATAGAAAATGCAAAACAATTCCATTACACCTATTAAACACTTTATAAAATATTACATACTTACTAGACTGTAGCTAACTATGAAAGACATACGTCATTTAATAGTATAATTGTAACGAATTTAACAATGAATTGCAAGGACATGTTTGTCTTATAAATCAACACACAAGTGGAATTAATCATAAGTATTACATCTTTAGATAAATTACTGTTATGTCGACATAAATACACATGTTCAGCACTAATGTTATCATGATGTACAGATAAATGTTAAACACTACCGTTTACTATCGAAACGTTATTATCATCTTGATGACGTTTGTCCAAAATTGCTAGGAAACGTTTTCAAACAAGTTTGTCAAGTATGTATAGAATGACACACATGTGTCGCTGCTATTACACGCGGGGACTGTCGTTTAAATCAACAGTAATTTGAATGAATGTGCCAATTAAAACACTATAAGAAATAACAATCGAACAAATTGCAAGAAATCGACGGCGTTATTTGTGATTAGAGTCATACTGTTAGCGTTTAAAATAATAGTAGCCTAAACTATGCATTATAAGTAAATTTGCAAAAATGCGTGTCCATATTAATAAAATATGACAAAGCTTACCATAAATATTCACACTGAAAATAAAAACAATTGATATACGAATAAACTATTGTGTTGTCTGTACTCTTCTCAGACACCATAACGCTTAAAAATTCTAAATGTTATGTTGCTTTGCGCATGTATTAAGCAATAATCTTATTTTTCATAAAAGTTTGAAAATTGAGCTACTTATAGTTTCGTGATAATGTTATAAGTTTTGAAAGCATCCCCGGATACATATTATTAAAACACTGTGAACAATGTAAACGACTGTCTACCAATAACAACGTAAGGATTGTTTCTAAGATGTAACCAAGTCGGTGAATTGAGGACTTAATCAATTATCAGCCTATACTTTTCCTCGTCCTAAGATTTCATTTGACACACAGTTAATTGCGGATGTTGGTGTTATGTTTTTTCTAATATTAATATAATTATTGATTGATTGTAGTATTTCTTTTACTATTGATTGTTTGATTATATAACTTGATCGTGATGTTTTGGCAATACATTTTCTATGTCAATTTATAAAACAGACGCAAAAGTAGTTGTTTACCGGCGGAACAATCGAGACACACACACACCGACATAAATGAATGAACAGGTATTTCCCACGAAGCCGGTGACAATATGTAATTACTGGTATTTCCTGCACTCAGATATCTGGGCTTTCATGTCATTCACATACACCAATGTCTCACTAGAACCACGAATGACACTGCACTCTCCAAAAACAATGAAGTAATTATTATAAGAGTGAACTCAATGAAATTAGGTAAGTACAGCTGGGTTATCTCAACAACAACGGCAAATGTGGAATGCGACACAATCGGTTTCGTAAATTGGTATTCTAAACGTTCTGCAATGTCGAGTAGATCATTCAGTCAAAAATCATTGAACATTAAAGTAAACTTCGCCAATAAATAAAATAAAAAGCATGCACAAGGCAAAACATCTAGACATGATTACAACTGGATCCCCCGGCTTTGAATGGTTAATGTTAAGGATTGGGTTTCATTAACTGTTCAACGCATGTCAAATCTTGATTCTTAATTGTATAACAAACCATGCACGAAACACGATTCCTTTATTCACGAACTAATTTCATTTGTTCTTCGTTCGAAAAGTAGTTACCAAACAACGGAATATACAATTATAGTTCATCCAGAGTAATCTTACAATCCGCATTCAAAAGAGAAAAAACTATTCTCATTTGCATATTTAATAAAAAAAAACGTTATGTGAAGTGTGTTTTATAAGAATGTATTTCATTCTTCACGCAATATTTCCGGTTCTGACCAGTGCGGGCCATTGACGTCTGGCGGTGTCACATTTGATCGTGACAATGTTGACTAAAATTAACATTGCACTCAGCGATAATGATTCTTTTTCTTTGATTTCAAAGGATTATGTGTACTCTTGCAACAAACGATATGCATGTCCAATAACACTCATGATTCAAGACAAATATGTACATACGGCTTCATTCCACTATTAAAATAGCGAAATCATGTATGATTGTAAGCAGGACATTTGCAGTAATTTAACATGATTTGATATTGTCTTTCATCTTTATTTACATAATATCTACGAGAAGAGAATTCCGAGTTTATACCGTTCACTGATTAGACAGCATTCGTGAAATACACAACATAATTATGTTTCCTAAAGAAAACAACTGAGAACGTCACATAATTTATATAAGTACTACTCTTTTTGTTTGTTTAGGTTAAATTTGTTGATAGTGTGACATATCCAATGTCCGTGTAAAAATACACGTGATTTATTTCTTGCAGTTGCGACTGATGTGTAACACATGCTGGTATTACGTAACTTAGTATGTGACTATTCATGTTCAGTGATTATGTTATCAATCGACACTACATTGTTGAGAAAAGAAACGTTGCAAGTATTCAAATGAAACGCACATTGAAACAAATCATCCGAGTATGATTTAGTTTTAAACTTTGTTTGAATGTAATACAATGATGTACGTAAGCAATTATACAGTGTCCTTTAACACGCCATAAGGTCAGTCTTCAACTTTTCTATGAGTGATAATAATAATGAAAGGGAAATCAGTTAACATAGTATGCTACAATGTACCTGTTGATACATATATATTTTCGATAAAGTACGACTTCAGCATACAGATAGCCCCAAGTGCTTTTCAATAAACCTTTTCAGTCGGTTGCCCAAATATATTTTTATGTACAATAAGTTATTGTGTATGTTCAGGTTCGTCAAGTTGTTTTATCATATTTTTAATGTTCTTATTGTTAATCAGCTGTGATGGCCGAGTGGTTAAGGCGTTTGACTAAAAACCAAATGGGCTGTGCCCGCGCAGGTTCGAATTCGATTTTATATTTTGTAAATATCACGCTCTGTGACCAAAATGATTGTGACATTTTAGATTTAATATGTTCGATCTAACTGCATTCTGCATACGGTTTTTCACATGCATACTACATGATTCTCGATTATAAGTATGCAACTTATTTTAACACCGACAAGAATGTGCAGAATTGCTATTCATACCACACCATTCTCTTGCACTAAGGCTACATTCTACTCACATGTGTAATTGGCACTTAAAGTACGGATTTAGGTAAAGCAGAATGACAGAGATGATTCAATTGCTATGCCGATCTCTTTTAAAGTATGTTACTACCCTTGTTTTGTTATGAATAATGGCATTTTAGAAGACAAAAGTATTTAACTTGCTTTTTGTCCTTAATTACTATTATAATATGCTAACAAACGTTAATTGATGTAAGCATTGACAGACATCATTATGTTTAAGTTTATTTTATTTAAAACAACACACACATTTTAACCCTTATATGTAATGTTTTGATACTACATCACAATAAAACGAGTCCCTCGTCAATAATAGAGTGTTCAATACAATAAGGTTCAATACAAAACGTACACAAACCAGTACTCCCAATGTACTTTCATCATAATCGTATTTCGTGATCACTTGTCATGTCGATTTGTCTGTTTAAGTGTGTGTGTGTTTCATATCAAATCCAAATTTTGGTATGTTCTTAAGTCTTAGTGGCATGTCCATTTATGAGGACGTTCGCATCAAGATCTCTGAATGTTTTCCGTACCAAGTAACGTATTAGAATCCCGTGTTTTGAATCCCACACAATTGATGAGCCAACTTACCCAACTTACCCAAGTATTCAATCTTCTTTTCGAATATGATTGCATTTCCCACTCGCCAGTCTTTGATTATATCGTTATATGGAATCATCGTCGTTCATAATTGCGTTTGGGATACAATAAGGTGTTTTTTATGTTTAACTTGAAATGTGAATATATTATAACGCTGGATAGTATTACATCTTGTTACATTTGGTGTGTTTGAAGACCAATTCATGCATGCATGTTATTTAAAGCTTAGTCTGCACTCTTGGGAGAATGTTGAAATTGAGCCTTTGCTTGGCGATTAATTAGCATTCAGGCAATCTTAATTTCCGATGAATGAATATACAATTCAAACAGCTTTTAAGTTACTTTAAATAGTCAGGTACTGTAATGCAAATTCCATCAGTTTTCTTATTTCGTATAATGTAGATGTGCGTGTGTGTACCCGATTTAATTTCATGGGCGAACTGCCAGTAATGTAAGAATTTCTGAATAAACCATTTTTCCACTGTAAGCTGAACTGTGGTTTATGTTAAAATAAAACGCTGGAAATAAAATATGTTAAAACTTTCTGTTTCCTTTAATGTATCGGTTTCACAGTCATCCCTCCACATTTGGCCAGCAATTTTGACTGTTTCCCAAACGTCCATGTCAAAATTCGTATGCGTATGCATTAGACGCCATCTGTATTTTTTTACTGTTTCTGTCACCACCAAGACAAATATTTCCTCATAAAACCCCATTCATTTCATTGTTTTGTATAAATTCAATTTTAAAATATCGCAAGAACATTATTTATTATCAAATGCGATTTATTCTAATAACTTTTGACACCATATTTACTACATACGCCTTAATTGTTTGCTGCTGGTAGTTTTTGAAAAATGAATGTTCTGACGAAGTGGACATCTATAATTGTATTATTAAGAACTTAATGTTTTTTAAGTGACATTTAATTATGTCATTAGATTTAAACTGCTGACATAATAATCAATATATATAAATTATTCAGATACAAATATTTTAATTCCGATCGTATATATATATAATTTATCAAATAAAAGTAAATGCCAGAATTTTGTAATTACTATTAGTACTTATTTAAAGATTGTTAAATTATTATTAATTTTTTGTAGTATAAGTTTTTAGAATTATGAACTTTGGTTGCTTTTATATTTCATATATATAGTGTATAATCGCAATCTCATTCAATATCAACTGTTACTTATTATATAATATGAGAAAATCAACTTTGTTGCTGAGCATTTGATCGCGATTAGTTACCAAGTTAGAAAACTAACAGGATTAAAACATCAACTTTAACAGGTTGCGCGTCTAGAGAAATTCAACAATTGCATCATATCAGTTATAATCTACGTTTGTATTAAGTGACATCAAGTTCATGTATAATGCATGCACGACATTAATATAACTGTCAGACTTTCAACCTGCAATTATTATATGTGTTCTGTCATTTGAAGACAGTTGCCCGTCCGCCAGCAATTGTTGACTTTGAATTAATTTGCATTTCACAAAACAAATAGCAATATACATTTACAACCAATAAATCAATATTAATGGAATATACGTATTTTAAACATAAATGGACTTACTTCGTTAGACAAAGTTTGATATTTATGAAAAGTGAGGTTTGCCTCGTTACATTGTTGGAACATTCATGATCGACCTGTTTTGCTGTTATTTATATGAATGCGTAATTTGTTTGCGAGTTATAATATACACGGTTGTGTTAAATACAACAACATGGCAACACACGTTTGAAACCATCTGTCAGGTGATCTAGCTGAATTCATTGAAGGCGTGATATTTTGTTGAAAGGCTAATACAGTTGCACAATAACAGTAATAGGTGCTTGTTCGAGTGGGGTTTTCATTATGTATTACCCCAACGCGAATGTGTTTCTGGAAGAAGAAACTTGTCGCCGATTATTCCTCTTGGCGATGCGTTATGCAAAAATAAGAACTGGTGTTTATGGTTTCGTATATGTCAAACCAATTATGTGCCAATGGGCTCATGTTTCGACTGACCGGTTTATATACTTGCAACAATCTGCCTACTGACGCACGATTTACCCCGTAAAGGGAATCTTGTTAAAAGAGAATGTCTCTTATAATTGTCTGACGCTGCATATGTTTGTGTTAAGGCGGCGCCGGAAAGATGGCTCTTAATAATTGAATAAGACACAATGCTCAATTGTAGCAATGACATCAGCTAAGGTAGAATTAACGCTTAATAATTGCAAATGATTAATTCGTCGAGCCCTTAATATATGATAATCATGTGATATCATACCCATTCTTTTCATTAATTGAATTCCATGCAAGACAGCAAAATGAACATTTTAAAGGGACTGTCAACCACGAACGACGAAAAAAGAAAAGTTCTAAAATACTGTATTTTTTACAATTATTAGTTTATATTGATTAAAATATCACGACTGGTATATTACATTTCTTGAAAAAAGTTTATATTTTCAGAAAATTCGGTAATAAAATTTTGCGATGTGAAATCTAAAGTACATCGCGAAAATAGGTGACGTAACGATATACACACTATAAAAAACGCAAGTAGATTGATCATTTTATATATAAAATATATACAATTCACTACGCATGCACAATTTGCATTCCTGGGTTTACCAGGTGACGATGATGATCAATCTACTTGCGTTATTTATAGTTAACTGGTAGTTACCTAGTAGACATACCCAGTAAAAAAAAATACCGAATCAAGTAATGTAATATCCCAGTCGTGATATTTTAATCAATAAAAACTAATAATTTTAACAAAATACGGTATTTTAGAACTTTCCTTTTTTCGTCATTCGTGGTTGACAGTCCCTTTAATAAGGACAAACACACAATTGCCGCAGCCATGGTTTTATGGTGTTTCAGCATCCGCGTGAGAACTTATTGATGTGCACAGAATATGACAACATAAAATGACCACTTAATATTGCCATGCATAGACAACTAATTACTTTCATGACATTTCCTTTGCAGTCAACATACAATGAGAACTAGTATTGATCTTGCTTTCTTGATTAACAGTTACTAATAATAATATTGTCGTGAAAACAATACCGTTTATATGCATCTGAATTTGCAACCTTAATCTCAGGAATTGACATAATTCCCAATGTATTACTTTTCGATTCTAGGTCTCCATGGTATCCGAATTTATTGAATACTGTGTCATATCATTGGTCTGTAATATGTCTCGGTTGGTCAATAGGTACATTATACCGTTGTTTCCAATAACCAGTACATTTTGTGAAAACGTGTTTCATGAATTAATTAGATTAATGTATTATTCCGCGATGATGTTTTCATAGTATGGGTTCAGTGTGATTATATGTCACTTAATGAGTAATACGCATGCAATTTAACGTCATATATTATACTTGTTCGTGTCACGCATATAATTCCGATAATTGAACCAGACATCTAATGACCTTACAATTGCCATTATTGGATTGAAATAACGCTATTTACGTTCAACTATGTATACCGGCTACTGATTTATTAACAAGGCAAACGAGTATAATGATGCCATTGGCCAAAAAAGAATAAACATCCTGTTATAAAATTCGATGTCTCTATAGTCGACATGCTATCTTCATTGCATATAATCTAAATCGATTGTCATGTTATAGACAAAGTAAATGCCAATATCCACAGCGAAGACGTTACACCTAACAACGTATTGATATGTTACAACTTTGATTATAGAATCAGACGTAAAAAGATAAAAGCAAAGGGTTGTTAATTAACATTAATTATGGATCCAACTAAAATGTCCCAGAAGGGACTTGTATAGACTTAGGTCTACTTACTGTATTCATTATCGAAGGGCTCTAACCTTGTTTGACGTTTTCCAGGCTGTTACAGAGACGCCGATAAGACGAATTCCAGAAACTGAATTATTCGACTGTTTCATTTCCAACTTAATACACAAACGATTGTTTTTAGTTGCAAATCGACAACATCAAAAAAGAGAAAAAAGTTTTCTTATGTACGTGTGGCGTCTGTGTAAAATAATAGAACATTAACAATTTCATGAATGACATACAATTAATAATATTTGTGATCAAATTGTCATCCTCATAAGTGATTGCAACTATGGAACTGCAACGTTGTTTCTGAAGAATGTGAGGCTTGAGAGATAAACATGATTACCGTTTTGTTTTAAATAAAGAAAACAGATAATTGTCGTAGATTATAGATGTCATATTCGAGTTATAACATAAAACATAGTTTCACTTCATTTTTTGTCTCTAATTAAGTTCTAAAACGTCATTCAGCTCCTGTGCTATCTTGTTACATAAATCAACTGAAACCGAATCATGAGCTCATTATCAGGCATCAACCTTATTTAAACGTTACAAGATTAATGTCATGGTATAAGAGCATATATTTTCTAAAAGGTCTCATTTTGGGTTCACTTTTTCTTAAAGTTCATGACTGCAGTTTACTCAGTCCATACAACCCCTACCAGAAAATGGGATAAAGCTTTTTGTACATTCAAATAAGGTCAGTGCATGATGTGACATAATGTAAACATTGTAAGTTACAATACAACCTGGTACATCTCTGAATGTTCAAACTTAACGTCACATGCATACTTCCTATCCGCTAATGATGAGATGTGTGTGTGTTATTGTTTATCCGTCTGAAAACTAAATGGTTTGGTTGCAATTTTGTTTTTCAAAAACTGTATTTTTAACGGTAATATCTGATTGTTGATGTCTTCGTTTGCGTCATTTATCTTTGAACTAGTGTATCATCATTTGTAATCAGTTATATTTAAGCTCAGTGGCTAAACAATTCTGATGAAAAATCAGTACCTACTATCTAATTGAGAGTTTGAGCACATGTGATGTAAATATTTCGTACTGACATAATCTCTCTTTAGCCTATTATTCTGCTATAATCATGTTGCACAATGATAAACCGATTTAGAGACAACAAATGTTTTGTATAAAACAATCATCGATCGAACACAGTGTTTCTTGTTTCTAGATTTTATTAAAATTATGTGCATATCGTATAAGATTGCGTTTGGTCCGAAGAAATAAGGAACTTTTAGTCTGTCCAATGAGATATCGTATTACCTACAACGTCAATCTTTTGTCTGGAATTATCTGTGCTTACGTCACTGTGGCGATAAATAATCACGTATCGGTAGATAACATGTTATGCTCTCCACATGGGGGTGCGTACAGTCGCCGTTCTGTGTCCTTAAAAACAATATTTGTTTCATACATAAAAAATAATTGATAAATTTACAGTTCCGCAAAAGATTTTGATATTTAAGTGGCCCATTATCCGTTTTTATTGACGATGTGCAGACATGATGTGGAACAGGGCCAAGGGATAAGGCACATAACTCGGCTTGAATTTATATGAAATACTAAATTCCAGAAACATTATCAGGAGATACATTCTTGTACGCTTACCAATTGACAAATTTATCATACATTAAACGACAAAACATACAATACGGCATTAAACAATGATTAAAACTAGCGTCAACGCCTAGGAACGGTCAATACAAATAATTGGTTTTTAAGCAAGTTGGCTAGCATATCGTTATATGCCGAGTATGAAATCTGTTTTGCATCATGTTTTCCTACAATCAGGTATTAAAATACAGGGCAAGTATTCGTAATGGAATGTGTCTATTTCCCTATAGCAATCACTGCTTTAAACAACAATTTTTAAATCGCATTACTTTATGAATGATAAAATGAAGGAGTTTCTCATCACGTATTTAAATTAAAATATAAATCCGAATTGACTTAAACATAATCAATGAAACTTACAAACAAGTGTCGGCTGTAAACTTACTTTATGGTAATAATCTATTGCGTTTAGTTGTTTCTCTGAAGCGACGCTTTCATATGTAGATTATTAATCGACTCTTCCCTGAAATTTACATTAACAATCAGAAGCCCATCGTCACTCAATCCGACTGGGACATTATACAATATCCAAACCCACAAGAGACGCCAACAATATGTTTTTCTAGACGACGTTCGCTGCCGAAACAAATATTCCGTAGCCATAATACAATTTAATAAGCGTCAAATTAATTCCGTGTTATGTATAATCTATCTCGCTCAGATAGTGAAAAGAGGTGAACACACACGATTTACCATACATTGAATTATCAAGTTAGAATTATCTGTTATAAAAAAATTGTATTTTAATTTCCTCGTCTGGTAATCTTTATATTATAATAAATATCTAAGATAAATAATAAATAAAAGTGTTGATCATATTCAGTACAAAATAAGAACGAACATCCGATAAAGCGAATTGTAAAGCATTCAAACGACTGTATAAATTGTTGAACTGATTTTTATCATGTAAGACCTATGCATTAATAAAACATAAATAGTTTATCAGTTATATATGCTTTGTAAGTGCATTTCAAGTTGCAAATACTAGGTATTATCGGGCCGTTATATTGGCGGCGGATCGATTATTAACGTTGGTCTTATATAATTGTATAAATGATTATATTATATAATAACACTATATGTTCTATTCTACTTGACAATACTTAGAAACCTGTACGGTTATTTTATTATTTCGCGCGTCAGGAAATGTGTTTATGGTATTTAAATCAATTATCGACGCATAATTGCATCGTAATTTAAAACAATTGGAAACAATTTGGAAGACTCGTTAGACGACAATTTCTGGGTTATTTATAATAACTGTATCAATTGAATTGGTATCATTTTCTATAATACTCTGTTGTTGGATGAACTTTCAAATTAACGTAAGATACATGTACTTTCAATCATCGTGTAAGTGATATATTTAGTATGTTAAAAGCACGTAATATCAGGAAAATGTCAATTGTTATAATGTAAATTATGAATGTCTTAACATAACATTAGCATACTTCATCGAGTACGTTGCTATTGTCATCATTTAGCTTCTTCCTGCCCAATAACATATGACCTCTTAAATATCGCTAACTCTTTCGATGTTAATGTCTCCTAACGACAGTTCTCACATACCGCCTTTTTGAATCACGTCTATGGCGTTGATTGAACCATTCAAAATAATATAATTTTTAATGCAAATACCATCGAACGATTAAGTAACATCAACCGTCGTGCACGTAACATCATTGGAAATAGTTCACCCTCATAATTCCTGAACGTGGTTTTTTTAAACAGCATATTTTATCTAGTGAACTTTTCTTCACTCATATTTTATCGCCTGAAATGGTTTTGTTTCATCCTAATATTTATAGCAAGAAAGTGTTTTTTCTTCCTCACATCTTATCGCTCGCAGTCGCCTTGATTTCGTCCTCATATTAATCGCCTGAACGTGATTTTGTTTCATCTTCATATTTTAGCACTTCATATTATTCATAATGTAATAAACGTCAAGTCTTTGTGTGGTTTGTGTACGTTTAAATGTCGTTATAAATGTATTTTGAAGCTTAAATAATATTATGCATAATTATCTATGACCAATAGATCATATAGTGATGGGATAATAAAAATTATTCAAAAAAGATAATTACAAGTCGCAGTTGATAGGAGCTGTAATTTGCACACTCTTTTAAAATTCAGTTATTATTTGATGCCACTGGTATAGGAATCTCGTTTCAGTTTAATTTAGTTAGTCTCGGCAAAACAATTTGAGCAAAATTACGTCGTGTTATATATAATGAACGAAACTTAAGTATTTCCGGTTCCCGCAAAACATTTCAATTATTCGAAAAGGTGTTGAATGAAACGTCGCTAGAAATATTAATTAACTAGAAAATATGCATATATAGTGGGTTCATCTAGGTAAAAAATACGGGTAATGAGAACGATTATCCAATCAACATCAGCATTTAACGTTAATGTGAAAAGGCAAAAAGTAGTATATTCACGCATGTTTATCGATACGACGAGTATTGAAATATGCTTGAAAAAGTCTAATAGTACAAAAACAAAACACACAGAAATTAAAAGTAGCATAGTTCGCAAACTCATATTTCGTACGTCAAATGTATAATACTTATTTAAATGTCGTACTATTCCGATATATATATATATATATATA
>VMBQ01000155.1:3472-185827 GCA_007657795.1 Dreissena rostriformis
GGTAGAGCTGCGAGTCATCGGCGTAGAAGTGATGCCCGAGTCCATGTTTTTTGCAAATTTCCCCAACAGGTTTAGTATACATGGTATAAAATTTTGGACCTAACACAGATCCCTGGGGTACACTGAAGGTCAGCAGCACTGGTTCTGATACCTTGCCGTCAATGCTCACCGTTTGGAAGCGGTCAGATAGGTAGGAAGCTACCCACTGTAGTGGTTTTTCAGCAAATCCAAACTGTTGTTCGAGGCGGTTTAAAAGGGTTATGTGGTCGATGGTGTCGAAAGCGGCAGAGAGATCCAGCATAACAAAGACAGTGACCTTTTTCTTATCTAATGATTGTAGGACATCGTTTTGAACTTTTAACAAAGCTGTTTCTGTTGAGTGAAACTTCCTGTATGCAGACTGGTTTTCTTCATTTAAATTGTTTTCTGTCAAATGTTCATCTATTCTTTTACTGACAACTTTCTCCAATAATTTTGAAACATATGGCAGATTCGAAACCGGGCGATAGTTTTGTAGTGTTTCTTTGTCTAAGGTGGGCTTTTTTAATAAAGGTCTTATACGTGATGTTTTAAAGGATCTTGGCACACTTGCCGTTTCCATCGAAAGATTGATGATTTTTGTCAGTATTGGTAGCAGTTCAGTTTTGCATTCTTTCAGGAGCCAAGTTGGAATAGGGTCAAGCTCGCAAGATTTATTTGGGGATTGCATAATGATTTTTTCAACTTCTTCCTCAGTTGTCGGACGGAAATGTGTCAAACTGCATGTTTCTGCTGTTGGGTTATTATCATTACTCTGTTTTGAATTTGCATGAGATAGGGCATGTTCAGAAATATCTTTTCTGATACCTTCAACTTTATTTATGAAAAAATCATTGAAATCTTGTGCTAACTCATCGGATGCTTTGCCAGACGGGAGAGCTATTTCAGATGGGCCATCTAGTAAGTGTTTTGTGATTTTGTGCATGCTCTTTTGATCACGGCCACAGGATGTTACTTTATCTGAATAAAAATCTACGCGTGCTTTTTTCAACATTTTGTTCATTTTGGCGCAGTGGTTTCTATAAATTTCATGATCAATAGTGAGTCTCGATTTTAGCCATTTTCTTTCCAAATTTCGTTTGATATGTTTAGCTTCATGAAGCTCATCTGTGTACCACGGGCAAGTCGGCCGCAGGGTTATAGATTTTGTTCTTAGTGGAGCATGTTTGTCTACCAAAGCTGAAAGTTTTGTATCATAAGTTTGGACAAGGGTTTCAGGGTCATGTATATTTTCAAATTGTATTTCTGACTCTGTGATATCCTGTTTAAATTTTTCAATATTGATCTCTCGTAGTTTCCGAAAGGTTACAGTTTTTCTTTCCGGAGCTGGTTTTGATGCTCTTGCATTGAAGATGACGGCATAGTGGTCTTTAGAAATGTTTCCTGAGCTGACTGAAAGTCCAGGATCGGTAACAACTACGTTGAATACCGTATCCACAGTGTCCCTGGTGATCACAACGTCCAGAGTGTGTCCTCGTACGTGTGTTGGCTCTTTTACATGCTGCATCATACCAAAAGAATGGAGTATGTTATTGAATTTTAGAGTGTCTTTATCAGACGGATCGTCAAGATGGAAATTCAGATCGCCGGTCAAAATGATGTTTTTATCTGTTGTTGCATATTTTGATAAAAACTGGGACCATTCTTCCTCTAAGAAAGTACTTGATTTCAAGCCATTGTCGTTTGATGGGGGTGTTCTGTAGATTACTGCCAATCGTAGAGAGTAGTCTTTAATCTTTACACTAAAGTCCATGTGTTCAAAGGTAGTGAATTGTTTGTCTTTAGTTGAAGTCAAGACTTTTATTTTTAATGCTAGTCTTGTGTATTAGAGCAACTCCGCCCCCACGGCGACCACTGGGACGAGGTACATGTTTCATTTGGTAGCCTTCAGATAAGAGCTCGGTAAAGCTGGTTTTATCTGCCGATGTGCCAAGCCAGGTTTCTGTTATGGCTACAAGATCAAACTCATTAGTTGATATAAAATGGTTGAGAGACAGGGTCTTGTTTTTTTTACAGATCTAGGCTTTATGTTGCATATTTTGATGTTTTGCTGCCCGCTTACGACGATTTTAGCTTCAATTTTGACTATTATAAGGTTATCATGAATGGTCGTGTTTTAGGCGGTTTGCTGAGGTTTTGCTGTATTTGACAAGTTACTGGTTATTGTAGGAATTACTCTTGGTAGTAATTTAATATTCTCCAAGTGACACCCTGGTTTATGTCATGGAACCTCATGTTTGTAATTGTTGTATTCATCAGTAAACAGTGTGTTAGTAGTTCAAATAAGGAAACCACGGTATACGCATAAAGGGATAGAAAATAACTCCTACAGCGAATCTGAACTTAATTGACACTGAATCTAGTATATAGGTATAATTAGATCATAGACACATTATCAAGACATACATTCTTGTCCACAAGTCTTTTATTAAAGGCGAATTACCCATACATTACAAGATCATATACATAACAAGAGCTGTCACCATAGGATGACATATGCCCCCTTTTTCCACATTTTTTGTAAACCTAAACGCAAAGAGTTTTTCCACATTTTTCGATACCTAAACGCAAAGTGTGACGGAATTTCAGACGGACGGACAGACGGACGGACAGACGGACAGTGCGATCACTATATGCCCACCTTCGGGGGCATAACAATACATTGAACATACGACCATGATTAAAGCGAATGTCACCGCTTTAGAACGGTCGTTGCAAAGCATCAGGGCTTTAAATAGACATGTTCAAATGATTTAAGAATGACACTTTTTAAAACAAAATGAAAGATTCGGTACAATTCTATAATATAATATTCAAACAAGTGAACGCTCCTGACTTAGATAAATACTTAAAATATATGTTAGTTTATGGATTATAATTTAAATTTTAATCATCAATCAAATGACGCGTTTGTAACGCGTTTCGTCGAGTATAAGCGAAATACGCGTACAACTGACATAGCTTTGAAGCTGTTAATTTCAGCAGCCTTCATTGTCTATTTGAAGCGAGTTGAGTTTTGCCAGATGAATTCCCGGGCTCGAATCCTGATCAGGGCCTTCGTTATTCAAGATTTGTACTATATTTGATAATTAATGACGATTATTCTTAATTTAATTGTTTTGGTATAATACACATTTAATGAAAGTTTTCAAAATTTCCAAAATATTTGAACGTGTTTCTTAAATCCGGTTGTTTGCCAGCACAATATTACAGAGCACCAAGAATTAATCACACAATACACATGTACATGTTATGCCAATCAATGCATACGCCTTACTTTAAATTTTGGATTTAATAAATGTTACAAACGTCACTTTTCTCTCATATGGATATTTCATCCTCATACTGGATTCCCACTGTGTGATATTAATGTTTGTCCGTTAGATAGAAACCAATCATGGTGTTAAAATTAAATGCACAATTCGTTCAACTGAAGAGATCCGTTACCTAGTTAACCTCACAGAACGTAATAATTACTTTGTTATTAACAAATATGAAACGCTTTTATGCAATTCTATTTGATAGTTAAGATTGTTTTGTCGTAACAAATTTTTTATTTTTCAACCAATAGTAAGCTACCATGCCAACTATTATTGCTTAACATATTACAATGTAAATTTCCAAACAAATTATCGAAACATATTCGTCTATATTTATCATGTTAGTGTCTAACCTAAAAGCTTTGAGCAGCGAACTATGACACAGAGCGTTATGCTTACTCTGAGTGTCTTGTACTAGACAGTAATAGTATCCATTAATTATGTATTGCAGTAATTGAATGAATCCACGAACATAACTTCGATGTGATGGCTAATTATGAGCGAAAAAAAAAACGGATTAAAATGATCTATGAGTCGCTTCGTTTATAAAAGTAAGCGGCCAACGCACCTTATTGGATAATCCATTGAACCAGCCATATGATTGAATGAATTCCAATGTCGCATTTTGTGGACTATATATATCATAAATCGCGATGCATAGAAATAACTTATAGTGTATATAAGTTTACCCGTTTATAAAGACATCTTACATGCAAAAAACAACGTTGGTTACGTATTTACAAACATGCACCTAGTCCATTTGAATTTAAAGCAAAACATTAAGTAGATGCATCGATAATATTTAATTATACTGATTAGTGTATATAAATAATTATGTATTTTTCAGATCGATTACACAAATCAGGTATAATTCAAACCAATTTCAACACAATTTAGTATCGCAATATCTTAATGCGTTGTTCAAACGTACTTAACTTCATCGGGATAAATGTCTTGGGTGTTTTACAAGTTTGCTCATGAACCATCAAGATAAGACCGGCGTTATCCTAAATATCCACACTAATCCAGATGTAGAACCAGTAGGATTTGGCATCACATCAGTTGGCTTGCTAATAACTGACAAGACCATTGATGTCTTCTTTCTGGTTAGAAATTCCATGATCATGTCAATGAAATGACAAAAGCGGTATTTAAACGTCTAGTTATGCTGTTTTTATAAGTCGAACACAAGTCTTAATCATATTCCTTCCTCTTTAATTGCCGTAATTGAGTTTTGTTGCTGCATTGAATTCGTTAACCTATGGACAGGAAAAATATTTAGTGCATATAGTTTTTAAATATACAATCTTCATCTTAAATGAATCAACATAATGTGTTCTAATATAGTTGAATGGCGGATAGCAGCCACTTTTTATAATGACCAGTGAGACATTAACATAATAATATAATGTTTTAATATTAGTTATATTAACTTTTTTAAGAATGTTCACTTATAGATACTCATAAGTTTCACAACGTGTAATGCATGTTATGAATCATATTCCACAGATTATGATGGTTTAATTTAAATATAAAAATAAAAAGTCTGAATATTTAAAACTGTAGGCGAATTATATATTATGATTCTAGCATTTATAGTATTTAAAATGCATACAGATAGATACTTCATAACAAAAATGTTCAATCAAACAATCATCTTTTGACCCAATCAAACACGTAAGCTAAAGAAAGCATTTTTTCTAGTTACGTTTCCTGAGCGATTACACAATTATCATACATGGGTTGGAGCTGGATTTAACCTACTGAACAAACCCAGCATTTCCGATGTTAGACCTAATCTACGACCTGGGTAGACATTGAACGACATAAGACATATATTGCAATGGCCAGAACGGATTTCATAGATTACAATCGCGCAATTAGAGACATGAAACAATTATACAATTGTTCGTTCATTGGCTAAGTTTAGAAGTGATAAGGCGTATCTATAAAAGAGTTAATAATCAGAATAAATAAACGTTATTTTGAGCTAGACACAGTTTTCTTAATTGGCATATTTATCCGTTTTAAGTCATTAAGAACTTTGAATAAAGACACCTTTGTATACGTATATCCGCTCATGTTGTGCCATTTTGCACGTTCTTGCATTACCAATTAAAGACAGCCAACGTTATCCACACTAATCCAGATGTTAAACCAGTAGGATGTGACATCAAATCAGTTTGCTTGCTAATGACACTTGAGCCATTTTCTATCGGGTCGTGTGATCTTGTCTGAAATTGAACGATCCTGCAAACGATTTATGCCATAATTGTTTATGTTTGCATGTTGCTCAGCGAAATTAACGAAATTGCATATGAGCTCCACTGATGCTGTGGTGCTTATAAATGAAACCTGTATCATAAGCTCACATAGTTTCTCTAAATATAATCGACGTTATTGAGCTTCTCCGTCATGACAACAAAACGTAAAAATGTCATTATCAATAACAACAGGTTTGCCCCACCCTCGCAAACACCAAAAAAAACAACAACAAACAAACAAATTAACAACTTGCATTCCTTTTAAATGCACTAAATCACTACATTTATAAATCAGCCTGCAATGAAAGTCAAACAAACTTGCTGACAAAGTGTTTTTTTTAAACACTGTGTAACATATTTTAATGAAAATGATTGAAAGCAGTTTATCGCTGCCATTTTTCCAATATCAATGGAATTCAGAGTCCAACATTCAGGTGACTAGGCATCGCAATCAGAAGTCCCATAAAGATATGTTCAATGGGTATAAACGGTGCTTATAATGACTATTGTCTGTATGTAATGTCATGTTACAATTCATTGTGACCTTGATCGCTCACACGCGGCTTCGAATCAATAGTCCTGTACATTTCCTTTTAAAGTAACATCATACCAATGTGCATGGTTGAAGATAAAAGCGTTCTGTAGATATCTGCGGAGACAAACCGACCAACGCACAGGTGCAAAGAACTATACCCCGGCTACTTTAACAGGGATGACAATACTTAATGATATGTAGTTCGTTTGATTATAGAATATAGCTTTTACGCACACATTCAGTACATACTGACCGTCCGTGAAATGTAATTTATAGGTACACCCTCATTCGATGAAACGGGGGTATATCGAAATTGACCCAAGGTCCGTCGGTCGGACTGTCGGATGTTCGGTCGGTTGGTTTTTACAACCAACAGTACGGCTTCTTCCTAGAACTTAATTACGGTTATCTAAGTATTCAACAGTGTGATGCTTTATCTTCAAAGCTTAATACTAAAAGACGAGATGTGGTTGATGATTGCTTTATTTCGTATTTCATCCAGTCTCAGAAAGTAACTGTTTAGTTCTCTGGTGAACGAAGATCATTGAGAAGTTAAAATATAATAACATATTAAAACGTATTGTCTTCGATAGCAGTTTGATTTAAATTATGATGCTTTGTGGTAAAACTTTATTAAAGCTTAAATGTTTTATCAATAGAGAGTGTGATAATTGGTCCGAACTTATTAAAAATACCCCCACCCCACCAAAGCATTGTCTTACATGTTCCTTTCCAAGGCGGTTAACCCAGTTTTTTACATTTGTTTTTGTGTTTTTCGAATGATTACGACTGTGTCTAAATGTAGGACAAGTGTTCATTTCCGCTACATGAAGAACCTCGATGAGAGTATTAGAATGTTTTTCCTGCTTATTTAACTAGGGTTGTACTTTCTTCATATTTTAATGAATCTGAGTAGCATGACAATCAAATCATAAAACACGTATAATCATACATCCAGTCACAAACTTCTTAACCTTGATATTTTTTTAATCAATGCCCTTTTCAACATGCATTATTTGTTGCAGATGACACAATTGTCATCCATTCTATTATTTTGTAGGTTAATGTTGAAATGAAAAATTGAATAGGCGAGATAATAGCCATATGTAATAACAATAGTTCGTGAGTCTATATGTTGTGCATTGTTATTGACCGTAAATTGAGCAGAACATTATACTTGAATATTGATTATACCAAATAGCCGTAGTACCATTTTGACATGTGTCTACATAACAACCATAAGCTATTAACAGCCATTATTATGATACATATAGAGGTGTATTGTTATGTATTAATCGATGTGATATATAGTGTACTACTTATACATGTGGGCAGACTCAGGTCAACTAAATACTATAATATGTCATTGTTATCAATATATGTGTCGCGCTCTATAAAATCGGAATGATTATAATGCGTAAAGAGTTGTCTCAGATTGGACTGTGTTTCCCCTACAGCATTATCAGGGACGACACTTAGACTGGACCATTGGTTAGAGGACACCTCTTTTAAACGAAGAAATTCATAAAAGCAGAAAGTGTCGTTCCTGATTAGGATTTGCGGACTGCATAGGCTTATATGGAACGACTATTTATACACATCCACTGTTCCGAGAGCGATGTTCAGGTGTTAAGCCATGTAGTTATGTAGTTCACAAACAATGTGTCACTTATATAAATAAGTGTTGATGTTAGCAAGTATTTCTCTCCTGTTGATACGTCTCAACATTTCAAAAAAATATTTGAACTTAACTTTTAAATATCAATTATTTTTAATCATTTACATTCACTTATGTTTAACGTTTTATTTATATTTCGTATCTCTTTGAAAGGCCCGTGCTGTTTCTGACAAGACGTGAAGACGAGAGAAAATGCCTCGACTGGCATTGATATGCAGAAAGGTTATATACCAAAGCCTATCGCTTCCGCATTAGGATTATTCTGCCTTACCCCGTCTTAGTAAGTGTTCCTACGATAACCTTCAACATATTGAATTTTGATTTACTTTGCGGATGTGTATGCTTACGTAAGTAATAAGCGTATTTTCACAGTATCGATGAAAACATATGCGTCATTATCTTACTAATTTTTATTTAAAATTCCAATAAATAAAAGACACTTCTATTAATTATCTTAGTCCTGGGTGTAAGTTCGCTTGTTTGAATATAATGTGATTAGGTTCCATTTAGTTACATTTATAAGTGGATGTTTGTAAACGGCTATGTAATGTCGTTTCCTGCTGTGCACTTCGTAAAGCACATAGGCTTATAGCCCATTCTGGAGATCGAGGAATGTGTTAGCATTGTACTGCGCTAATCTTAACGATTTAGACAATAGCATAATAACGTTATTGTTCGACGCAAACGATCACATTGCACCGATTAACAAAGATGATATCTTAATTGAAAGGAGAGTATTTTAACGTCAGTGTGTATTTGTTTATTTTGTAATATTTAAAAAGCTAGTCCATTCAAAAACACAACTCTAAACTGTTTTAGGCGAACACAATATGTGCTTCTTCAGTAACATATATCAGTACTGGACACGCAACTGTTTAAAAGCATATATCTTGTGAATGATACAAGATATACTGACTATACTAAACACGACATTATGCATTCGATCCGTCAAAACATGAAATACTTGTCTTCAATTCATCCGTCTTTTAGTAAACGTAATAGACGTCCTTTCTTCTTCGTGGCACTTACGGTGTCTATGGAATGACTGAGTAGCGTTATTATGTCTCTCTATGTGCTACATTTATGCATTACAGTGGTCCATACATCGCTCCATATTGCAAGGTAATAAATAGAAGCATAAATGATACTTGATGGAATATACCCCTGGGGAAGTCAACAATGCCTTTAACGGGATGAATTATACACATAAGAGCAACGGTGCCATTTTGCGAATTGAAGTATTACATTAGCACTTAATATTGTAAATTCTTGCAAAACACCGCCCCTCCTAAAATGTTAAGAATACCTTGTACCGCTTACTAAAAAGAGCGCATTTGAAAAAGGAACAAATTGCATAGTAAGCCA
Source organism: Dreissena rostriformis (assembly GCA_007657795.1). NCBI lineage: Eukaryota > Metazoa > Mollusca > Bivalvia > Myida > Dreissenidae > Dreissena > Dreissena rostriformis. The sequence continues at coordinate 12,674 of VMBQ01000155.1, forward strand.
TTATTAACACAAGTGTATTCTGCACTAATGAAAAATTGAAAAGGTATACAATTTGGACGTCTCTGGATTTGTGTTGTGCTGTTTGTTTTCTTCGATGAAATTTATTTATAAAATTCGATGATAGGTGAAAAGTATTGATCATTTTCACTGTTAATGTTCACTGTTTGCAGCAGTGAATTCTTAGTTTTAATGCAATGATATTTCTCTATAAACAACCCAAAAGCATACAATAAAAAAAACATAATTGCACATCACTATATTGTAATGTTCCTTAGTATCATCAGCACAACATAATGGATTTCGCCTATTGTTTATTCGTATTTGACATCATGATGTAGTATTTTGATTTCGACGTCAACATACTATTGTTTAGTTGTTTTATATTCAGAAATGAGGTATAATTATTCATTTGATAGAGCTCAAAGACAGAGAATATATTTATTTTACTCTGAAATTGTAATAATATCCCTACTAGATTCGAAAATGTGTCTTTAATTCGAGGCACGATACGACATATATCCGCACAACAAAACACGCACAAGAAAAATTAACATACTTATCTAGGACTCATCCGTATTTAGGCAAACATTATAAGAATCCATTCTTTTTTATTGCAGTACAGGTCTATATGAAATATAGAAGTAGCAACATCATATCTTTTTATGGGCGACATTTATGTACTTCGATGGTCCATGAAGCAAGACATGTTCTTAATTGACTCAATCGTTAATTTTTAAGAGGTCTATACCGGAGTAAAATGGCAGAACGGCATATAACTTGTCAATGTGTTATACAGTAAGTACTGGCAATACCGAAATATCATGGGTATATGCGTCGAACTAGCATATCACGTATTGGAGTTTTGTACATCATATGATGTACATACTTACGTATAAATCCCTGGTAGAATTTGTCATGTAATCAAAAATACCCACGGCCGCAGTCAGTAGCAAAATGATGGCATGATTTAAAGCCAACGTTTACTTTGTGACGTTGGATGATGATGATACCGAAATTGAAACGAGAGTATTTGAACGGGAATACGTCTTTGTTTATTTGTTTTTTGATTATAAAATATAGTCCGTTTAAATGTTAAAGTGTTTTAGGCGAAGGCAGTATTTGCGTTTCATAAATATCAAAATATGTATGTCCCTAACGGACACGAACCTTTGTTGAATCACATGTCTTGTGTATGATGCAATGATACCTGCCTATAATAAACACGACACTATGCACCCTACTAGAAAAAATGCGACAATTAAATGATAAATTTTCAATGCATTTGTCATGTATTTAACGTAAATGGCATTATGTCATCTTCATTGCACTGAATGTCTATATGAAATGACGAAGTAGCGCTAAAATGTCTCTTTATTGGCGACATTAATGCATTACAATGGCCCATGACTCGTTCTATAGCGTAGTGTACTCAGCAATAGCAGAAATGATATTTAATTGAATGTACCCCTGGGGATATAAACACGCATTTAACAGGATGAAATGTCTAAGGATATGGGTTGTACTTAACAAACGACAAGATTGCGGTATCATACACATATAAGACGCGATAGGATATTGCGGCTTGCAATATTCCACAAATTATATATATGATTTTGATACTCCACACAAATACAAATAAACTTATAATCCTTAATGAAAAACATACAGTTGGCATCAGAACAATATTATTAGCTAACCATTATTAACAAAACAGTATTGTGTACTAATGATCTATAAGAAGGTATACAAGTTGGATTTTTATTCTACTCTTCGTGTTTTAAGACAATTTAAATACAAATGTATTCAAATCAATGGCAAGATTTACAAACAAATCATATGATGAGGATCCTATGAGTAGTAACTGTGCACCACGTACAGATGATCTATTTTTTTTACTATAATAGGCATTTAATGCTGATTGTGTTTAAAGAAAAAAAGATATTGATCGTCTATACTTCTATACTTAATACAAATTCAATACATTCAATCGTAAATTCATATCAGTCAATACAAAAATGGAAAATGAAAGTAATGAAATAGTATTTATAAACATATTAATTGCAACAAAGTGTATCAAGGTTACGCGACTCAGTATTTATAAAAAAACAAGAATTGTGTTTGTGAAACACAATGCCCCCTACTGCGCTTTGAAGCCATATAACTCTCAATATTGATATTGTCTGACTGGTATATTTAGCTCCGTAAACAATTCAATAGAAATTGGAAAAAGAAACTCATTTAGTACACATCCAAGAATATTTGAAAACATTTTAAGACTTTCTTTATTATAAATCTAACTGGAATAGATGGCCTGATTTGTGACGAAAGTCACTTCGGTATATCTTGGTCGCAGCAAGTGGTTCAAGCACCTCAGAAATAGCGGTAGGAAGTGTAATGAGATAATATATTGTTGCAGTGTGTATTGATAAAGCCTTTTTTTAATTTATGAACCCCGTTGCTTTCGCATTTTTTAAACATATTTATTGTGTTATTTGTCAAGGTGCTACAAAACTGATAGTATCTGTTTTGTTTTTCTATCTTATTGTTAATATATGTAAATCTGTGTCTCAAACCGTTTTCACCAACGTAATATTAGACTTTAGAATATAGAATAGTCTAAGACTCAATAAACATACCTCATTATGGCATGCATACAGACCAAAACATGGTGCCTATATTATTAACATATTGTGTTTAACGAAGAATTATGTAATAATATGTTTTTAACTGCCATGGTTGACTTGCGCGGTTTTAGAACAGTACAGTTTAAACAACATTGTTAAGTGTTAGACTTAAGTCTACGAATCAATTGGTGAACATCGGCCCTGATATAATATCGATAGTATTATGATTGCATACAGTTCCTACCATTATTGATTTCATTGTTGCTGCAGTTCTCGTGTACTTTTGTATTGATAGCGTTTTGCTACTATTCACATGGCGTTACTTATAATAGAAACGCGTGTGTTGCTTGTATTTTCTGAAAACCTAACTTGTCCCTTTGTGTTTTTAGTGAAAACTTAATATACATGCAGTTAATACATTCTACATATTTTGGTGGTTTGAATGTGACTAGTAATTTAGTCCTGTATGCTATTTAGAAGTTATTATCGTTGTTTATGGAGTATAACCGAGTTATTTTCGCTGAATATTTCCTGATGCAGTTGTTGTAGGTTTAAATTTAAAAATAACTTATTTTTGCTATTTCTGATTACAGTTTATTGACGTTCATAAATGCTCAATATCACCCTAAATGTGCTTTTGTAATTACAGGGTTGTTGAAAACTTTTATTTATTGAAAACCTAGCGACAACGAGATTGACTGGTATAGTAAATATAGTAATTGAAGTGTATTTTTTTTTTTTATTTGTATGTTGGCTTTGCAACGGAGAACTGTCTAATGATATTAGTAAAGTTGCTGCTGTGATCGATTCATGCATGATTATTGACGTTGCTTTGAATGTATAGCAATTTCACTTTGAGTGCCTTGGATTTATTGGCAATATTATCGTTAGTTTCTTGTACGTGTGTCAAAAATGTGCATGATTATGAACGCCTTTGATATAATCACGCATGGAAATTGATAAACGAAATACGCTATAGACATGTTTATTATACTTTTTTATTTTAAATTCATAATAATTAAAGAAAACATTGTTTGTGTAATAAAAAATAAATACACACAAACAACGTTCAGCTTTTTCAATGAAACGGTCAACAACTCAGCACAATTAACGCACGTTTAGAGTAAATATATATATATTGTTATATTTGTGAGAATGTTTATCACCACATGTTTTGAGATTATCAATTACCCTATCAATGTATGTATGATGATTAGTTCTGGTGGTATTTATTGCAGGATAATAAATAAAACAATGTTAGATAATAGAGAACAAAGAAGCAATGCATGTTACTCGCTTATGTGGTCTTGTTTGAAACATTCAATCGTAAATTCAAATCAGTCAATAGAAAAATGGAAAATGAAAGTAATGAAATAGTATTTATAAACATATTAATTGCAACAAAGTGTATCATGGTTACGCGACTCAGTATTTATAAAAAAACAAGAGTTGTGTTTGTGAAACACAATGCCCCCTACTGCGCTTTGAAGCCATATATTTGACCTTTGACCTTGAAGGATGACCTTGACCTTGACCTTTCACCACTCAAAATGTGCAACTCCATGAGATACACATGCATGCCAAAATATCAAGTTGCTATCTTCAATATTGCAAAAGTTATGGCCAAGGTTAAAGTTTTGGGACAGACAGACACACACATACAATGACAGACAGACATGCCAAAAACAATATACCCCCGATCATTCGATCTGGGGGATACAAAGTATATTGCGCCCTATAATTGGAATTTCAATAAAACTTAAATTATAGAACTGCAAGAAAAATGTTAAAAAATATCTGATAAAAAATTCATTTACATTCCTATAACAGTTAAAATAATATTTTATTTAACATCTTTCTCCCGTTAAAGTGGTTTGTGGATACCGCTCGAGCGTTTATTTACAGCGCACTTTTTGGTCTCACTTTTTTATCAATTATAAAGTAATCATATACGATTCATGTGTCAACGGATTTCATAAAAGTTCGTTCAGATTTAAAAAAAAATAATTTGTAAATAACCCCAGAACATTATATTACAGTCGATCAACCATACTGTGGAAGAACATGAAATTAGCGATCTTTCAAATATAAAAATCTCAAAATCACATAAATTATAAATATTATATTTAAGTAAAAATCATTTAACGGTTCATCAAAATAACACTGAACAAATATTTATTTTTCTAAAATAAAATCGTATTATAGTGTATGTCAAATTATGGGTGTAAGATGTGACATCGAAAACAACCAATACTTTCATTTAAGTGCCGTCAGAAGGTAAATGTTTTCAGGAACAAGAGTCTTTTCTAGGGATTTTTTTTTATGTTGGTAAAAAACATTAACTACTTGTGAGTACAAACAAAATTCATAATTTATAAAGAATTTCAATATTAAACATATTTCAAAGCTGTATAATTAGAGTTAAGAACGACAACTATGCCAGAAAATTGATATAACGGATGCAAAAGTAGTGCGATCGTGAATTATGAGGACGGAAGTTGCACTTATTTGTATTCAGCGAACAATGAATGACTAACTCCACCGGAAGACTTTATACTTAAATGTATCTTTCATGTGAACACTTACACAGAACAGTCATGTGATTAAGGACAAAGTCCACACATAGGCCGGGAATATGAATATTTATATACATGAAGCTCTGACAATTTTTATCGTGATCTTGATATTTTACAATCGCCTTCCGCGATTCCGCTATCCACGATGTGATGGATCTTTTGTATATGTGAACTTTAGGACATAAATAGAAGAAAAAAGGTAACTTAAGAAGTAGTGTGGTTTAAAAGCTCTAAAGTAGATTTTGATTAAGTGCATGCACAAAGTTTTGTTTAAAACCCGAATGGGGCCATCCCTCTTCCGCACCACTGCCCTTCCACGCTTCTTTGTGATTGTGCGTAAATAATCGCATCCCCCATTGTTTTCAAATGCACAGGCGTATGCTGGCTATTGATTTTCAATGTTTGATTGATATGTAAAGGTAATTAATATTTCATTATTTATATGATGATTAAAGCAGTGTAGTTTGATGTTTTCTATTATTACGACCATAACAATTAGAAGTAAACACATATGACCGATTCTTTCAATTAGGCTAAAACGAACATTACCGTTCCAGAGATGAGCCCTAAAAAGCCTGAGTAATGAGATCTGAAGAGCCTAATTACACCAATATATGTTCGGCTATGTTTTTCTTAAAAACATTTCATAACACATTAGCATAAGATGAAATAAATTCCAGGAAAAAAGTACTGTTATGATGCTGCGCATATATGCCGTATATACCACGTATTCAACATGGTCAAAGACATCGAGTTAATTCTATGTCTTAATAATAATGTGTAGAAGAAACTTCAACAACAACGAAAATTGAAAATTTTGTAACGACCAGGATATTTAGATACGCGTGTTTAAAATATATAGGGCTTTTGCAAAAGTGTTATAGAAATTTAAATTTAGAAGGGCGAAATCAAAGATAGCATGTTCGTGTAAAACCTTTACCTTTTAGAGTGTTTGTTACACAGATGGATGTTAATTTAGTAATAACATTTGTCAAGGGTATATTCTGTAAAGAAGCATTGATGTGCATATGTTCGTACCTGGGTGAAATATTCGAATTATCTGAATCGATATATTGCCATTAAGAGGATTTTATATTTGATCTGACAATTATTAGTGTAATCATTATATCGTAGAAATATATGTGCTTATAATAACGTTTTTAATGTTTGTAACAAGTTTTAATTGACATTGTTGATATTATTATAAAGCAAATACCAACAAATATAGCTGCTGTCTAGGATGACTGTAAAAATCATATCTTTTAAGGGTAAGAAAAAAGTCGAACTCTGAAATGCACTGCAGAGTAGTTAAAATTCAGATGTGCGTTCTTATATATCTGTGTAACTGTTCTTACTAATAAATCGCAATAATAAGTAATGTGTATGTTTTGCCTAAAAAGAGGCCTCCAACGGAGACCGACTAAAGGATTGACCGGGTGAAAGTCAAAGTGGTAAGGTATAGTGCATTCCTTCTGTCGAAAATCAAACGTGTCCAATAGCTTTGCATATCAGAGCGCTGAATAATTGAAGTGGTAAGCTATTGCGTTCCACTGCACAGAATTAACTTTACCCAGGCGATGGTTTATTTCAATCTCAAATTAAAATTTAACGTGACTTATCTGAAAAATGTATAAAGAATGTGTTTAAACGCAAACGTCTACAATTCTAGATCAAAGTTCAGCAGAATAGCCGTCTATTAAAGTTGTCAAGTGAACAAAGCATAGCCATTTCGAAACGATTGTTGTTTTGATTTAGATACAAGTTCAGAAAATATGTAAAACCTTGTTTCAATTTGTAAGACCGACTAATGAAAGAAACAAACAATTATATGTGGTCACCTTAACAGGAATTTGTGATCGAAAAAATGGAGTCGAAAAATTCTTCATATAACATCGTTTTAATTCATGACAAAATTAATAGTTATACCAATGAACATATACAACCCATCTGAGAGATTAACTTTCGTCAGCAGATGAATAAGCAGATGGTATTAAGCAGATTGTATTATGTGTAACATTCAAAAGCAAACACACACGGCTAATTTCGAAAGTAATCTACACTTTAACAATACACATGCACTCGACCAAGTGTTCGTTTAATAAAAACTTTGAAACGATAAGGTTCAGTAATAAAACGATCCTATCTTTCATAATTAGTCTACAGTCTACATATCAGCAGACCTAGTGTCGCGTGAGATTTGTAAGACCATAAACTCACTCAGATATACCGGAAACATGGGTGCTGAAACATGCACTGTGCTATGTAAATACCGCGGTACAAATGTCAGAATGCTTTAGGCCAGTGCATCGAAAATCATTTTATAATGATATGTTTAAAAATCAGTTTACCGCAAAATATCGAATAAAGGGCACATATTGATTTTATTTATTTATTTAATCCTCTAATTAATTACGAAAGAAGGATGAACATGTTTTTTTACAAAACGTGTTTGTATTTTATATACCCTTAAAATTGATTGACTTGTTTTAAACGTAGTTCGATTATAATAATTTTATGATTTTGTTCCTTCGGCACGGCCCTTCCCTTTCTCTTTAACCGATCTATTAAATCCGACAATCACCATATAACTACATGTACCATACACGATTTGTATTCGTCATTATCAATACAACGATTGTATGGATAAAAAATAACAATTTAGCTTGGTGTAAACATGTCTGCAAAAGATTACGTTCAAAAAGCTCTTGCTATCACGCATTCCAAAAACGATATATTCACTTTACCTGTGTCACTGCATGGGGTTCGTATGACATTCGCTACAGTACGAGTAATGAGCCTGTTTTTTTCTCACCGATATGTAAATTGCATAGCGATCGTATAACTTCCGAATGAGTAATGTACGTGTTTTTTCCCATTGATACGTGCACGGTTTAGAGGTCATATAACCTCCGCTGGACCACCGTACGCGTTTGTTCTCATCGATATGTGAATCTCATAGCGGTCGTATACCTTCGAAAGAGCAACGTGCCTGTTTTTCCTCACCGATATGTACATCGCATAGCGATCGTATAACTTACGCATGAGTACCGTGTGTGTTTGTCACAGATATGGGTATTGCTTAGGGGTCATATAAACACCGCATGAGTACCGTGTGTGTTTTTCACCAATATGGGTATTGCTTAGGGGTCATATAAACTCCGCATGAGTACCGTGCTTGTTTGTTTCCATCGATACTTGCATTACATGAGAGAGCATATGTTTCCTGTAATATGTGTATGACATAGAAGTGGTAAGAAATCCGCTAGAGCAACTTGCGTTATTTTATTTGGTCGCTATTACATCCGCCGGAGCATCTTGCATGTTTTATATCACTAATAATCGTATGGGATGAAATTCATATGAAAGTCATATAAAATCCCCGAAGGCAACTTGCGTGATTGATGTAACCTCTATAGCTCAGTGTGTGATTACATGTGTGTCTCTGTGTGTATGTGTATACTACTACTACTACTTGTACAACTACTACTACCACTACTACTACTACTACTACTACTACTACTACTACTACTACTACTACTACTACTACTAGTAGTAGTAGTAGTAGTAGTAGTAGTAGTAGTTTTAGTAGTAGTTATATGCATGTGGGCGTCTCCACAACTTTTCTGGGTAAGGGGATACAGGCATACATGAGAGCGCACATAAAACAGTTACGGACACCAAATGTTAGTGCAATTAATTTGTTTTTTGAATCGATATAAAATGATTTAGACTTTGGATTAAGCTTCTGATACTAATTTAGTCCTTTATCCCCGGTATAAAAAGCATATCGTTCACCCTTTATAACCACTGTTATGACCTAATGGAAATTAAAATAATTACGACATTAAATTCAAACTATATTGTACTTTTCTGCCTGCACATAGTAAGGTGTCTGTTTGTTATAAAGTCAAAGTAGTGATAAATGGCTAGATGTGTGGTAAGATCTGTGTATGTGCTGTCTTTATATCCCTGTATATCAATATTTTATGTTAAGTCGTCAGAGTCTGTTGTCGGTAGCGCCTTTTACTGTATTAATATCCCTGTGTCTCGCTGTAATTCAATAAAAACAAGAACCGCCTGCAATGAAGTTCCCCTGCCTCCTGTACAGTTTCAAATCGTTCGTCTTCAATGACATGTCAGCTTATGCACATAATTCTTCACTTACTTTCCAGTATCCTATATTCGTGGGCGTCTTCAGGAAGGCAATCGGAACAGCTATTAGGTAAGCCACCCGCCATTATTAGTAAAAATCACGTGCGAGACTCAAACTATCCGGCTAATAAACAAACGGTATTAAATAGGCTCGGGAGACGGTATTCTTTGTCCTACCATTGTATTACGAATATAATGATAACAAAATCATTGCATGTTTCAACATAACCTATAATTACATTAAGTCGAATACCTTCACAATGAACATATAAGAAAATGCATTAAAGACGTATGCAGCCAATAACACATCTATTTTATTGATCGTAATACATTTTCACCAATTTAAACACGAAATATCGACACGAGTGCATGTGCACTATTTTACATGTAATCATGCATTTTTGCAGATAAAACCCTCTAAGGAAACGAGCGGATGCAAACACATTTGCACTCATCAATGATATATTCCAACAATACAAAAAAATAACTGAATATTTACGGTACTTGAATTATTTCATTCCCTGTTAATACAGTTGTGTTTGATGGTGCAAACATTTCAATGCAGATCTGGTTATGTATTAATATGATATAGTAATTATCATATTTATACTATTTAACACTGCTGCTTTCCTGACAAACTACAGTATTTAGTTTCAGCTAATATTATTTTGTAGTACAGGTACATGCTATGGCTGATGGAGGCATCAGATGTGATGTACCAGTAGGGGTCCCTAGACAGGACAGTGTGTCCAGCCGTCACGCTCTGGTAAGATGGTCCGTCGCAGTTATTGTGTTTATATTCAAACACTGTCCTTAGTTTACTATATTGCGCTAGTTTGTTTATTGTATCACATGTGAATATAGTTAAATCCGTTTGTTGGACATTTTATAAACACCAAGTAACATACTTATGAGTTCATATTAATGTATAAATATACCGCTACACTGATATCTGCCTGATATAGTGGGGGCTAAAAGATATTTTTTAATAACAGGCAGTAGGCTTTTATATCAAGCAATGTGTGGACGTGCGTCATATTACTCGTGAACATGTATGATACACGTTTCGGCTATATCAAATCAGATTCAACAAAATAAAGACTTTGATTCTAAGATGTATTTTATTATTGGAACAAAGCTCCTAAAACACAGCAAAAACGTATTTTACAAATAATAAGCCCAACTGCTCATGACGTCATGATTTACACGTCAAACGTCATATTACATATTTATTACCACTAAAACTGAAGAGTGGTACTTAATTTAATGTTTTTAAAAATGTGGGCATTTATGTTCATTTAACAGGAAAACATGAAACCGTCCTATCGTTGTGTAATAAATCAAAGACGAACAAATTTTAAAACAACTCGACAGGCCTTGACGTTTTTTTATTCTAAGCCTCACCTGATGTATTATAAAACACTAGGGCCGTTAACTGATATTCTCTACATATCACTTTGTGTATATTTAATTAAAACTTATTTCAGTTTCAATATGAAAATTCCGCTGTAGAGACCTGTACTCTGATGAACTTTCTGGGCTATGGGCCTCACATCCGACAAGCACGTAGAGACGCCTACAAGGCGAGGGACAGGCTGATGACTTCAGCCTCGCATGGAATGGCAACGTGGATCACTACGGGTAGCAAGGCTGAGGGTCTGACCAGCTACCTGGAGAGTGATAACGACTTAATTCGTGTTAGGAATTGTGTCATATGTTTAGAGGATGGCATTGATTCCAGTACCATTCCTGAGGAGACGACCATATTGAGATCATGCAGTCGTATGAGTTACCCCGGACATTGTAGACTGCTTCTAGAGAGATACGGTACAGCAATTCCCATTAACGTGGAAAATGCCCTGTGCGATGATGGATATGGCCGCGAACTCTTGAGCAGTGACCTTTATGTAAACTGTTGGTTGAACGTTAAACCTTTGAAAGGTGAGGTACGACAAGAGCGTGCTGGACCGTCAACGCCTAGTACACATTATGAATCATTGCACCAAGATTTAGTACATGCACTACATTTTTACTGTCCCAGCATCCTTACAAGATGGGCGGCTAGACCCCGTAATTGGCCATCACCTAACGTTGTTCAGGAGGTCGTATCACTTGGAGCATGTGTAACTCCTGTTGGATTTAAAGGCAGTGATTATGAACATGTTGAATGGAGAATATGTTTCAACGCCGGAGAAAACTTACTGATAAACAGACTTACAGAAACTCATGTGAGACTGTATGTTTTATTAAAAATGGTGAAAACAGATGTATTAAAACCACGTAAGAAAGAGATTACATCGTTCACAATGAAAAATATTGTATTATGGATAGCAGAAAATAACCTTCAGTCATTGTTCCATGAAAGAAGCTTGTTTCATTGGCTGCATGAAGGATTGGATGCGCTAAGAGTTGCTATAGATAAGAGAGAGCTTCCATATTATATGATTCCAGAACGAAATCTAATGGCAGCCTGTGCTCTGGAGTATGAACTGAAGCAAACTTGCATAGCTACTATTAATGAAATGATGAAAGAAGGCCCGATGATCATATTCAGACTGCCAAAGATACGACAGGCCTTAATCGCTCACCCTGAACCACTCCGATGGTACAGCAGTAGGAAAGTAGAAATGGAGATGCTTCAGCTTATAAACATGAATAGAATTTCCCTCGGCATGGATGTTGAGACGGATGTAATTATTCAGGCATTACAGAAACGTCGGGAGGAGATTGGGAGGGAGGTTAGAATGAGGCTGATTATTGAAGGGGGTCGAGTAAACAATGTATATGATGGGTTGATGATGTAAAACGATACAATGGTTACATTACCATTTTAATTGCACCTGTAATGTAATGTCTCGTGTATAGATAGCGAGTTATCGTACGTTTGATAATTGATATTTCTTGTGTTGAAGAATAATTTGGAAAGGTAAACTTATATTAGCACACAGTTTTACACTTGCATGTTTTGTATCCATATAAACTTTAAAAAATATTATATTGTTCCGATAATGTTCATAAATATATGACACTTAAATGTTATGTTGGTTATACACATTGTTAACATATAACGATATAATCATTTGTTAAGACGTGTGCTCAGTAAAAAGTTAGACCACCCATCTTGACTCCAATCCAGACAGATGCATCATTTCCAAATGTGTTATGCTTGACACAATTACAAGTATTTGTTATGAAAATACAAAGCTCTAAAGTGGGCTCATAATGCGCCAACGTTACATTACGATATGTTACCCAAATAACATAAGGTTATTGTGGCTGCCGGTTTAATATGTATGTCGATATAAAACGAACAACGCGCCAATCATCGCCTTTAAAGCATGAAGAAGGGTTTTATGACGAGGAATGTATTTGTGTGATTTTTTTTACTTATTAATTAAACATATGTTTGGAAACAATTCGTCCATATTATTTAATGATCCACCATAGCTGCATGCTCTATATAATCTTTCACTTCACTCTTATGCACCTTTTAGGATAAAAGTGTAGATTATATGTTGAGCTGGTTTGTGTATTAAAAAGAATCGTTGATAATATGTGCGCATATTGCATTGAAATAATATGTTTGCTTTAAATGTCAACCTGTTATGTTATTATCGCAGTACGATTTAATGTAACTGTTGAATGCATCGGGGATATTAGTGTAATAGTTTCGTTCTTCTTGTTGTTTTTACTGTATTGATAACAATTGTTTTGTCTTGGTGTATTGATTATCCGTACTTTCTAAGAAAATTGAGCCGCGTCATGCGGAATGGGGTCTTATGGTTAATGGGAGCAGCGTAGCCCTAGCTTTATGATGAAGTGAATTATAATCTCGAATTTGTCTACTTTGCAGATACATTGTAAAGATTATTTTTTAATACGTCTACGTAATCAGTGCATATAATTTAACACATTAATACAGAAATTGCACACACCCAAAAACGTCCGTTGCATATCTACGATTATTGCATCAGGTTCGTTTGTATTTAAAGCAAAATAGTAAGTTGCTCACTCAATCGTTTAACCTAAAACGTTATAGTGTCTATGGAAATTAATGTGTGGATCGATTCAAATATAAATCAAAGAAATTCGTACTTTAATTCAATCTGGCTATATATAGTGTTTTTTCCAAACGTACTTATTTTCCTTGGAATCAATTTGTTTATTGTCTTACAAGTTGGCTCAGAAACCATTAATAATATACCTGTTTTATCCTCAATATCCGCCCTTATCCAGATGAAGAACCAGAAGGATTTGGACATCAAAGCAGTTCGCTTGCTAATAACAGACACGACATTTCATATCTTTATTTTGGTAATTGTATTTATCTGTCAAAAAAAAATGACAGAAGCGATATTTGAACGTTGAGTTATGCTGTTTTTTTTTTTATAAGTCGAACTAAGGTCTAAAACACATTTCCCTCTTTGTTTAAGTTACGTGATTGAGTTGGGTTAGTGCATTGATTTTGTTCAATTATGGACTGGGGCAAATATCAGACTACATATTTTTAAAGTACAATCAACATTCGTTATAGAGTAAACATAATGTGTTCTAGTATATTGTAATATCACCCACTTTTGATAATCACCAGTTAGAAATTAACAAAATTGTATAAGGTTTTAGAATGTTTCATTTAATGGGCTATAAGCTCAATATTTCGCATGAGGTGATCAACCCTTATAATTAATACACACATGCAATCATGCAATCCATATACGGTTACATATATAATTTAGAACTACAAGACATGTAGTGTATAATAAGGAAATAAATTGTTCAATAAATTGTTCAAAATTGATGTTATGTAAGTATAAAACAACCTATTATGTTATCGCATACACTGTACAAATTGGATTAAAATTAAACTCATCACCACAAGAAATGATTTCTATTAACCAACTGAAAAATGTTCTCTGATACATTTAAAACAAAATCGCGCCGTGTAAGTGCATGATCGGAGTAATATACCTCACATTATAAAGGTTTACTGTCAATATAATTGGTAAAAGTATAACTAACTATTTAAATATGTAAGCGAATTCTTTTTTCATGATCGAACCATTTTTAGTACTTAAAAGGCATAACAATACTCAAAAACGACACATTTTACAACAAACATCAATCATCTTTAATCCAAATCAAGCACATGAAAGCAGATTGTTAAGATAGGTTTCTTGGGTATTGTGCCATAATACATGGTTTGAAGCTGGATTAAACCAACTTACCAAACAATGCATTTCCGAACTAATCTAAGACGTGTACGACATTTACGACATATTTTGTAATGGACAGAACGAATTTTACAGATTCCAATCGCTTAATTAGAGACATCCAATCATAGAAGTGTTCTTTCATTAGCTAAATACACAGTAAAATACGTGTATATGCTCTTGTGTTAAAGTACAACGACTATTTAATCCTATTTCTGTCAATTCTAATATTGAAGTTACCATAATACATTTATCCAATGTTTTCGTTATTCCTTTAGTAGTGATGCTAATTTTTAGTATATGGGGAATAAGATGCTCTGTTAAGCCATTTACCTAAAATGAATCGTTAAACCTTCATTCAAATATGTACTACCGTTCGACCCTTGATAATTCAAACTGCCGTCATTGTAACGAAAAAAGATTGCGATTAAATATGTTTATGAAAAAATTAAATGAGTCAAATGTGAGGCAGATATTTGTCTGGTTGGATGTGTCGTATCAACATTTATGCGCGAAATGTTGGCGATTTGCTTAAAGTATTCATGTAATGAGTTCCTTTTCTGGTTAAAGTTTTTCTCAAATATTACTCAAGTGTGTCATTAATCAAAAACTAGTATAAGTGAAATTACCAAAGCATTATAAGTGGAGGAATTCTTGTCCGTTTTTTTTTAAATATTTATATTTACATAAAAAAGACATTTAACATTAATTCATGATTTAAGATGGTGTTACATAATAAGAACGGTCAATGTAACGTATTAAGGTTTTAAACCGGTTGCATGTATCCCAACTCTCACACTTGGCCATAAATCCCAAAATACCCACATGTAAACAATATATTATTTTCATACCACGTCATTAAAATTAGCACAAAAAGGAGAATAATAATTAGATTTTATTTCTAAGTAATAATTCAATTATTACAAAAACAAAAAAGCAACACAATAATACCTTTTGAGAAAATGTGTTTGATTTAATCCGGTTATTTTTACTATAATATTATTCTAAACTTTTGATCGGATTTTTCAGAGTCGTATTTTGTTGAAATATGTGATGTTAAAGGTTTTGCAATATGGTTAAACGTTTATGTTTCAAACTCGATATTCTAGTAGTCTTCATTGCATTTGTATTGTGTTATGATTACTGTTTCAATTTCTAACATTTTGGAGTTTAATTGTATACAAGTATCTAGTTTTGTTCTGAGTATTTGTTCCATTATTTCATTTTAGAATTTCATTTTTTATTATTAATAATTAATTATCTTGTTTATGTCTGCACAAAATTGGCAATACTGTAACCATCTTTACTGATAATCTGTAATACTGTTTGAGCCATGCGGAACACACGAATTGTAAATACCCCTGGACACTTCACACAAAGTTGTTTGATTCTTTTAAGCAGGAAAATAAAGAAACCTCAATTAATAGGTGTGTCTTAATGTTAACATAAAGACGGCTAATATTATGAAATTGTCTTCATAATATTACCATTTATAGCAGACATACAAATAACAACTCATGATCATTTGTATTTAATCGTGACTTAATTATTACCGCTCATGAAACAGATTTAGACCCGGATATACTCAATTTAGCCAATGTATTGACCATACATTTCCGATGTTAGACATTCTACGATATCACCGACGCTAAGCGACATGAAGCATGTTTTAATGGAAAAAATGGATTTGAGAGATACTTATCACTTAATTAGAGACGGAGACGTTGCCAGAAGCGTCATCCGTTAATTAGTTTGGTAAATAGGTGTATCTTCAAAGATGTTAATAATCATTGCCATTTATAATCAGGGACTACCAAATCTTCATTAGGCTGAACCTTATGTTTGTCTTCAGTTTGTAATTCATCAGTCAACAGTAGAAAGTAGTTCAAATAAAAAAAACATGGTTAATGCATATAGGGAAAGACAAACAATAATTGAGTGAATCTGAACTACATTGACAATGAATTTAATATGGCTCAATAAGTAAACCCTATGAATATTAAAACAAAATTCATTCTAGTCCAGAAGTCTTTTACTAATGACGAAAGATCAATATCCAATCAAATAAAAGACAATACATACAATCAAACATAAAAGCATGATCAAAGCGAGTTTCACCGACTTGGAAGGACACTGCAAAGCAATGTGTGTTAAATAGACATGTTCAAATTTGACAGAATGATAATTTAAAAATAATAAATTTTCAAAATTATAGATTCGAAAAATGAATGTATGTATAATATTCGAACAAATAAACAGTCCTTACTAAAGTAATTGTTTCACATATATGTTCGTTTATGAAAAACCATCAATCTGTTCGTTTACGGATATTTTTCAATAGATATCCATAAAATAATGAAGCGTTTATAACGCTTCATCTCTGTTGTTTGCCAAAATACGCATATTACTGTGATAGCTTTTTAAAATAAGCTGTTAATGTCAGCAGCCAGCAAGGATAATTTGTTGCGAGCTGGGCTTTGCTTTCGAAGGTCCCGGGTTCGAATCCGGATCAGGGATTTTGTTATCAAAACTGTGTTTGCTTTAGTAATGATTGTAGACTATTTTCAAATTTAAGTTTAGTTTTTAAAAACATTGAAATACATTTTGTGAAAAAAAGGAAAATATATAAACACATTTTTCAACACCTGTCGATGGCCAGCACAACTTCAAACTTAACCCAGCTATTTTAGTCCAAGCAATGAATACGCCTCATACGATACGTATCACCTTCAAGTTTGTATCTGCTTAAACCGTTGACACATTAGAACAAAACATGTTTGAAACTTTAAGTTTGTCTTATATAGTTTTTATCATTTCGCACAATATAAAAACATGAAAACCATTATGGTCATAGTGTTATCATGTTAACAGATTGTACTCATAGCGTCGTAAATTATTTAAAATAGGAAATCATTCGTTCGTTCTCAAACAAGAATTTAAAATAGAAGTTGAAAAAAGTATTTCTTAAGAATCAGTTTAAGATAGGATAACTAGTGTTATTTTAACAATAAACAAAAAAAAGACCAAAGGTATGCAATCTCATATTAAGAAGTAGTGTGCAATTTCCGACAAAACCTGTGTTGATGAACCTTAGCCTTGGAACTCGTGGTGAGATAAAAAAGAAAATAACTTTCTTGTCAACTCGCATCTGTCATACACCAGTATAAGTGCATAGCACGCTGGATTTTTAAAACGTACATGTAGTGTTTGTATGGCCATGTTAAGCAAGTTTAAAGGTAAAAGTCTAAGAAACACAAAATAAAACAATCACGAGTTTCGTCGAACGCTTAATGAATGACAGTTTTGGAAAACATATGCCAATAAATAGTATTGCCCAACATGTCAGAACGGTTAATATTATGACAAAACGTTAAGTTATCTACACATGTTTGTTTCTAATAATCAGGTCAGTGTTTAACTTAATAGCTTTAGGCTCCAAACTTGGACAACCGATTTACTTGCTCTGAATGTTTTGAACTGAACATTAATAGCAGACATTATTCATGTATCGCAGTAAATGTACCAATGCACACAACAGAGATGGTATATCAAATTATGGGCGACACTAACGGATAAAAATGGTCCATGAATCGCTTCGTCAATAACAGAAGGAGGCAAACGTACTTCATTGAATAATCTGTTGACAATACCATTCAGCCAAATAGTGTATTCGCATCTCGAATGAGTGTGTCCTCTACAGTTATATCATATAAGCGATTCGTGAAATCAACATATTGTATCAGCGTTGTTAAATGTTTTTTACGTATAATCAGTGTAATCTTTGTATAAGATTTAACACGTTAATACAGACATCTCTATCACACTCACAAAACAAACATTCGTTGCATACTCATGAATATTTCATCTAGTTCGTTTGTATTTAAATCAATACATTAAGTTGAGACACCAAACGTATAACATAATAATGCCTATGGGCTATGTGGATTTATTGTGTCGATCGATAACAAAATTAAGTACAATTCCAACAAATTCCTACAAAAGTCAGTCTGGCAATATTCTCAAAATGTTCGTGCAAACGCACTTTACCTCATCGGGGTCAATCTGTTTCAAGTCTTGCAAGTTGGCTCATGAACCAGTAAGAATAGACCGGCGTTATCCGCCAGACCAGCACTACCAGTGGGATTGGCATCACAACATTGTGCTTGCTAATAAAAGACACAACAATTGATGTCTTCTTGAAGTTACCGAACACCAGTTGTGACGGCTACAACCCCTGGGGAGACGGCCGACATTTATTCAACTTCATTAACAATGTCAATTCAATTCAATTCAATTTTTATTTTAAGTCTGTGCATATATGGCAAGTCAGTATTTAAACGCTTGTCGTAGGTTTTAGGTAATTTCAGATAATATATAAGCTGGGATTTTGTTAGTGTTTTTTTTTCTCGAGATAAATGTTGACTTTATCCGTCTCGAAGTGGCACATACAATTACGTTTAAAACCATCTCAAAGAAGTGGAATGAAGTGCACATGTTTTGCCTGTGTCCTGTGGGACTGTTACTTAAGCTGTAAGGGACCTTGTTGACATATTCGATGAAGGTTTTCTGAAAGGATTGGCAAAAAAAAAGGCCTAGTGGAATGTAATGACATAAAATTATTTCAAATAAGGTGACATTCGTGATAAATTGTCTATATTTGGATTCGGGTAATTTCACTTTCGATGTTAATGTACACGATAGCGAATGAAATTGAATTAAATACAAAACGAAAGAATAAGATATAGATATAGTTTATCTAAATTGTTGCAAAGATAATGACATATCTGAAAAGCGTTATTGTCGATTTGTACATGACATGTTTTAATATAGATAGTCTAATTTGCATGATGATCCCTGAAGAAACCGTTGAAAACCGTTTAGCATATGCAATTATTATTTCCACTGTTTTCAAACAAACTCACAAGTGTTAAGTTTAGTGCAATTGTTAAATAAATCAGGTGTCCGTCATATACCAATATGTCACGGTTTCGATACCCACTCAGCAAGCGAGGGTTCTAAACAACTTTCCAAATACACAAATCTCATATTTTATTTAAAAAAAAACTCGAAATTTGATCGTAAACTGGAATTCTAATCAATAAACGAAATTTAAATTACATCTGTTTGATGCCGTTTGTTTTGTTATATACTAGTGTCGAAATTACAATACTTTAAGATTAATAATAAAGAATAAAACAGAACATATGCAATTCAGTGTAAAGTTAACTTAGGACATTTCATATTCGAATATTTATGTTTTATTGCTTAGCTATTGTATAATTTCTTATAATATTTAGAAGTAGATGTTAAAAGTTAATCAGTTAACATTTGAATTATTTTATTTTTTAAAAAGGTACATGAATAATATTTAAGAGTTTATAAGCGAGGTCGTTTTACATTTCATGTGCGCACAACAATTACATAGTAATACTCACATGTTGCAACAATATATTTTTATAATATGATAAATGAATCTGGTTAAACAAAAGTTGGTTATATGCATTGGACATTGACATATACGACATCAAGGATTATAGTCATATTCAACAGCAGTTTTTATCAAGAAGCTGGTAAATAGTTTTTAGAGAAACAATTAGAATCAGGCAAACATAGGATAAACATAATCATAAGCATAAAATTTATAATAAAATAGGTTTTTGCTTTTTATAGAGATGGTTGTTTACATGTGGATTAAGGTCTTATACTGAAAGCGTTAAATTGCAAGTAAACAATGTAGATACTATTGATTATTTTGCATAAATTTATTTTTATAAATGCCTGAATTAGTTTTTGTGAGAAATATAATGATTTACATTCTCCTGACAAAGCCTACGTGTGACAACCATGCTACTTTTGTTTCCTATATGAATTTTATAAGCCATTTATTATTTCTGGTGTTTGTTGTAAATTTAATAATATAAACTTTCAGGGGAAATCAATAATTTCACAAGAAAACACATTTCTTTACTAAATGTGTAGCTAGTATACTTTAGAAAAAGGATTGAATACTCTGGCCAATAATGTTAAATCATACAGTGAAATTAAATTTAACATCTCACTTTCATAGAACACTTAAAAAAAAGCTTCATGTGAAAGCGAAAATGAAGCAATTGTATAGAAGTATGATGAAAGAATTGCTAGTTGAATAGTGTTAAATGAAAATAAAACAGATGATCTTAGCTTTACCACTTCCAATACCTTCAAACTTTAGTATTTATCACAGTAAACCCTTAAATGGAATCTTTTTTTGTGTGAAGGTATCTAAGTGCATACATTATTTATCAAAGGGGACACTGAATGACTTGGTATTGAAATAAGGATTTACAATAAACAGTTTTATATTAATAAATATTGTTATTTTACACACACACATACACATAAAGACCTTAAAATAGCACTTTCATTATGGGAAACTTATTGTCTAATTACATGAGTAACAAAAGGTATAATCCTGACTTCAAACAGTAACTGCTTTGATGAANAAAAAAAATGGGCGTACAATGGTACCGATCTTGAAGTGGTTGATAACTTTAACTATTTAGGCACAATGTTGAATCATACTGGAATGCTTGCATTGAACCAGGAACATTTCGTTGGTAACGCCTCAAAAGCCATGAATACATGTACATTATTGTTTGCAATGAGATCGACATAAAACCAAAATTACTTTTCGAGTTGTTTGACTCTTTTGTGGGTTATATTTATTAAATTATGCTTTAAAATTATGGGGTTTCACAAACGCATACATTTAACATTT
Source organism: Dreissena rostriformis (assembly GCA_007657795.1). Taxonomy (NCBI): domain Eukaryota; kingdom Metazoa; phylum Mollusca; class Bivalvia; order Myida; family Dreissenidae; genus Dreissena; species Dreissena rostriformis. Next base: position 33,993 of record VMBQ01000155.1, read on the forward strand.
TCATACACGACTGCTAGAGGTTGAAATCAATACATGTAATGTTGGTGTTTTTGGTAGATATCCATTGCATGTAAACATGTTTGTAACAATTCGAAACTATCGGTTTAAAATTCTTAATAATTGAAAAAGCATACGACAAAAAAACAACACTTTACATGAGTGTTATAAAGATTATACAACTTGGGTCACAAATGTCAAGAACATGTTACATAATTTTGGATATTATGGTTATTCAATTGAAAATCCAAACGTTGTCCAAACGTTGTGCAAGTTGATAGTTTTATTAGCGAGTTCAAATGTAGAATTATTGACAATTTGTAACAATAGTGGTATGTTGAAATGAATAACAATTCTGAATTGGATATGTATGTTATTGTTTATGGTGTAATGACTTTGATTTAGAAGACGAATACCATGCATATGCATATGCCGCTATAATACTTATCTAAGAAGGTACACATATATAAACCGTATATTGTATACTAAAGCATCTGCATTTAAATTATACAAGTTATGAGTTTCATGTGATAAATCAGTAATTCAAATGGGTATAAATATATCAAAGAAGTTTTTGTTATAATCAATACGATTCTAAATAATAATGTTTTAAAAATTTCATTACCGCCTCTATATAACTTACGTACAGTTGTCATCGTTTATTTGTGTTTGCATTTTCAAATGACAATTGTATGATATGTTATAAAACGGAAATTAATGCACATTTATGTCAACCAGTTTCACCAGAGCAATGTTCATGCGTTAACTGTATGTCGTATGCATTGCCATATATGAAATATGCAGTCGGTCACCTGTATAGACTAACTGAGAATGTGAGCAAGTAATAATGTTAATATTGGTAATATGAATACATATTTCAAAAACATAAACGTGATTTAACGTTGATATTATAAATATCGATGCTAGTGTAATTATTTAAATGAACATATGTCTAACTTTTGTTTTCTACATTGTATTTCGGTGAAAGGCCCGTGCAGTTTCTGACAAGACGTGAAGAAGACGGCAAATGACCCGATTGTCATTGACATTTAAATTTCTTAACTACCAAATCATATTGCGTGTAAATAGTAGTATATGTCAGTTTGCTATTATTCAGTTTTGTTGTATTCAAAATCTAGTTCATTCAAAAAAACAACATTCTAAAGTGTTTCAGGCAAAGACAGTATGTGTGTGTATGTAAAGAAATTAATTTCCTTACTATGTAAAATCATATGTCTTGTGTATGAGGAGATGTATACTGCGTATATTAAAAGTACCCTAGACGGCAAAACATGAGATACTTTTCTCAAATTCATCTGTCTTGTAGTAAACGTAATTGACATCCTTTCTTCTTTATTGAACTAAAGGTCTATATGAAATGATGAGTAGCGTTATTATCTCTCTTTATGGGCGACAGTGGTCCGTGCATCGTTCCATAGTACAACGTAATACATAGAAGCAGACATGATACTTGATTGAATATACCCCTGGGAAGGTCCACAATGCATTTAACGGGATGAATCATACAAATATAAGCAGCGGTGCCATTTTGCAGATTGAAGTATTACATTAGCACTTCGTAATGAAACTTCCGCACGATTTAATAAAAAAAAACTTATAAGGCTTACTGAAATAAGCGCATTTGCAAATAACCATTCTTTTTAGTTAGCCATTATTCACAAAAGTGAATTCGTTATCTATAAATTGTAGGAAAGGTATACAATTTGGACACATGTTCTGCTCTTCGTTTCCTTCAAGGCAATTTATATATTAAATTCGATGATAAGATTGTCAAACACATTGTAAAAAGATGTTCCTAGGAGTAGTAACTGTGTACCACTTAAGTAGATTTATTTTCAATCTACTATGAAATGCATTTCATGCTTAGTCTGCATAACGAATAACAATTAAATGGAATTCAAAATTAAGACAAATCAGCGGATATATCGATAGTATGCAAAACATAAATTAATAACATTTTGAACAATTTATTAACCAGAAATATCCCAAAAAACTATTACTAAACTAATATAATTCTTCCGTTATCGAAGTATTAGAGTACTCAATGACTATAGTTAAGCGTTTTCGGAGGCTCATAATCGAATAAGACTTTCCAATGGCATATATATGTCCCGGTTAGTTCGCTTTGCGGGGGCTCGCTTATGAATATGTGAGTTGCGCTCTGTGAAAATGGAGTTTAATGCATGTGCGTAAAGTGGGTAATACAATATAATTCCTTGTTGTATTTATATAAAGTTAAGTGAAAAGTGACATTTGAGGTAATCATTTAAATGAGCCAGTGAATAGGGGTTTAATGCATATACGTATAGTGCGTAAAGTGTCGTCCTAGATTTGTCTGTGCGGTCCGCATGAGCTCATCTAGGACACCGCTTTTATTGTATTTTTCGTTTAAAGGAAGACGTTACTTGACGAAAATCCAGTTTAGGCGGAAAGTTAAGTCCCCTTATTAGCCAATGCAAAATTATAGATATTATAGATTCATGTTTTAATTACATTTATGCTACTATTCAAAACTTCTTTTTACAATAAATATATTTATTATTATTGATAATTATATTGTGCAACTACATAAAACCCATGTTGCGATAATAGGTTTCTCTATTTACTGTTAATGCCGTTGACATGCCCCTTTAATGTGATCATACAAAGGATAATCGTTAAAGCGTTTTTTTTTTCAATTGAAACTAAATTAAACTAAATCAATTAAGCTTACTGTATCACCCAATGGGTAATAAACGATTAAAGAAGGCTACGTGACAAAATTTTATCAAAATGTACTTCTTACAAGGTTAAGCTCAGTAAAACGTTTAACTGGCTACATATTAGTTATGTCTGTATCGCTTTCGTTCATCGGATTACCAATTTACCAATTAGCATGTTGTTCACTTAACCTTCCCTTTACTAATTTAATGTATACCAATAGAACACGATCTGCGTTTAATAGCATTTTTCGCCAGATACCATACTAAAAGAACACATTATCTATTGTGAAGCTGTTTCGTATAATATGAGCTCCTAGTGAGAATAATTACTCTCGTAATAAAGTTTCTAGAGTTCCATTGATATTCTATTAAAACAGATTAGTATTTTGAATAGGTTCTTGTGTTTTCATTGATATTCTATTAAAACAGATTAGTATTTTGAATAGGTTCTTGTGTTTTTCCCCGTCATGTTAAAATAGACACACTCCAAACACCACCAATTAAAATCCAAGTGACAGGATTTATTTCAGGAAATTCCTAGCGATGTATGTCATTATAATACTGCAAACTTAAAACAAATATACATTTAAGCATTACTTTTACAAGTTAAAACTCGAATGATTGACCCTAGCTAAACGATGGAACCATATTCGTGAATGAATGTATGTTGTATTTTCTGCGTTTGTTTCTGATGTTTGGTGTTGGGTTTGAAGATCGACCAGTTGACCACCTTTTCACCTCGTGTTCAGGATATGTATGTTGCTTTGACGGCATGGTATACGTTATGTGTAAAGTGTGTGAATAAAACAAGTTCTCAACACACGTGAAGATATAGCGAGTATGGTGACTTGTTTCGCACTGGTAATAATTTCGTCAACTATGGGTATCTGTATTTGTTTATTTGACACACACAGTGCTCCATCCAAATAGCACCTGGTACAATGAGTTATTACGCAATGTGCCCAATCACCCACACATCATAACTACTTCAGATTCTGAAAATTGTCAATTCTTGTCTTAAATCTCTGATGTTATGTGGTATTAGGCAGCTTTTACGTTTACATCTTGTAATTAGTGCTATATGCAGAAATGGGACGACGGCGCAGATGATCGTTTTGTTGTTTATGTCGTTTGAGTCCTTTTTTATGGGAAATGCACGTTCCACCAGTCACCAGTATGACCATTTACTATCCACTGATGTCCATAAATATTGATAATTGTTAAACACCTCATAATAAATAGGAATTTCGTCGGCAAGTATTCAAATGTATTACTTGAATACAGACAGAACTTCTAAGTTTATTTTGCAACGTATAATCAGTCTGTTTTAATATAAAACAATTGATGGCTAATATATACACTGTTAAAGAATTATATTAAAAATAACTGAAGATAAGTAATTATTTATTTGTGGCTAAATATCAAGTTCTTAAAATGCTTAATTATAAGTATTGTTTAAAATGTATGGTCGCGGGTACGTTTATTTTGCGGACGCGAATAAACAAGTGGTAGAAATGATGGCTTAATATATCTCAATACGTATGGCAACTACTGGTAATGATAGTTAAGTGTTGTAAATTTCTCGTTGAAGTGCGCGATAGTGTAGGTAAAAGTTCGTATTACACTTGAACTATTTATCAAACATTATTTTTCAAACAAATATATTTATTCTTAAGGATACTATATTATAACTAGATAAAACTATGTTTGCGATAATACTTGTCTTTCCTCAGTGTAAATGACATGCCCCATTTATGTGATCATTCAGATGATAAAGTGTAGGGCGTTTGAATCAGGCCAACTATATTAAGCTAATTCGATTAAGCTAACGGTATGGACCAATGGGTCATCAACTATTAGGAAATACTACGTGACAAAATGTAATCAAAATGTACCTCTTCCAATGTTAAACAAAGTAAAATGTTTTACTTGCTAACCATAAGGTATGCCTTTAACGCTTTTGTTTACCGGATTACTAAGATACCAATTATCGTGTTGTGCATTTAAACTTCCCGTTGACATATATTAATTTGTTAAAAGAGAACACAATCTGCTTTAACCGCATTTGCGCCAGATCAGATAGCATATAAGAAGATCACATTTTCTATTTTTATGCCCCCGAAGGTGGAAATATAGTTATCGCACTGTCCTTCTGTCTGTCTGTCTGTCCGTCTGTATGTCCGTCCGTCTGTCTGTCCGTCTGAAATTCCGTCACACTTTGCGTTTAGGTTTTGCGTTTAGGTTTCGAAAAATGTGGAAAAAGAGGCATATGTCATCTTATGGTGACAAGCATTGTTTTAATCGGATTCGTTAATATGAGCTTACCGTGGAAATAATTACTCTCCATAATGTTTCTTGAGTTTAATTGTTTATTATTCCATTTAAGAAAAAAATACACACACAATTACTATTTTGAATATGTTCTTGTGTTTTTTCCTGACATGTTACAGTAGAAACACAACTCACATCATCAATCGAAAATCCAATTGTCAGGAATTATTCCAGAAAATCTTAGCAATGTACGCTATTAAAATAAAATAAAATAATAATAAATACATATGAGCATGTCGTTTACAGGTTAAAACTGTGATTAATGGACCTTCTCTTAATGATGAAAACCTATGAATTGTCTTGGTTTTGACGATCGAACAGTTGACTTTTTTATCACCTCGTGTTAAGTAATTTAGATATGTGTGTAGATTTGACGGGCGTGTTTTCAAATTGCGTTATACTATGTATAAAGCGTTTGAATATACACATGTTCAATACACTTAAATATTAAGCGCGTATGTTCACTATTTATGGCAGTGGTTATTATTTGTATCATTGTGAATTGGCAATTGATTATTGATCCATGCCGTTTTCCAGCCAATGTATTCTCTGTTAATTAAGCCATCGGTGACAATCGAAACAGCATTTGGTACAATGCGTAATGACGCAACTTGCCCAACCACTCATACATCATTACTGATGTCTGTGAATTGATGATATTTAAAATGTATAATGTTAACTTGTATAAGGCAGCTATTATATTTAGATCTTGTTATTAGGTGTATGGACAGACACAATTGACTTGGAGGACACTGTATTTTGAGCTCAAAACAAGTTGTATTGCTCATTTTTATGGTAATGTTCAATAGCATAATATATAAAAAAAAATGATAACCTTTATAAATAAAATATGAAAACATATTTAAAAATCGATAAATAATTACGAATCGTCACCTTTATAGGGCCTTTAACGTGGCTGTATATGTAATTACCACAGGCCCCGAACACAAAATCTATTTTGAAAAAATATAAATGTACCAGTCGTCTGATTGTCCGTCGTTTTAATCTTCTGCTATCTACTGCACATGCTTACTAATTCGGCAACGCAATAAAGCAGAAAATTAACTAAATCAAATGTAAGCATTCCATTGATTTCGCATAACTTAGGTAATACCGATAATTCCCATTTGTTATTTATTGTTTTTCGTGAGATTTCTGATTATATTCTTAGTATTTAATTTGGTAATTTTAAACAAACACATCTATTTTAAGATCTGTTGTTCGTTTGCGTGTTATCACCTTTGATTAATCACTTTAAATGCTCTTGTTTGCAACACGACGTTTATTTTAATTAGAATTAATAATTACTTAGTTTATTTCTAGGAAATACCACAACACCGTCCATACAATCGACGTAAACAACACATGTGTATACAACGATGTCAATACCACATACAGTTACTACGAGAAACAGACGTTATATTATTAAAATATAACTTGTTTAGTTTTACTGCGTGCTTGACATGTGATGTTAAAAGTGTTTGCACAATATACTATGCGTATGTTTTGTTATCACTTTAAGACGTTTAACCATACCAACACTAGGTCTGTAAATAATTCTGCAATATAAAATGACATGCCATTTATTGTAGTGATATATTTAAAAAAACATAATTTGTACTAATGGTTAAAAAGAACGTATTATTATTGTTCGCATCTATTACATAATTTACGAACACTTCGATCCTAAACATAAATAATGATAACATATGTTGTTACCACATGGCAACGGTTACTACGGATGTCTTGATATGTGATTGTATTCAATCCCAATAGTCAACACAATATTGACAACTTGGCGCGATGCACGCTGAACGACATCCTCAAACGTATTTCGCGTGCCGATATCAACTTGTCACCCTCGCGGAAACGTCTGGTGGCTTGCTTTAAGTTAAATGACAGTTAACATGCAGTTAATGCAATTGTGATCATACATTATTGCGTCAAGTTTATGTAGGAAATGCAATACATTACAGATAGGGATTCGTATATTTAATAAGTATTATACACACATGTATTTTGTCTGTTGTGTTCCTGTTACCGATGGCTTTGCATCTATTGTGTATGATGTGTGTAGACGAGTGGTTTTTAAATAACAAACCATTTGCAATACACGTTTGTATAAAAAAACGACGTAATAAACGTTATTTTCTAGGATAACACCAACGTTATTGATCACCTCACTGATACGATTAGTTGTTTATGCTGTTGATATGCTCTTACGAGACGAATGATAATAAATAGGTATCATTATATTTCTGAAATTAATCTCACATCATGGGTACCATTTGTATGCATTACACTCCCGTTGTAATGATTCATATAAATTGTAAGAAGATAAGACAAGCGTTACCTTTCAATGTTGCAACATTGAACATGCCGTAAATAATGCTGAAAAGGACTTGTTCATAGTTTGGCAAATTTCAATAAAAATTGCTATAGATTCGAAAAAGAATGTTTGCGTTATTCAAACAAACGAAAGAACGGTCATGACTAGGAAAAATGTAAAAAAAAAACATGTATGCTCGTTCATGGATTTTCATCAATCGATATCGGTAATAACATAGGTAACAAGTGTAGTTAAGAGTAATGTTCCAAATTCTAACTCAAACTGTTCAAATTTTGCACGACGAATCGCTAGTAAACTGATAAGAGGTGTATACAACACAACGGAGCTAACAATAGGTTAATTGAACAATTAGTTCGGCAATTAGTTTGGTATTAAGGCCAACGTTGTAACCATTTAATCCCAATCATCTCCATCGTATATTAAGGAGTTTTATACAATATTATTGTTAGTTAAAAACAAACATACTAAAACTACTAAAACTACACTCGTCGCAATTTAAACACAAGTTAAAATCGACCTCGTTAAACGCGGAGCTTTGTTATCTACATCTAAACTGACCTTAAATATTGAACTCGTGAGAAATACAGCAAATGCAGCATTCAAGTACGAGTTTTCGCTTTAAATGGTCAAACGAGAGAAAGCAGTTCACACCGTTTGACAAACAGCTTTCGAAGAGTTTGTGTACAATGTGGTTGCTTGTGTTCAGTTTATTGACAGTCGTAGTTCGATGTACATATGCCGAGGTGTGCTTCTGTACAAAAAATTCCACGTCGTCAGCGGTGTATGCCCAACGAGAACTCCATTCTGATGTCATCGGTTACGTCAGTAACGGCGATTGTTTCTATGGAGATTACGCTAATGGGGACGATTGGGTGACAGTTAATGGTCGAAAAATGGTAATCCTCCGTTAAGTATTGTCTAGTATAAACGTGTGATCAAGTGATGATGCTGATTTTAAGAAATTAAAACATGTTGTATGCAACATATTATATGGCATAATAAGCGTATCTGATATTAGGCTGTGTGCTAAGTATGCTAGTATTATTTGTCATCAAATACGTGTTTTATTTTTATTTCAGGATGGTTACATTATACGAAATGGCTTATCGGCTTGTGGCCGTAATGCGATTCCTCACTACGACATACGTATGTTTTAACAAATGTCACACTATTGCATTCTGAAATAATAATCTCTAAATAATGTTCTAGGAGATACATGCTATAATAACGATATGAATATTAGTATGACTATTTTGTGTATGCATTATCAACTTTTAAATTGAAGAAAACACAGGTCTAGAAAACTCAAGTGGAAACATCCAAATACAAATCAGTGATAAAACGCACAAAACACTGCATTGGCACATACACATATATCAAAAGTATAACATAACTGTGGGACATGCCTTTTAAAGTAATATAAATAACACGAGGACAGATATATACATGGCATCAGTTCATTTCAAAGTACCAGTGTTTAATACATAAACTCGTTATCTTTTAGTGGCAAGGCTACACAAAACACAAGAGAGAGAAGAGGCCGCACATCGCGGTCAAGTCGTAAAAAATGTTTACCGCAAACGATTCTTATTAGGTACTGCTATATAAAATACGTATTGTTAAACATCTTATAATACATCTATTGCTATGAGATAAACTATATTTGATTAGAAAGAGTTATAGAAAATGTTACTAGGAATATAAAACGAGTAATGACAATATAAGTGAAAACAGTTTTTGTGTTTATTTAAAGTTGACAACGACATAACCAGCAGTATATTATATTTTATTCAGATAGCCTGCGCCAAGCCCAATGCACATTTGATCATAATTCGATGTGTTCATGGAACAACGTTCCTGGGCACGATGATTTTGATTGGGTTCTGTACCAATCGTCAACACCAACGGACGGCACTGGTCCTGACTTTGACCACACAATGCGCAACGCATCAGGTTAATAGTTATCTTATTTTAGGAACATACGTTTACGTTTTCCAACTGTGTATTTGATCTACATCTGGACTTTTGGATTTAGTGAGCACCTCAATACAATAGCTGAGGCGTAAGAGTACTGATAAAATGTACGAACAGAGGCAGTTTGTATACACATTGATTTTTTAAATAAAAGAGTTACGAATACAAAGTAAGAAAAACCACAAAACGGACGGATGTTTGTACGAAGCATAATAACGGACAACATTTTTAGAAATGTTGATTTTTGGGACATATTTGATCACGTGATATCCACGTTGAACCAACAAAGATGGATGGAACTATTGAACAGAAAACACATTTGATTATATTACTTTTTTCCACAAAAATATTTCAAACGTACATGTAGTCTTAAACGATCTCATTCGTAGGTACATATGGCATCAAGAAATCAAACGTGGTTTAAATGCGTTACTTGAATCATAGTACGTACTATTCTGGTTTAGAGTATGTGTGTCCTGTTACAATGCCTTAAAGTCTTACATTTTTACAATTTACTATACCAATAGAAAGTTAATAGTAACATGTGTCGTAGCTACCACCAACATTATTAATGTTCATATAGTCAAAACATAACACAAAGTCGATATTGGTAACCTTTTAAAGTGTTCGAATTTTGAACAAGATCTTTGTCAAATAAGTGATTGTAAATATTTAAAAAAAAGTTAACGCTTCATGAATGTGTGGGGACAACGTTGTTATTTAAACTTCAAATTGATTACACCGTGAGACGCTGTTTTATGGTTAGTAAGATTATTATTTCTGTTAACTTGCAGGTCAATATATTTTCATTGAATCAAGTGCCCCTAGAAGCATATTAGACGGTGCCTGGATCCAGAGTCCCACAATTGAGGCGTTTGGTCAGACAGTACATTGTTTCCGGTTCTGGTACCACATGTATGGTGCATCTATAGGCCGACTTGACGTGTATCAAACTAAAACTAAAGACGTTCCTGGAAACCTGATGTGGTCGATAAAAGGTGATCAGGGAAACACATGGCATGAGGGTCAGGTTGCACTTGAGTCCTACCAGAATTACTCGGTACGTTGACTTTCCAGATTTGCATGTGTTTGCTTTTTTGTACTTATATGATACATTTAACTTTGGATATACACAGACATTATTTACAATTATAAATTAATATATATATATCTAAAATATGCAAATGGTTCCATTCTCGTTAAATATAATTATGTTATTAGATCATCATAGCTGGTGTCGTCGGCAACGGTAATCAAGGCGATATTGCTGTTGATGACGTCAGTGTCTCAGATGGGTATTGTGATGTCAAACCGCCCAGTGCGTCAAGAACTGAAGTGTCTAACTTCACACAGACACGTGGTTTGTGAACGTGTATCGTATAATGTGTTTATCCATACTTTATATAGGAGTACATGTCTTTACCATAACAATTATCATCTTATTGCGTTTTCATGAATCAATAATTAGCCACGAATTTTAGCCCAATTTTGACGTACTGTATAATCATGCAAGTAGAGTAATTAATAACGTTATTTAAGATCTTTAAAACATAAAGACACAATTATAAATACATTTTTTTTTCTTCGTTCATAACTGTAAAGGGTGTGCTTTTGCATATTCAACATGTTTTCCTAGTATAGATACAGATGACAAATGTCAAATAACATTCGGATTCAGTGTAAGATAACATATTATTCAACAGTGAAGCGATGAAAATAAGCATAAACCTTCAACCCCAGCATTGGTAAATTTTGATCCGGGCTTTCTCTGTCTCAAAGTTTTAAACAGACGGTTTTTTAAAATGTTGTTGATCTCAAGTAACAATATAAGATTATTTTTTTCTTATTCGAACCTTTAATTGTTATGAAAATGAGTGGACATATTAGAAGACATATAAACACAGATTCACGAGTTGTTTTATATCAAACATGAAATGAAAATAGGATCTAACAATAAAAGCAACACAGTTTATCTATTTTAAAGGGACATCAACAACTTTGATGCCATCGACAAGTGTTACTAAACCCTGGTTAAGCACAAGTAGGTACAATGCTTTTTTCAACGACACGAAGGGGCCATTAACTTTTCCCTTTAGAAAGTGTTAAATGCCCACGTTATAAATAGTACAAGTAGCATTATGTTAGTTATTAACTATACGTGCTATTGTTTTATTATACATTCGATAGCATTTGTGTTAATTCACTTGGTGTTTGAACTGTTTTGTAGGGGTACGACCTATGATTGAGTAAGAATTCCTTCGTAATACATGCACAATCTCTAAAAGATGCATTACGCATATGACTTTTCTGTATGTTAGCACATGCGGTTGCATGGGTTCGCTATTATTTGTGTCTATGAATCAATGTCAAATGTTTACATTTTTGTATGCCGCAATGAACAATTGTGATATATAAATGTCTATTTTAAAGGGACAACAACAAGTTCGATGACATCGACAAGTGTCACTAAACCATGCGTAAGCACACGTAGGTACAATAGTACATATACTCGAATCAATATTAATTTGCATTGGATATAATTTTCTTTCTAAATTAGTTCATTGATAGATATAGCACTGTCACTACAAACGTTTTGGATTTATAATAGAGAATAATAATTAAAGATATAAATGTGTGTATTTAGGGGAAATACCGTCGGTATACCTTTTTTTTCCATTTATAAATGGCTGCGATATGGACATAAAAAATCAACATGTGCTAGGCTTGTTAGGGTTAATCAGTAGACGCTCTTTAGCACTTCGTACATGAATGAGATGTTATTCATTGCTTAAAACTCAGAACGTTCACAATAAGCACGCAACAGAAGCAGTTAAAAAATGCAATCAATTGATTCACGTTTGTATCCAAGTTGAGACACTTCAATTAGTACCATAGCCCAGAGTCAAATAACCATTTCGTTTTTATTTTCTTAAAGTGATTATTTAAAGATAATATATCAAATGTGCAACAGTATTATACAATCTTCGCAATTGAGTTCGCTATGGAATTCAGTAACTACATGTTATATATAATAACAATACTACGTTAAATCATTTACTTATCATTGTTTGGGTATTTGTCTTTCAAATATGTATATTTGTGCTCAATAATAGATCAATTGCCGTTGGCACGTCTTACCCTGTTACTTACAATCAAATTTGATACCAGCTGTAATATTGTCGATGTAAGCCCCACATATGACTGTCATATGTTGTCGCTGAGGCAGCCCGTTCCGATAAGGATTAAGGTTTCGTCAATTGACATAACGAAAACGTTTTGCAATATACAATGAAGTAAGTTTGCCAATATCGTCTGAAGGTAAACGTCTTCAAGTTTGCAAGACACAATGACGTTATTTCACAGTAAGTGAATGAACACAAATACGGTCGTGAAAACTTGATGAGTTAAATAGGCATTCGTTGCGTGTTCATCTACATGTAGATATAAAGAAAAAAGGGCACAAGGGCGGATAAACCAATCGCAATGTAGGGCCGACAGAAACAGTACGAATGTAACCTTTTAAAATGGAATAATGATATTTCGTCTAAATTTCGATACAGAAACCCGGACTCATTACCGATTCAATGTGTTAACCAATTTAAATTGTTTACTTATTGCTAAAGATTACAAAATATTTCTCAGTATGTTATTTCAAATGCAGTCTTGTTTTCAAAAGTTTTGAAAATTAATTAAACATTGCAAATCCTTATAAAACCAACATGTGTTTAAGAGGACGTACATCTTAGTTAATTATTTACGTTATCTCAAGTTTTATGAACACCATGCTTATTCTACATATCAATAGTTTACATATCTGATTCAAATGCATAACTAACGTGTTTTTTTTCATCTCGGGCACCGTAGCTCATCTATTTTGGGTTATATTTTCGCTTCATTTTAAGTGTATCTAAACAGTGTTTAAGTTATATCAATTATTTGTAAAGGATAACAGATTGTTTGCAAATTTCTATATTTAATCGCTATCATTTTATATAAATGAAGCAAGCATGGTCAATTATAAATATAATTATTGAAAATAAAAGGTTAAATTAAAACATGACATCGCCGTTAAATACGACGTTTGTATATGTGTGCAGGCATAGTTTTATTTGATTTTATACTAGCTTTTATTTTGCGCCACGATTTTCGACTATCGTAATGTGAATCTCTATACAAGTATTTATAGCTATTCTGAGCGTATGATGTATGCGATACTGTGAAAGAATTTACGATGCCAAACACGTGTTTCTTTCGCTTATGTCAACCTACAGGATTCGTGTATACATTATAACAAATAACTCATTAATTCCAGCTGTACCATCAAGTGCTCCGGGAGCAACGGAAGTGTGTGAAGACCTTGACACAGATTGTTACACTTATGGCCACGACTACATCTGTGTCGGTGAGATGGTACATTGGTCACAGATCCACTGTCGGAAAAACTGCGGGTTCTGTAAAAGTAAGTTGTTTCAAGTTTGTTATAATCGTCTCTCACAGTCATGTGTACATTGTTGAGAAACAGGAAAGATCGCTAAAACATTAAAATATATAGTTTCACAATTGTAAAATTAAGTTTTCCTAGAAATACGCGAGTCCCTCTATTATTGTTAAGATTATAAACATGAAATATAGCATCCACATAGACATACGTTGACAAAACACAAGTCAGTTTTATTATAATAAAAACGTCTATTAAATTGCTGAGTAAAATACACACGAAAACTGCATACCCCTTGTAAACGTCTTTTTATATTATAAAACACTAGACCCAGTGTGTGAAAATACAGATCCAGACTGTGATACCTATGGAGTTGAGTACATATGTACTGAGGATTACAAACCATGGGCCTCTATTCACTGTGCAAAGTACTGTAACCTGTGTTGCTAAGGTAAATTTGAGTAGAAAATCATTTTAACACATTCGATGCACAAACTCGATAAATAAAAACCTAAGCGTAGACACGTCCCAATCTTATTGTCAGTCGTTTTAATCTTCTGTTATCTGCTTCACATGTGTTAATTATTTTGACACTGCATGACTTTTACCAAAAAGAAATAACAGCCCGTCATTTGTTTCCCTATAAATTAGGTAAAAACAATAATGTCCATGTGTTTTTAAATGATTTTCAGGACTTTGTACTTTGATGTATATAATTTAGTCATTTGATTTTACGAAAAGCTTTTTAAAATTATGTATGTGTGTGCATGTCAATTACTTATAATGCACTTGGTTGCAACGAAACGGTTTTAATAAATTATTATAATCAAAATTGTTTAAAACTGATGTTATTTCTAGGAAATACCACAACAGCTTCAATACAATCGACGTAAACAAAATACCGGTACGTTTCTACAATTAAGCGGATGTCACCACATACAGTTACTACGAGATAAAAGAATGAATATTATTTACATTTATACTATTTGTTTCGTGTTAAAATGTGCATGACATTTGCCATTACAAGAGTATGCCAAATACACTTTGAATGTGTACTTCTTTTCATACGTTTAGCCATAACTACAATATGTCTGGAAAAATTGATAATTCTGAAACATTTGATGACATGCTGTTGTTATAGCTATACATTTTACGGGACATTTGTACACATGGTTTCACACATTTTTTTAATAGCTACTTAACAAACAAGACCATATTACACATATATAATAATCATACTAATAGTAAAGTTGTGGTTACCTCATTGAAACGGCCAATCTAAAAATCATGATGGGAGTTTTAATATTACTTAGAGTATTGGATTACATATAAACATGGAACATTCAAATGTATATTACGTCGATTATGCACCCCACGGACAAGACGATGTTTCGTGAAAACATCCGTGTTTTTCCGTTCAATACGAATTTCATAATTCTAAGTTAAAATCGCACAAACGTTAAACAAAGCTTTTTAACCAAGATCTTATAAATACATAAGATAGAGCATTCCTAAATTATATTTTTAAAACCATGTCATGTGTGTGAACTCTAAGCGTATGTGGTTTTATGTTTAATTCATTTCAAGTGCTGTCCTTCTATGTTATGAGAATACATTAAGTAGTAACTGTTGTCCTAATATGACATACTATGTTTTGAAAGATATGGGTCTTCTCGAGTATTGATGGTCCTCATACTTAATAATTGCAGGAACATTTGTACTTAGAAAAATGTCTGCGTTGTTTACACGCAGCACAAGGTATGTCAAATCTTCCAAAATTATTTTAGCGTTTATTAATGTTAAATAATATAATTACTGCAATCACATTTGGTATAGACCATTTGTTTAAAATGTTGGTGACATTCTTTTCCAAAAGTCGTGCAAATAAGAAACTAGACATAAATTTCGGCACATGCCATATCTATATATCAACGATACTTTCCCGTTTTAAAATAGGATGGACCCGTTGTGAAGTTCGATGCTATCTATCAAGTACTTAATTTATTCTGTATATAAGTGTACTGGCCTTCTGGATAAGTTATCTGATTAAGTGGTTAGAAAGGGATGCAAACGGCATAAAGGCACCTGTGCTATATCATTATATATTCTACTTTTGATGCTAATATGCTAAGTTTAACGTACTAATATTGTTATATTCCAGTACATGCGTTCAAAAATGCTGCACAATACTTACATTATGTATATTGATCATTAAAGAGAAAATTACCTGAACATAAAGATAAAACACAGACTTATGTATATAGAGTAGTTAAAATCAAGAACTCAATTATGCAGACATGATTAGCTGTGTAAACACACGTCTCATGTGCCTGCACGGATCCAACCGTGTTGATGAGAATCTTCCTAAATAGATAAAGTATAAACAGTAATTTTGATGCAAATGTAAATGTGTTTTTATAAGCAAATAAACAACAAGATGAGAAATGTGTAAAGGGGAACTTTAGTTTAATTACAAAAGCAAACAACAATATAGCGTTAAGTACAAAAACGACGTGCGTCAGATCTATCAGATATGAACAAACAAGTTAAGCAAATGCGTATTATAGAAATATGTGTGTCTTTCGATTTATTTTCAAACATGAAAGTATCTGCATGGAAAGATTCGCATGAACAAATATGCCTATACACAAACCAATAGGCTAGCAACTAACAGTACAGTACGTAATGTAATAAAAGCCGAGGACGCATGGCAGTTTTATAAAACAACTACATGAGGTAATTTGCACATGACATGCATTTTACGAAATACCATTAATAAATTAGGGAGTGGTAGGTGAGAAGAATGATATCGTATTCTGAGTCTTCGTCTGCGACAACGGTATACATTAAGCTGTTACTACATTATATAACGTGGGAGAACTGGTTTTATGAAATTTATCGTAAACATAAGTCAGTTTTGTTATTTTAATTACTAAATTACTAAGCATGTTTCTGCCAATACCGTCATCAGCCGTATGAGTAATATGCGTGCATGAAGGACGCGGCGAAACAAAATAACGTGGTGTTCTTTCATTTCTTTTTATAACGTTTATCATGCCTGAAGACTTATAAGTTCAATCGCTATAAAAAAAAACATAGTACAAACCGCAGTTTACAAATGAATGTGGACACTTGGATATCACCACAAAGTCTCACAGGATTATAGCAAACAGGACATGTGTTTCCAAAGCTAATTACATTGCACAATTTATTACAACCTCGTCCGTCCTTCATCTGGATTACGTGGTCAATTTCTTTCCTTTGATCGATTAAATGATGTTCGTCAATTTGTTTTTATCTTAAAATAACAATGGAAGATCGAATCCACATTTAATCACAACCAAAGACGTACAATATCAAAAACGACATGTAGTTATTTTGATTTATGTTTTTATTACCAATAATTACAACTTTAAAACTTGCAAGTATGTAATAACCAGTAACATTTTATATCAGTAATCGTTTAATCTCAACTTGTTATCCTTGTCGAAATCATTTATGTAAAACATACTATTTTATACAGTAACGGTGACGAAAGTTGCAAATTTCCAAGTGATTTCATTTCAGACTTCCAAAAACATAAGTATACGTAGAGAATAAAGTTGCATACCGTATTTAACTGTCCGCAATGAAGTCACGTTGTTGATATACTGGACAACATAGTTCTCGGTTGTAATCAGGTTTCAAGGAATGCTGGGATACTTATTCACATTCGAAAGGCGAGTCTAGTTTTTCCATGATAGGAAGAGTAGTTTCTATTGGACTAACACTATGGCACTATTATATTTGGTATATTTTATTGTTTCTATAGCTGCTTGTTTTGTTTAGGATTTCCAATATACGAAATCTTTGATTGGTGAGGAAACAATACACTTTGTGGTGTACTAGACCGAGATTGTGATGGGTTGTTGAATGATGTTATTAAGCTCTTTAGTCAGGTCATTTGTAAAGCCACAGCTTAAAATATAAATAAAACTATGTTTTGACTATGTGTTTATCAATATGACCATGCAAAGGAGGCGTTAGACATTTAATAACCTAAGAAAAAAATTCTTCAATAGATCACGCTTATGTTTTCCAAATAGTGTTTTAACTGTTCAATGCGATTAATAATTACATTTTAGTAAACGATATGCATTATCACGAGACTTTTTGTCAAACCAAGACTCTATGGATTACTTAGGCTTAGAAACACTTTTCAGTGTTCGATGAACAAGAGATACAGATCATTTTCACGTAAAATATGGTTATTACCAGTTATATCAACAACATATAATATTGTTTATTTATTAAATCATAGGCTTTTAACTCAATATTGCCATTCATATCTGACCTCGTGATGTGTGTGATTTAAGTGGAAAATTCTTAAGCGTTGTTGAATGTCATTCCGAATGCTGAGGATTCTATTCCCTATGTTCATTTGGCAAAGTTAATAATGCAGATTGCATAATGTATTTCATTACTTAACAATTGTCACACTTTAAATAGATTGAACGAACTCTGAAAAAAGTGAGCGTTTAATCCAGATGACACATTCAACAATAGATTCTATTGTTTCAAAATCAGCTTTTAACACAGTCGACACTTTAAATAGATTGAACGAACTCTAAAAAAGTGAGCGTTAAATCCAGATGACACATTCAACAATAGATTCTATTGTTTCAAAATCAGCTTTCAACACAGTCGACACTTTTCCGTCGCAATTCAAGTAACCAGTTGCCTATGAATGCAACCCATCTGGACGTAACACACTATGAGTAAAGCTAGTAGTGTTATACATGAAATATATTTTATGGGCACCAGTTTGCATTGCATGGAGAAAAAAGACATTAAACATTTGTCATTTGTATATCGTATTTTTAAAAACAATATATACATACAAACAAATAAACGATCGAGGGGTTGATGAGTTGCACAACAGTATATGAGCAACCGGATTTCTTGGAAAAGATCACGAAATACAATTGTGTTATTTACTGATAAAATGACCATTCCGAACATGACATCATGACGACTATAATTTTTGAAACCAAATGCCAATAAATATGTGTGGGGAAATTAATGCTGAACTGGATTCCACATTAATTTAATTAGCTAGATATGAATAAAATCGTTGACCCCCACCTCTCTAGAATGGTTCAAGGTCGAGTAATATCAGATCTGTAAATGGACTTCTCCAATTCCGATATAGTATGAAACCAAAACTATACACATACAATAAATAAAACAGATCATCTCATTGACACGATTAAATAAAACATTATGGTTTACGACTTCTATCGTTAAATCATTGTTCTAAATAAACGCACTGTACTATATGCGAACTTATTCAAAATGTATTGCTAGAGAATTACACATGAGTACGGGCTAAATAAAAAAAAACATGGAGGGTGTGCTTAAATAGCGAAAGCATGGAGCTAATGTACTCTTTGTGGTTTTACTTTTAAGTTACAATTAAGTCATGAGTATGGTACATAACACTGTATTTTTAGTAAACTTTAATTTATTTAACTGGGTCGTTAAATCGTTGGCAGTGTCATTCAATACATAGCGGAGACATTTTATATTCTATATTATCCGCGGTTGAAGGAATGTTGCAAGACAACGCTATACAAATAAAATAAAAATTATCAATTATTCAACTTGTTTGGTCTTGCTCCTAAATTATGGATTTACTAGTTTTAGATATGTTGCTTATGTACATTGGAAACAATTTTATTACACGTGCCGCTTACACTTCGTGGTAGGATTAGCAACAAGATGTTCGATGCAAGTTGTGATGTTAAGTCACTCACTAGTGGCAAAGTGTACAAGGACCTTTCTAAAAAGCAAACCACAAGATGACAATTAGGTTTGTGCATGAATATGGATATGACATGAATATGACATGAATGGTACCTATGATAATATTGCATTTATTGGTTCCCTTGTTTTACCAGTGCTTGTTTTTTAGACGTAATATATTATTGCTGAGGAAGCAGTGAACTTGGAAATTGTGTCCAATATTGTTCAGTTTTGCTGTTTGAAATAAGGAATGCAAGGGAAATTGCTGTTTGCGTTTATGGTGTAAGGCTTACGACAAATGTAATATGTACGCCATTCTTTTAAGATTTATTGTGTTAAAATGCATCAAATGAACGTAACGTTGACATTATGAACTTTAAATTGTAATACAGAACTACAATCAGACACGGGTTGCGAAAAACCCTCATGAAACGAATATGCCCATGAACTTCTGCCGCTTTGTTACCCATTTTCCATATGTCAACTTTACTTGAAAGACATATTAGTTAGTCGATTGGTGATAAAACATTAATGAAGATGCGTTTATTGAATAAAACAAAAAAGGCACACCAAAACATTATGTATTACAAATTAAACCATATTAAACGAAAGTGAATTAAACGCCGAAAGGAAAAATGTATTTTAAATACTATGCTTCGATAATCCTGCTAATCAAAGACTTGATGTATTATGTTTGATCATGTAGAATTTATGGAATGAAGTTTTAAATTCAGATACTTCCTTGTCGGTAAATCTCATTTAATACTTGACAAACTCGTACGAATAATTGTTCAAACGTTATAAAAAACGAAAATTGACTGCAATATGCGCACGTTGATAAGTGGATTAATTATTTTTCAATGTAGAAATAAACGGAATGTACACCATTTTCTACAAGGTCAATAACCGACATTGTCCGATTAAGTGAACTGATTCAATAGGACACATGCACATTGGCTCCCCGTCGAAACGCCTGCGTATATTGGTTAAGTTAATTGAAAATAAACTTGCCATGTCACCGTGCTATAGTAGACAAAAGCGGAATCTGTATTATTTATTTTTAATTAATAAGTCTCACACGCTTTTGTTTCGGCGATACTTTCAAAGCGTTGACATTTAAGTTGACGTACACTACCAATAAATTGGTATACACATGCAGATGAATTCAAGAGAACCGATGCAATTCATATTTCCAACTGTGTTATATTTCAAAATACAATTAAAGCGAGGAAATCGAGAAATTCAACACGTTTTAAAAGGAGGACATATAACCGTATAATCGTTACAAACTATCATATGAGCACAACCAATAGTTTGCTTGTCATGTGTAATACCAATGTTTAATTGTTGTTTGTGGAAAACAAAGCATTTTTCTGGCTTATGACATCATGAGACAAGAGAAATTACCGTTCTTCTTCACCACACATTTTGCCTGAATTTACACGATACTTCTTGATTTAAGTTGCCACACCTGTTGTCGTTTGCCTGTGTGTAGTGTGAAAATATCACGCTATTCTATCGAGAACTGATTTTAAATACATGCTTTGATAAATGGCATTTAAACCTCTGGCCGAGAACACATAATGTTTTCCCTGTTTGAAATCTGTGTAGCTCTCGATACAATCTGCTCGTAAGATGACGCGATAAACAAATAATGTTTGAAAATGTCGTGTAAAATGATAAAAGATAGCATTGAACGAAACAAAGAGATTTTCAATGTATATTCAAGGATACTCCAAACGATATTCAATTATGCAAATTGCTGGTGGTAGCAATATTTCCCCATCTGTTAATGTTTTTTTGAAATCCAGTATTCCAACTAAACGTTCGTTGTGTCAAAAAAGGGCATTATTTAGAAGACATAAAAACATTTTGGAACCTTTGCACGAGCAGAATTTATACAAACCCGTTGTGTCTATAAAGAAACGTGTTATTGGGTGCTAAATGTACTCGATCGTATGAGGTAAAAAATACATTTTTATCGTTTACAATATTCAAAAGCCCACGAGTAATTATAATACATTGGCCTCGCACAACGATCAAAAAGCGTTACGGATAATCTGAATCTTTGCAATCATGTTTCTAGTTAAAAGGAGAATTCAATATTTAAAAATGATTAATATTGCTGACAAAAAAATATAACTTGTCCGAAACAAGATGAAGAATACTCTGAAGTGCAAAGAAGTGTAATATGCAACAGAAGGTTTATCAAGTATACAATTGAATAACACGCCTGATATTTATCAACCAAGTGCCATAATTCAAAACAATCCAGGACAAGGTAGGGTAAAAATGCATTGTGTAATACGGTAAATACGATTGTTGTTGTCTGCCTTAGCTGTGGCGGTTATCGAAACGGAGTTGTTTACTTGTATAGGCATTATCACACAAGCATAATAAGGAAACGATTTGGTGTTGATACTTGCTTGTCTTGTTTTTTATGCAATAGGCATACTGGATATGCAATATACAAAATCGAGTTTGTTCCAATTGCGCTGTTGAAACACACAAGTGCTACGTACTTAAAAACATGCATAGTAACACTAGATTAGAAAGATCAACAAGACACAATAAAACTACTCTATGTGTATAGCTACAAGACAATTATTGACAAAATAAAAATATAAACTATAAGTACTACGTAAAAAACAAGAACAAAAACCTTTTTTTTTTTATTTTATTTTTTTTNGTTGGAATCACTAATGAAGTCGCTTCGTTCTTTGATCTTAAGTTTCGCTTTGGTTCGTAGACTTCAAGTAGGTTTTTAAGATATACAGGCGATTGTCCATTTAAGGCTTTGAAAGCATTGGTGAGTATTTTGAAGTGGATTCTTTTTTCTACTGGGAGCCAGTGTAATTCTTTTAGGATCGGTGTTATATGACTATAGCGGGATGTTCTTGTGATAACACGCGCCGCAGTGTTTTGAACATTTTGTAGTTTCTTGATAGCTGATGTTTGTGTTCCATACAGCAGTGCATTGCAATAGTCTAACCGAGATGTGACAAGTGAATTGACCAAGGATTTTGTGGCATTTGGTGTAAGATATTGCCTGATGTGACCTATTTGCCTAATCTGACCGAAACATGATCTACTTATAGCATTAATATGGTGTTCCATGTTCATTCTTGAATCAAACCAAGCACCGAGATTTCGAACGAATTGTGATGGTTTAATTGTCGAGTCCCCTACTTTAACAGTTAACCCTTCTACGAACTTGGCGTTGTTTTGACTTGAAAATACTATGACCTCGGTTTTGTCGGTGTTAAGTTTGAGCATATTTGTATTCATCCACGAGATGATATCTTGGAGGCACTTTTCAACTCGATTTAGTGTTTCATTTTGGGCTGCTCCATCGGTGGGTTCAAAGGAAAGGTAGAGCTGCGAGTCATCGGCGTAGAAGTGATGCCCGAGTCCATGTTTTTTGCAAATTTCCCCAACAGGTTTAGTATACATGGTATAAAATTTTGGACCTAACACAGATCCCTGGGGTACACTGAAGGTCAGCAGCACTGGTTCTGATACCTTGCCGTCAATGCTCACCGTTTGGAAGCGGTCAGATAGGTAGGAAGCTACCCACTGTAGTGGTTTTTCAGCAAATCCAAACAGTTGTTCGAGGCGGTTTAAAAGGGTTATGTGGTCGATGGTGTCGAAAGCGGCAGAGAGATCCAGCATAACAAAGACAGTGACCTTTTTCTTATCTAATGATTGTAGGACATCGTTTTGAACTTTTAACAAAGCTGTTTCTGTTGAGTGAAACTTCCTGTATGCAGACTGGTTTTCTTCATTTAAATTGTTTTCTGTCAAATGTTCATCTATTCTTTTACTGACAACTTTTTCCAATAATTTTGAAACATATGGCAGATTCGAAACCGGGCGATAGTTTTGTAGTGTTTCTTTGTCTAAGGTGGGCTTTTTTAGTAAAGGTCTTATACGTGATGTTTTAAAGGATTTTGGCACACTTGCCGTTTCCATCGACATGTCAGTGGAATTGGAATTCCTTGCAATTATGACAATATTTTATGTTATACGTTGTTTCATTCTCTGCTTGGTTTTCATATGATTTCATATCCCTGATTGCTATCCCAATGGTTTCCAATGAACGTAGTCCCTGACTGCTATTATAATGGTTTGCAATGGGCGTTGTCCGTAATGGTCGTTCAGAGGGTCTGTCTGCAATATGGTAAACAGTTTGAGTACTAAGTTCTTTGGAAAATTGCCTTAGCAGCTTCAAGCATGTTTTAACCTAAACGAAATGAGTGTGCTATAACTGGTTATATTTATAGTGGCTTTTATATAATCTGAAATCGGTTTTTGTGAATAATTCACGAGCTGAGTAAACGGGCTGCCTTTTCTATGGCTTTCCGTCAAACCAAGAATATATATTGTGTTTAAGCAGGCTTTTGTTAATCGTCTTTAAGTAGTATGTACTGGATTGCTAGATCGGAGGTACACATTTGAACAGCTGGTCATTGGATCAGTGTACGACAATTAAGCTGTGATAAATGCAAGTATGTATGGATTGTTCTGTTTGCAGGTCATTTAAACCTCCTCAGTGGTCACTGATAATTCATCTCTACATTTAACAAAAAAAAATTGAGATATATTTTATATCGCAGACATCACGAGCAGAGAAACTATTAGTTTTACTCGCATGTCAGATGACACATCGCCCATTTAATACAGTAAAATGACAGAAATCAACGACATCCTCCGAGATAGTTTTCTGATAACATGGTACACTCTGCACCTTGCGTATTTGGTTAAACTCTTCCTTGTATAAGTTATCTTATCGAAATTTACATCGGCATGTTTTTCTTGATTGTTAATTGCATTACCATTATACACGCACAAACGATGGTTTCAGGGGTTTAATTGAGACAGACTGTCCCATACAAACGCCTAATGTAGGTGTTTACCCGCAGCTGTGCGTTTATCTTGTGTAGACTTTTGAACAAATGATAGATTTTAAGATTTACTTGCATGACAAACATTATATGACGAAAATACGTTTTCACAAATGCGAGGAAGACTGCTCGAATGTGGCGTGTGCAACAGACACGTTTCACAATATTCAAACACTTTAACATGACAGATTTTAACAATCTTTCAAGATCTTAAAACATTTCGGTATAATCCAATAAACATTTCTTAAACGAATTTGAAAGTAAATATTTAATCTGAAAGAATCCAACACAAATTGGCTCAACAAGTTGTTATTGTGTTGCCTTTTGTGTTGCTTAACAATTTAACAATTAAATTTAATTTAAATCCCAATACTATTTTCCTTCATTGTGTGTTAATTTGAACTAAGTTAGCTTTTTCTTTATATACCTCTGATACAATTTTCACCAAGTTCATTAGCGGACTTTTCTATACATTTTTCTGTTGTTTAATTGGGCCATCAGAATATATGATCGGCCCATTACGACATGTGTTTTTCTATTTCGTAAAGAATCTTGACGTTATGTTGTAAGTTTCTCTCATCGTAAATGTATGGTGTGGCAAAATTATTTAATAATTTATATTTTATTTAAAATCTCATTCACAGTGATACAGACATGATTAGTAAATAATGGTATGACTAATTATAATGAACTATAATTTTAATGTCATGCATATTGTAGTATAAAGTATTCATTCATTCATAAGTAATCTGCTTTGCTTTATACACTGGACGATATACTTGTTTTTAAAAGGCCCACGAGTAATTACAATGCATAAGTCTCAAACATGGCTCAGCAAGGAAAACATAGGTCACAACATTTGCAATTATGCACAGATTCATTAAAAAAAAAGTTCAATACACAATAAACCGAAAATAATAAGTAAGTACTTTTGATTTGTGATTTTATTGAAAATATTAACACGTTAAAACTTACCAATATGTAATTACATATAACATGCCATACCAGTTATTGTTTAATCTGAACTTGATTTTCTAGTTGCAAGAGTTTTATTTTAACATTATATTATGTTTATATTCTTATGAAAAAATAATAACAAATAATTTATAAAAATTATAACAATATCTTTCTTATTTGTATATGATATTACATTGTAGGTTGTTACTACTTTATTTGTGCAAGCTAATTATTGTTTTTGTGTGTGTTGTGTCATAATAATACTTTTAATGTTGTTTTTATTTTAAAATAGACTCCTATGTGACCAATGACCCTCACCCAAACCGAAGGACCGATCGTCTGAGCTATCATGCAAGGCTTACAGTGTGTACCACTTTAAAGTAAATTATGAATCATGCCCAATTAGTATAATCCAGTCATACATTCATTTCACCTCTCTCAACCATGAATTACAATACATTATTGAACAAGAGAAAAATCTAGGATCACATAGGAACAGTATGATGCGAATTACATTCTATGGAAGTATTTGATAAATATATGCACTCCCTTAACTCCTTTCGGTAATAAATATAATTAATAATCTGTATAAGCCAATGATGTTATGATGTACTGTTTATTAACGGATTGGTTTTTCACTTTTTATCCCAACCTAAAAATAATATGCTTTTTATATAATACACTTGGTTACTAGAATAATGTTATTCACTGCCTGTTAATGCATTTATAAATTGGATATAATTGTATTTATAATATGTGAACACATCATGCTGATAAATGTCCAGTCTGTATGTTAGCCTTGTGATATTATGGGAAAAACAAACTCTTCACGTATACATCATACACATGTATAATTAAAGTCATAACTATGTTCCAAGCAAACATAAACAACAACCAAGAAATGTATACAATATACATATAAACGTGTTCGTATACACAACACATGCGTTTGAATCTGATGTTGCTACGTAGACAATCTCGTTAGAACTGATTTCGAACACTATTTATTCCTATAAATAGCTATACACAAACAAACTTGAAACACCGGTTTGTTTTATAATGTCCGTCAGAACAAACGTACTCCGCTATACGATGTAACGCGGAGTACTAATTTCATTGAAATATACTAGATACTATTATGTCGCTTTTAATATGTTCTATGATTTCAGATTATTAAATTAAATGTATTGACAGCTCACTATTGTACAAATACGATTCCCAAGCACACCCCCGTTACGCCGATTAAATAAATGCTTAAAAATCATTGACGGTAATGTGTTATTTCTGAATAACCAAGCATAAACAAGTATGGCGTGGATCTTTAGCCGGATCGTGTAATTTTGGACAAGATCAGACGAACCGATAACAAATGTCTCAAATGTCATTAGCAAGAAAACTGATCTGATGTCAAATCCTGCTGGTTGTACATCTGGATTAGTGCGGATAACAACGACTGTTGTTAATTAGTAATGGGAGAACGTGCAAGACGACACAACATAAACGGAAATGCGTCGAAAATATTTTTTACTTGAAGTTCCTAACGAAAGACAAATATACTAAATAACAAAACTGTGTTTAAATCTAAAGAACGTTTATTGGCGTCTGGTTATTTCGACAGAATTATCGCTTTTATAGACTTTCGGTATTACATCCAATCTTAGTTAATAAAAGAACACTTCTATAATTGGTCATGTGTCTAAATGAGCGATTAGAATCTTAAACCGTTCTGTTCTGTCCATTAAGGCCTTTTTCGTATGTCGTTGAATTTTGTATTAGATAAATTCGGTCTCACAGCGGAAATGTGTGGTTTGCTAAGTTGGTTGATCCATCTCCAAACCATTAATGATGCTAACGTTATGTTCAGGAAACATATTTAGACAATGTGCTTTCTTTAGCTTATGTGCTTAATTGGGATTAAGCTGATTGTTTGATGAGAAATGTGTCGTAATGAAGTAGCTTTATGCATTTCAAATACTAGAAATGTTACAATAATAAAATAGGATTCGCTTACAATGTTAAATGATAAGTCCTACTCACAAATATTCCATTTATATTAAACCTCTATAATAACTTCATTTAAGGAGTCTTCTATTGATGTGTACGTTGTCTGATATATAATATATGATATGTCCATACAAACATGTGTTTTGCTATGTCATAAAAGTGCGTAACGTAATGTCGAAAATTATTTCTAATCGGAATTGTTAAGTGTTAAAAAGTTATTTAATTAATTATGTTTTATTCCAGATCTAATTGAGCAGTGATGCAGAAGTAATGACTAAATACCTGTTTGAACAATTGTAATCAACTACAGCTGGTATTTTAATGTAAGGCATACTCTATTATAAAGTCGTCCGTATTTATGCACATATCATTTATACATAAGTAATCGTGCTGGCTTTAAACACTGGAAGATAAACATGTTTGTTAAAAGCCCATGCGTAATAACAATGCATTGGTCTACAACTTGGCTAATAAAGGAATACATATGTTCACAATATTGGCAATTACGTACAGATTACTAAAAGATAACACAAAGATACGACCAAGACATAATACGCGTATAATCATGATAACGCTGGTTCCTGTTTGCATACATCCATTCAATCGTCCTCCGTTCACGTTATCATGACAATAAATCACCAAAGGTCGAAAGGTAATAACTGTCTGAATGACTGATTAATGATTAATATCATTTAACTGACTTAACATAAACCCACATGCCACCAAGGCCTCTTTAAGTAACAGGTTCGACATTAATTCTGTGTTGGCTATTGACGCAAAATATGTACTGATCTAAACATATACATGGATGTTTAAGTCTCAATTCAGGTGTAATTTGTCAAATTAAGAATAATTCTTTACCTGACGTATTTGTTTTATGTTAATAAACGTTAAAGCAGTAGAATATGAATGAAGGCCTCTTACCTATTATGCTTAATACCTGCTGACATCTCATATAATACACACGCCGTATCGAATAAAACCTTATCTTCTAACAAACAAAGTTTTCATCTGATATTAAACAAGTTTTGCAAAAGCAAGGTAATTGTGCCCCAAATCAATAAGAGCACTCCATATCTACCAAAGCTGTAATTTTAATACAGTAAAGATAATGCTAGTTGCAAATTTCTTAGTCAGTATTTTAGTGAGGTCATTTGTAAAAAATACAATGTTTAATAACTTTATAAAACGTGTGTTTGATACAGTGTATATGCATATGACCATGCAAAAGACGCGTTAAACATTTAATAACCTATTCGATAATGTGTTAAACTGATCACAGTTATGTCAAATTTCTAATGGAATTACTCCAATTGCTATCTCATAAGACACCAACTATAACTCGGTGTCATTGTCGTTTGATATATAGCGGATCAAGTAGGGAATCCTTAGAAATATTTTAATTAGGCAAATACGAATTGTTCGTTTTACATTATCTGCGGTATATGTAGTTTTGTAATACGATTCTAGACAAATACAATTATGAATTATTCGACTTTTTGGTCTGATTCATCGAATATGGATCAATATTATTAGATTTATGTAATGTTTAAGATATGTTGCGTATGTTCATGGAAAACAATTGTATTATACGTGCCGCTTACACTTCGGTGGTGTAGAATTAGATATAAAATATTCGATAACATGATTGCTATTAAATCACTGTATTGAGACATCGTTTAAGAAACTTACTAAAAAGCAAACCAAATTATGGTGATCACGTACGTGCATAAACGTGGATATGACATGAATGATAATGACAACATTATATGTATTGGTTCACATGTTTATATCGCTGTTTGTATTTTAGACGTAATATAGTATTACTGAGCAAGCAATACAATTGGCAACTGTACTTGTCCAATATTGCTCAGGGGTGCTGTCTGAAACATGCAATGAAGGATTAATATATGATAGATTTTGTAAGGCTAATGTCATGTTTAATTTGTTGGTCATTCATTTCACATTAAGTTTATTAAAATTCATTAAATGGACTTAATGACATTGACAATCCGGAAGAAAAACCTAACATCGAGTGCGAAACACACTAATGCAACTAACATGTCCTTGAGCTTTCTCCGCCTTGTTCCCAATTGTCCAAATATCACCTTTAAATATACAGATGACAATTTCCATTAGAGATACAGATACAATCAAACTTCAGATACATTGTCAGGTGACCTTTTTTTCAAAACATGAAATTAAAACCCAGGCAAAGCATTTGAGAAAAAATGCAAGTTTAAAAAGCTGGCATTTTATTGGTACAAACCATGTTTGTTTGAAGGCACACAGCAGAGAGTATTACTCTTTCAGCACGAACAACGTGTTCCGGAGAAATAACGATGTATAATTGTTGTGAGTAGAAAACAAACAATTTTGCTGGTTTATGACATCATAAGACACGAGTAATTTCCTTTCTTCTGCCACAGACGCTTTACATGATACTTCTTTTTTTTTCTAAACCTTTCGTTTGTTGTTTGCGTTTAGTGTGGACATTACACGCTATCCTATGTAGAACTTTAAATTAATGCATTGAGAAATTGCATTGAACACTCCTGACTGAAAAAAATCCATTAATTTTCTGTTTTAAATGTTTGAAATTATTTATGCAGTATGTTCGTAAGAATGTGCGGTGAACAATATTTGTAGATGCACACTAAATTGATCAAAAAGCATTGACAGAAATAAAGTGCTTTTTAACACAGACACACACACAAACACACACACACACACACACACACACACACACACACACACACGCTGGTGCATGCGCGCTCGCCGCTGAACGAACCATTATGTTTCCTGTCCAGCAGGATCATACTTGGATTTTTAAATTGAAACACATATCCACAATTTTAGTTATACAATTCCAAGACTGTTGGATAATGAAATCTGTCGTGTTCTGAGAAAACTGGGCAAAATGCTTGTGCGTAAATTGTCATCCTGACAGCTGTGTTATTGTCATAAGTGATGTGTTATTGTCATAAGTGATGTGTTATTGTCATGACAGCTGTGTTATTGTCATAAGCGCTGTGTTATTGTAATAACAGCTGTGTTATTGTCATAACAGCTGTGTTATTGTCATAAGTGATTNACACACACACACACACACACACACACACACACACACACACACACACACACACACACACACACACACACACACACACACACACACACACACACACACACACACACACACACACACACACACACACACACACACACACACACACACACACACACACACACACACACACACACACACACACACACACACACACACACACACACACACACACACACACACACACACACACACACACACACACACACACACACACACACACACACACACACACACACACACACACACACACACACACACACACACACACACACACACACACACACACACACACACACACACACACACACACACACACACACACACACACACACACACACACACACACACACACACACACACACACACACACACACACACACACACACACACACACACACACACACACACACACACACACACACACACACACACACACACACACACACACACACACACACACACACACACACACACACACACACACACACACACACACACACACACACACACACACACACACACACACACACACACACACACACACACACACACACACACACACACACACACACACACACACACACACACACACACACACACACACACACACACACACACACACACACACACACACACACACACACACACACACACACACACACACACACACACACACACACACACACACACACACACACACACACACACACACACACACACACACACACACACACACACACACACACACACACACACACACACACACACACACACACACACACACACACACACACACACACACACACACACACACACACACACACACACACACACACACACACACACACACACACACACACACACACACACACACACACACACACACACACACACACACACACACACACACACACACACACACACACACACACACACACACACACACACACACACACACACACACACACACACACACACACACACACACACACACACACACACACACACACACACACACACACACACACACACACACACACACACACACACACACACACACACACACACACACACACACACACACACACACACACACACACACACACACACACACACACACACACACACACACACACACACACACACACACACACACACACACACACACACACACACACACACACACACACACACACACACACACACACACACACACACACACACACACACACACACACACACACACACACACACACACACACACACACACACACACACACACACACACACACACACACACACACACACACACACACACACACACACACACACACACACACACACACACACACACACACACACACACACACACACACACACACACACACACACACACACACACACACACACACACACACACACACACACACACACACACACACACACACACACACACACACACACACACACACACACACACACACACACACACACACACACACACACACACACACACACACACACACACACACACACACACACACACACACACACACACACACACACACACACACACACACACACACACACACACACACACACACACACACACACACACACACACACACACACACACACACACACACACACACACACACACACACACACACACACACACACACACACACACACACACACACACACACACACACACACACACACACACACACACACACACACACACACACACACACACACACACACACACACACACACACACACACACACACACACACACACACACACACACACACACACACACACACACACACACACACACACACACACACACACACACACACACACACACACACACACACACACACACACACACACACACACACACACACACACACACACACACACACACACACACACACACACACACACACACACACACACACACACACACACACACACACACACACACACACACACACACACACACACACACACACACACACACACACACACACACACACACACACACACACACACACACACACACACACACACACACACACACACACACACACACACACACACACACACACACACACACACACACACACACACACACACACACACACACACACACACACACACACACACACACACACACACACACACACACACACACACACACACACACACACACACACACACACACACACACACACACACACACACACACACACACACACACACACACACACACACACACACACACACACACACACACACACACACACACACACACACACACACACACACACACACACACACACACACACACACACACACACACACACACACACACACACACACACACACACACACACACACACACACACACACACACACACACACACACACACACACACACACACACACACACACACACACACACACACACACACACACACACACACACACACACACACACACACACACACACACACACACACACACACACACACACACACACACACACACACACACACACACACACACACACACACACACACACACACACACACACACACACACACACACACACACACACACACACACACACACACACACACACACACACACACACACACACACACACACACACACACACACACACACACACACACACACACACACACACACACACACACACACACACACACACACACACACACACACACACACACACACACACACACACACACACACACACACACACACACACACACACACACACACACACACACACACACACACACACACACACACACACACACACACACACACACACACACACACACACA
The DNA here is from genome assembly GCA_007657795.1 of Dreissena rostriformis. Lineage (NCBI taxonomy): Eukaryota > Metazoa > Mollusca > Bivalvia > Myida > Dreissenidae > Dreissena > Dreissena rostriformis. The sequence goes on from VMBQ01000155.1 coordinate 67,464, forward strand.
CACACACACACACACACACACACACACACACACACACACACACACACACACACACACACACACACACACACACACACACACACACACACACACACACACACACACACACACACACACACACACACACACACACACACACACACACACACACACACACACACACACACACACACACACACACACACACACACACACACACACACACACACACACACACACACACACACACACACACACACACACACACACACACACACACACACACACACACACACACACACACACACACACACACACACACACACACACACACACACACACACACACACACACACACACACACACACACACACACACACACACACACACACACACACACACACACACACACACACACACACACACACACACACACACACACACACACACACACACACACACACACACACACACACACACACACACACACACACACACACACACACACACACACACACACACACACACACACACACACACACACACACACACACACACACACACACACACACACACACACACACACACACACACACACACACACACACACACACACACACACACACACACACACACACACACACACACACACACACACACACACACACACACACACACACACACACACACACACACACACACACACACACACACACACACACACACACACACACACACACACACACACACACACACACACACACACACACACACACACACACACACACACACACACACACACACACACACACACACACACACACACACACACACACACACACACACACACACACACACACACACACACACACACACACACACACACACACACACACACACACACACACACACACACACACACACACACACACACACACACACACACACACACACACACACACACACACACACACACACACACACACACACACACACACACACACACACACACACACACACACACACACACACACACACACACACACACACACACACACACACACACACACACACACACACACACACACACACACACACACACACACACACACACACACACACACACACACACACACACACACACACACACACACACACACACACACACACACACACACACACACACACACACACACACACACACACACACACACACACACACACACACACACACACACACACACACACACACACACACACACACACACACACACACACACACACACACACACACACACACACACACACACACACACACACACACACACACACACACACACACACACACACACACACACACACACACACATACACACACAGAGAGAGAGAAAACACACGCGCAATACAAATTTATTATTATGTTAAGGAACGTTTAACGCAAGCAAATAAAACACCGGATATCTCGTAAATACATGTTAGTGGATTCGAATTCTCTTGCAATTATGAACATATTTCATTTTAAATATTCCGTTGTATTATTCTCGTTTTGCTATTCCAATGATTTTTACAATAGACGCAATCTCTGATTGCTTTTGTAAGGGTGTCCAATGGACGAAGTCCGTAAGTGCTCTTCTGCGGTTCTGTCAGCAATATAAATACCGTATTGAAAACTGAGTTCCTTGGAAAAATGCCTGAGCAGCTTTAAACATGTTTAAACCTAATCGACACTGTGATACAGCTGTTTATATTTACAGTGGCATTTATATATCTGATTTTTTGTGTGTGTGAATCATTCAAGAGTTGAGTAAACGACCTGCCTTATCCATGGCTTTCTGAATATCTCCTTTGTTTAGTCAGGCTTTAGTTATTTGTTGTTAAGCGTTGTTTTACTGATTTGCTTGATCGTACACATTGTATCAGATGCAATTAAATATAACAGTGTACATCTATACAACTATGATAAATTCGAATATATAGTTGTCTCGTATTCAGTCAAACCTCAATTGCGGTCACTTAAAATGCATCTCTATATTTTCGAAAAAGTCATTTATTATATTTGTAATACAGCAGACTTAACGATCAGAGGCAGTATTGTCTTCACTCGCATGTAAGAGGACAAATCGCCAAGTTAATACAGCAGAATGCATAACAAACATCTTCTCATACAAATGATTTTGTCGAATAATATATATTTTGACAAGATGCGTATATGAAATGTAAACATGCAGCCCAGGCTGCTTAAGCAAGCTTTTAAAAGTTGTCATTTTAAATCGAACACTGACTATGATTCAATAATTGTTGATGTAAACAAAACGCTACGTTGACTTGTTTAAGGACAGTAATCTACACAGTTTCGACAGCATTCCACAAGGTCGATAACCGACGAGCTCCGATGTACTTTTCAGACTTTACGGGACACACCTTGCTTTTCTGGCGAACTCATCAATATATAATTTAAGCTCATTGTTAAGTTATATGCAATGTCGCGTATGGTTGGAATCGTCATGTTCTTTCATGATTGCTAATAGCATTCCCATAATACACGCACACATATGCTTCAAGGGGATTGATTGAGACAAACTGGTTCATACAAACACTGTTGTGTAGGCGGTCACCCGCAGCGGTTCAATTTATCTTGTGTGCACTTTTCAACAAATGAAAGATGTTAAGAGTTACTTACACGAAACAAGGAAACACATGTTACCAAATATTTTATACAAATACGTGGATTTTAGGTCAAAACTATACATTCTAGAAATGCTAAAAAGATAAAGCGAGCCATATGCATAGACTGGGGTCGTTAAATGGGGATATGCTGCATAAAATCCTGAGCTAATTGAATCCAAAATTCATGTACTCATATAAATTCATGTCTTCTGTTGCGTTGTGTAATAAAACAATTAGTTAAGTATAATAGCAAATGTATCGTTCAAGAAGTCAACATGTTACACACGCTTTACGTACATGTAGTTTAAAACAATATTATAATATACATGTATTACACAATATGAACGGCCATATCATTAATCTATTCTTAACAAAACAATTGTGGAAATTATACTGTGCCGTCGTGAAGTGTACCGTAATCGGCTTCTCTTCCGATTGTTGCTTGATAAACAAGACTAATGAAACTAAACAAATACAAGAGTAAGGTAAATGATTACGTGATTTTACTTCCAAATGTATCTTGTTATATTCCCAGTAAGGGCATTGGTACAACTTTTGTTTTCTTACTTGCATTAAAAGTTATTTAAGACTATTCAAAATATACAGTTTGTAAGTCCTGTAATTTAATTACATTTAACGAAAAAAAAAACCATCTATGAACATGTTAATGTCTGTAAGAGATATAATTTTTATTTTGACCTGCCAAATTTGACACACGATATTTTTCGCAAACCTTTTTCTATGAACCATTCATGTTATGAAGGTAACATTTTATTTTTGATCTCTTACATATGATTCAGACATGTTCAACTAAGCAACTTATTATCTTTATATTGAGGAAGTATACGTGGTTACTATTAGTATTGAATTCATAGTAATATATGTCATGCTTTTATGTTAACAATATTGCCATGTAAAATGTCATAAAAATAGAACGAATACACTACTGCAACAATATAATACAAATCATATGTTGATGCGTTCAATAGATTAGCTAACGTCGACTTCTGCTAATTTAAGTGTTCTGTTTAATACATTTTCTATTTTTATTTTGCGTGGCACGATAATTCATTTGACACTCTTTCAATAGCTGATGCTAATTATCTTATGTATCGCCGAACTGTCATGGACAAGCTATCAACATTTCTCTGTGCTAAACCTGGAGTTGTCAATGATTAGTTTGTAAATGTGGCTAAGCAATAATTTACTTCATTACTTAACATTGACGAAAACAGTGCGCGAGCAGTAGGCCTTCTTCATTTGACAATGACACAATGTTGACAACAATAATGCAGCAACAGTAATACATATTGCTAGTGTGTGTTTCAGGCTGTATATGGTATTCTTGATTAGCATTTCACTCAATTGGCAAGGTTTTGCAATGTCTAGCAACATACCAATCTCATTAATCATTGGAATAATGAAACTCCAGAAACATTATTAGGATTTCTATTAAACTGCCATGAATTTCATGGGAAATTGATCATTTGTCATAAATAAAAGGCCATGGGATGGTAACGATAGTTTCAAATCTGGATCATGCAAATGTTAAAGAAAGTAGCATTTTGTATCTGATGTCTATAAACGCATTTTTAATACAGTTACCCAATCACGTATACTCATAACAAAAGCCTTAAACCGTCGAACAAGTCTAAAACCTTAATAGCACCTAATTCAAGTCCACTGCTGATTGGATTTGTCGATGTTATGTTTAATATATTATGTTTCTTAAGCTTACTTTAAGCAATTTTATTCGAAATATGTACACTTGAAAATGAGGAATTACTATACACACTTTAAATGAGACGATAAAGAGCCATTAATTATATATAGATTGTCAGACAAAATTGAAAAATAGCAAGTGTTGAACGAATATCGTTCCCTTCAGGTCAAGATGGATTTCCCAAGATTTTCCACGTTACACATATTTAACTTAATTAATCAGTTTTTATCTGTTTTGCCTGATCATTGTATCTCCAATTATGAATGCAAGTACAGTGTTAAGCATTGTCGAACGAATGAAATGGGCAATAAAAAGCGTAAGAGCGTTTGCATATTAGCATCAAAAGTAAAACTATATAATGTTGTAGAATATGCATCACAATGCTTTGTATTCCCTTTTTACACCAGAAAATCAATTAACCTAGTCAGAAGGCCGGCACAATAAAATAAAAAAAAATATATTGTACTTTATAATTACATACAACTCAACAACGGACCCGTCCTATTTTAAACAAAGGAAAGAGTATCGGGTATATATAAATTTGACATAAACCGCGCGATTGATATTTAGTTGTATTATTTGCACAACTTCTGGAAACGAATAAAACAACTTTTGAAACACACGGTCTGTACCATAAATGTTTGTAGGAATTCTAAATTAAAAAAACAAAATGTTCCTTAGTAAAAATGTTTCTGAAAGTTTGCTATAATTTTGAATACCATCAATAATCAGAAAGACTCAGATCTTTCCAAAAATGGTATATCATATCAGCAAAATAGTTACTTAAGATACTCTAATAACAGAAAATGACATCAGTTTTGAAATGATGTAACAATAAAAACCACATACTTTTAGAGTTCATACGCATAATATGTTTAGTTTCAAAATGTGTGGGTGTTTAAAATATAATTAAGGCATAATGCTTTATTTTGTGAATATGTAAAAATTTGGTAAAAAAAAGCTTTTGTTTTATCGTGTGTGCGGCGGTCACTTAGAATTATGAGATTCGTACTGAAAAGAAAACAACGGATGTTGTTAAGAAGCATCATCCTGTCCTTGGGGAGCATAATCAACCTTTTATACTTTGTTTGCATATTTCCAGGTTTATATAGATTCATATGCTCTTAGTACTATTACACAATTTTCAAACATGTAGAAGAGATGCTTTGCATAGACCGTTCCAATGAGTTAACACCAGCTTTAGTTACTACATATGTAAATATAACATTTTATTTAAAGTAGCTGTTAACTCGATTTTGGAACCATGCGTACAAGTTATGTCTTGTAAAATGCATCTCTGTATTCAAAAAAACATATGTCGTTAAATGTTTCAGAATTAACATTATTTTCAGAAATATTGTAGTTATGGTTCAACATAATGATAAGTCATACAAACCCACAGTATATTTGGCATACACTTTTAATAGACAATGCCATGCACGTCGTAGAACTGAACAGTAAATTGATATTTAAATAGTATTAATTGTGTTAGCTCGTTTTCACATTATGTGATGACATCCGTTTAGCTGTAGACACGTGTGTGTTTTACGATGATAATATTGAAACTGGTGTGGTATTTCCTGGAAATAATATCAGTATTAGACATAAATAATTATAATAACCGTTTCGCTGCAACCAAGTGCATTAAAAGTGACTTAACAAAGTTAATTGCAGGCACACGAACCGAAGATCTTAACAATCGTTTAGTAACAAAATGCCCAACTTATAAACAATAAATACAAAGTCCATGACTATTATTAAGTAAAAAAATGGAAATTATCACGATTACCTAATCACTAATAAATGAATTGCGTGTTTTCATTTGAGTTTGGTGATATTCGTGCATAATGCGTTCCCAAAATACTGGAGAAGTATGAACAGAAGATATATGCTAATAAAGATGGACAATCAGACTGGTTCATGTCTACGTTTATTTTGTATATTGAGTTAGTTCGTGTTCTATTGTTTTAACTCAAATGTACCTTAGCTACATAGGTTACAGTACTTTGCACAGTGAATGGAGGCCCAAGTTTTGTAATCCTCAGCACATATGTACCCAACTTCATAGGTGTCACAGTCAGGGTCTGCATTTTCGCAAACTGGGTCTATTGTAATAAAACATAAAATCACGTGAACTATGTCATAACTGTGTTCATTTGGATTTTATATAGCAATGTTCTGTGCAAGTGTTTTTTTTATATTTTATGTATAACATATTTACATTGATAGAAGACCTCGCGCGTCGCATACAGTCTATAATCAAACAATATTAAGTTCTATGAATACATGTGTACATTTTGAAAATATTTGTCAATATATGGAAAACTTTATTTGCCCTAACTTTTAACAAATGTATAAATAACGATTAAAACAAACTGGAAGCCAGATTACTTTTACAGAATTCGCAGTTTTTCCGACAGTGGATCTGTGACCACTGTACCATCTCACCGACACAGATGTAGTCATGACCATACGTGTAACAGTCTTTGTCGAGGTCTGCACACACGTCAGTTGTCGCCGAATCACTAGTTGAGACAGCTGGAAACAATCAGTCACTTGGAATAATGAATAAAACAAATTCAGGGGCGGACATTAGTGAAATAAATACATGGTTTGCATTACTTTCTGAAATCTTAGCGCATATATAATATTGGTTCTCAAATTAGCTTTATATATTTAGCCGTATAAAGATTCACTTTAAGATAGCAAAATATGTTGGCGCAAAATATAAACAAGTTTATAAAATAAAACATATCTGTGCTTGCATGCTTACATAATGACAACGTATTTAATGGTGTTGTAACGTTTGCCATTTTACATTTTATTAACTCATAATACATATAAGTTGACATTGTTTGCGTTAGTGACATTATATAATAACCATTAGGTGGATATTGTTTCACACAATCTATAATCCTGTCCACATAATAGTCTCACTTGAACTCTAGATGTACCAAGAGTTCAGAGTAAAAATAGCCGATGCAAAAATAAAGCTCCCGTGTGCGAACTGACTTGTGAATCTTAAAACATACCCCATGGTGAGTAAATCTACTCAATTGTATGTAATAAACATGTACAGGATCACGTGACTTTGTGGGGTTCACAATTAAACTTAAATGGATGTAAACACCCGGTAAGTGGTGCTTTTGTCAAATAACGTTTTAAAACCATTTTTCTTAAGAATTTCAACTAGTACATTATAGTTGTTTATGATGCTTATGGCAATGTGAAATATATCAAAACAACGTTATTCAATAAGCCTGTGATCTTGACCAAAAATGTGATGGGTACATCATTCATGTAAAGGTTATGGGTCACGCAACGTGCAATTTATGATATATATTTCAGACGTATTCAAGGATTTATTTTTAAATCTTAACATATTGGCATAAAATTCAAGAAAAAACTGTTATTTATGCACTTAAGATGTTTACAGATGTATTTCAATAATTTGCGATATTTGAAAACAAAACGTTCTAAATGGTGTGGTTACATTCTAGCCGGCCCGTGTGTAAACCCCTGTAAACCCCGTTGAGTGCACGGTCTAGGCATTTTCAACGACGGCCTTCATATACTGCACTACATTACATTAACATTACCTCGTTTCCCGACACAAAACATCAAAGAAATACAAATACAAGAACTAGTTATTAGCTAACAAAAATGTAACTTGCACTATTAAAAGTGTGGACATTTAAAACTTCCTTTAAGGAAAGGTTAATAGCCACTTCATGCCGTTACATTAGCATTTTACTTACTCGTGCTAACCTCTGGTTAAGTAGAACTAGTCGATGGCATCAAAGTTGCTGTTGCCCCTTAAAACATATAGATTAAAATAACACAATTGTTACTTCGGCAGTATACAACATGTTGAAACTGTTTCAAAGGAACAAGACAAAGCCACTTATTACAACTACATATGGTCTCCAACAGAACAGGCCAAACGTGTAAATATGTTTTTTTATTTTTTTGCGTTCATAAGGGGTGAATTCTTTCCCGACTATTTCACTCAGGGGGAGTGACATGAACGCGTTTGCCTTTGAATAGTAAACCACATTGAAATGACATTGCACCTACTTGTGCTAACCACTTGTTTAGTAACACTGGTCGATGGCATCAGAGTAGTTGTTGTCCCTTAAAATATATACATTCCAATAGCACAAGTGTTACTTTGACTGCGGGAAATATTAAACTACTTAAACAATTAGTTGCATGTGAATATGCACACGTCAATTAAAAAATCTTGTATAAGCTCGATGACGCCATATATATAACGTAAAAATCCGCGAGTTGTGTTACTACAAGTCTAAGATCATGGAGCAAAAAGCAAAGTGTGGTGATATTAATGTAAGATCTTAATTGCATTTCGGTGATGATACAACGCATATACTTGCACTAGTGGTTAAAAATAGCAACTCGTGAAACAATTATATATATGTATTTTACCACCACAAAAATAAGCAGTTCGCCCAAGCAAGTCCAAATTAAAATATTATTACTCGAGGATTACACATAGTACGAGACTTCTTTTATAAGACTGATATTAGAGCGAAACCCCTCAACATGCCAGCAGTCTTGTGCTTATTGTGTTCACTGCATTCTTGAAAGAAAAATTGAATCTTACACTGAATTCAACCAAGCCCATTTGTAAACACGTTTTTAAAACGTGTTTAACATCATAAAGCACAGCTTATTCACTATACTATTCAAATATCCTAACGGGTATACTTAACTTGGAACTCTAACCATATACATGCTAGTTCCATTTCTTAGGGAAGAACTCTTGCATGATTTTCGATTGAAATATTATATGTATCCTTACTAGTTTAATCATCCTTGTGGGTACATAATGGTATTTCTAACGATATTTTATGTTAACATTTCTGTTTAGATGTTTAACGATTTTATATTGATACAATTATAAACGAAACAATATAAGTTGTCTCTTTAAGTAATCACGATTAGACACAATGTAAATAATTACTATTATTGTATAAAATTGATAACATGAGTATTTAGCCGACAGCAGGCCAATAATATTCGAAGGACATGTACTCCTATCTAGAGTACAGACAAACAAAGTATACGATATAAGTTCACAAACCACGTGTCTGTGTGGAGTTAGACACTTCAGTTCTTGACGCACTGGGCGGTTTGACGTCACAGTACCCATCTGAGACGCTTACGTCATCAAAAGCAATATCACCTTGGTTACCATTGCCAACATAACCCGCTATAATGATCTGAAACGCATATACATTGCTTAGGAACAATATAACCTTTCGTATTTTTTTAAATGTTTACTTGTACACAAGTGTTTATATATTGCATGTATATAATGTATGCCAAATATATGATATCTCAAAATACAACATTAAAGTACATTAAGAAACCCATTGATACACAGGGAAGTCAGCTTACCGCGTAATTGTGGTAGGACTCAAGCGCGACTTGACCCTCATGCCATGTGTTACCCTGATCACCTTTCATCGACCACATCAGGTTTCCAGAAACGTCCTTGGATTTAGTTTGATACACGTCCAGTGGGCCGATAGTTGCACCATACATGTGGTACCAGAATCGAAAACAATGAACAGTCTGACCAAAAGCCTCGATTGTGGGACTTTGTACCCAGGCACCGTCAAACAGGCTTCTCGGGGCACTTGACTCGATGAAAATATACTCACCTGAAAGTGAACAGAAATACGAAATAACAATATGAAACAGATTTGCACATAAAATGCTTATTAAGTCTTCTGAACGAGTAACTTACTCGTGGGAAGGAGTTAGTAAGTTGTGGTAACGATTGAATAGCAGGGCATTTGTAAGTAGGACTAGAATGCCCCTACATTACACTTTTGTATAAAAACTTCACTACTAGCAAACTCTTCTATGTTTATATGACAACGTTATGGCTGAAACACGAATGTCAATGCACATTTTTTACGATTTGTGTACTTTAACAAGAGAATAAAGACTGGATCACCATCTGGTTGAATGAAGCTCAAATGTTATATTATGTAATGTAATTCAGGACCATTAAACATACCTTGTTAATAATAAAACATATGAATTGATTGAAGAGGACATATTGTTAAAATAAAAAAAGAACTCTAAAACTTTAGATGAACATAAAAGACACAGTTGAAAAAAAAACCTAATTTCGTTCATAAGATAAGCTAAATACACAATTTAATTGAGAGAGAAATATATCACAATACCTGTTTAAATGTGATTTCTATCATAATATCGTTAACGTAAGCGGTTATTTCCCATGACATCCATCGTACTTGTATCAAGTGATGCCCAACCCCCATCGATTGGTTGAGAACAAAAGATTGTCCGAACACGTTATTTGTTAACTAATATCAAATACAATTTGACAATGCTTTTCAAATACACAAACTCTTTGGAAACTCACGAATGAAATTTTCGGTATTTATTTTAAATTGTTCTTATATACAAATAATTTAACGTGAAATTTGGTTTATTATGTTATAACTGTTAACCTGATGCGTTGCGCATTGTGTGGTCAAAGTCAGGGCCAGTGCCGTCTGTTGGTGTTGACGATTGGTACAGAACCCAATCAAAATCGTCGTGACCAGGAACGTTACTCCATGAACACATCGAATGATGATCAAATGTGCAGTGAGCTTGGTGCATGCTTTCTGAATTTAATACAATATACAGCTGGTTATGTCGTAGTCAACATTAAATAAACACACACTTGAAGATTTGTATTTGACTTTTGACAATTGTGATACCCTAGTAAAAGTTCTCATATGGCATTATATATCCAAAACTGTTTCATTTATATTGACATTATAATTCCAAAACTGCTCGTAAATTTTCAATAATATCATACCATATGGTATGATATGACAACGAGTGTCAGATCTTTTTAATCACACGCTTTTAAACTAAATAAAATACATCTAAATTGACCAAACAAATGTGATAGATCTAAAAGCTGTTTACTATCGTGGTGTCATTTCATGTTGACGACGTCATTTCACCAAAATAAAGCCATGCGATTGGTTAGTTATTGATTCTGTAGCCAATGAAAACGCTTAAAAAAGTTGTATTACACATGTGTAAAATAAAAAAATACTTAATGTCTGTATTACATTGAAAACAAGGTATAACATGCGATAACTATATATATTATTAAATACGTACCAAGACGTATATGATAAAACAGTACCTAATAAGAATCGTTTACGGTAAACATTCTTTACGACGTGACCGCGATGTGCGGCCCCCCTCTTTTTCACGTGCCCAAGTAGCCTTCCAACTGAAAGATAAGCGTTTATATATTCAACACTAGCACCATGAAATGAGCTGATTGCATTCAATTTTTTTGTTCGTTTTACAATTAATACTTTATCAGATGTTATATAATTTGTTTGATACATTTGTGTGTACCAGTAGAGCGTCCGATGCGTTATATCGCGTTACAATTTGGATTTTTTAAATAAAGTTGTCCTGACGTTTTTTTCTGCAACCATTATGATGTATCTTATCAACAAATAGTGTTACTAATATTGATCTAGTTATCTAGTTATACTTGTATTTATGTTTTAGCACGTGATTCGAATAAGTTTAATACATAATATAATAGTGTCAAAGTTATAAAAGCATACTTATGTCGTAGTAGGGAGTCGAATTCAGGCCGCAAGCCGATAGGTCATTTCGTCCCATGTACCCATCCTGAAATAAAATCAAACACGTATTTAATGAAAACATACTAGCATAACTGATTTAATACCAAACCGATAAACTTTATATGCCAAATAATATTTTACATATTTTGTATTCGTTACAATTAGCAATTTTACTGGATCAAACGTGCATACTAAAACCAATAACGATATGTTACCATTGTGTGACCCTTAATTGTGACCCAATTGGCTCCTTCAGTGTAATCTCCATAGAAACACTCGTTACCAACGTAACCGATGACGTCAGAATGGAATTCTCGATTGGTATACACCGCTGAAGACGATGAATTGTTCGTACAGAAGCAAACCTCGGCATATGCACATCGAACTATGATTGTCAATAAACTGAACACACATTTTACACCAAAATTTAGAACGATGTTCGTCACATCGTTGTCAAATGCGGTCCATCGTTTCAACGTGTAAAACGAAAAATTGTACTTAAATGCGGCATTTGGTGTTCTTCTCAAGAGTTCAGTATGAAAGGGCAGTTTAGATGTTGATAACGAAGTTCCTAACTAATTGCCGAACTAATTGTTCACTCAACGTAGTGTTAACTCCGTTTTGTTTTATACGACTCTTATCAGTTTACTAGCAATGAACCTTGCACTTTTTGCAAAGTTTGCGAAGTTTGCATAGTTTGAGTTTGAATTTGGAACATCACTTATAACTGCGCTTGTAACCGCTGTAATTATTCGAACATTTGAGAGACATAGTTGGATCGCGAGGACCTTGAAATTAGCCGTGCTTTCGTGTCTGTAACATGTTTTAATGTAGCTATGCAGGGTTTGGTGCAACATGCAATAATGCACAACAATAATTGAGTCTGTTTTAACTTGCCAAATAAAAAGCTATTAGGTAGCATATGTCTTAAAATACTTCCCTGAGCAAATTGGACGCCGTTTTGCATAACGCGATCTGCATACTGAATTAATATGGTTTTCCATTTCACTGTTTGCATCAGGGAAAACAACACGATTGCTGATACAAGTTGATGATTTGAATCTAGAATCTTCAGTGGTTATGCGAATTTTCTCTCTGAGTAAGGAATTACTTTTTTACAGGTCATAATTTATCACAGTAATTACTAATACTACACGTTTTTGATTTGTAGAGTATCAGAGAAGCAAATGTTTTGAATATATCGGACTATTTAAGCTCAAGAAACATTATCAGAAGAAGATTGATTATAAGCACCTGCCTGTCTTTTTTTTAATGTTCCAAATATTTTGTATTATTTTGTGTGTATTAAGACGATGTACATTTGTTTAAGTCTTAATAAACTGTTGTCCTGTTCTGTTCTGTTCCTGAAGGCGTTTACAATGCAGGACAATATTTTCCGCATAAAATTAATTATTGACCAAACTAGCCTTACTTTATATATTACAAAATACGTTTCAAACGATCATGATTCCCGAAACAATAAAACTACTCCTGGCCACAACACGTGAATGGAAATATATAACCACGATTCGTTCGAATGATTATTAGTAGCTTTGAGCTGAGCGGTTATCGAACCTGTTATCCTTATAATTTGGCACCGGGGTGTTACAACTAGATAACTGATCATTGGTGCATTGTGTAGGGGGATGGGGGTGATTACATGGTTTTAAATAATGAAAAAAAAAAAACAAATATCTGAAATTAATGCCATTACAAATACCATCGAATACTGGATCCATAAACAACTTTGTGGAGAATAAATACTTCATAGCACACGATACCGAAGTGATACAAATACATGTATTTAAATTTAACAGTTACTTTATTAAAATAAAGTTATAATTATTTCGTGTTATTTATTTACTGTATTGTTTAAAGGGACTTGTCCACAGATGGTTGAACTTTTAAAAAGTGTCATTAAGTGATTTTACTAACACAACTATTATAGTTGAAATGGTCTTACCTATGGTTAAACAGGCATTACAAGTGTATAGTGTAGTTTCAAAACTATGAAAGTAATACGCTTATTTTACAAATAAACAATTAAAAATGTTACACATTATTCATTAGTGTACCGATTTAGATTGATGATTATCCATAAAGGAGAATACATTTTTTCCCCCAACTCATGGCCGTTCTCGTATGTGTTTGAATAACGCATGTATTGTTTTACGAATCTATTACATTATAACATTTGCCAAACTTTAAACAAGTTTTTTTCACACTTTTCGGCATATACAAAGTTTTGTAAGATTGAACGGTCACGCTTGTTTCATCTTCATAGGCTGTATATGAATCATTCACACGGGTATTTAATAAAAATATCAATGCTATGTGATTTATGTCAGAAATGTGCGGATAAATGCAAATTAGAAATCGTCTGGTAAGAGTATATTGAGAGCATTAACAAATAATCGTATCACTGAGATTAACAGGAACGTTGGTGCAATCATCGAACATCACGTTTCTTCCTTCATTGTGTGATAATAACTTCTACCGCACCTTGTTTTATAATTTCTAAAGTACTCGTCTACACAAATCAGTTTCTTAGACAATATATGCAATGTCATTGGTAACAGGAAAACGCTGACAAAATACCTGCGTGGGATAGACTAACTCAATTCACCAATCCCTATCAGTTATGTTCTATATAAACGTGACGCATACATGTATGAGTGCAAGCACATGAATTGCAGGTTTATTGTCACTTAGCTTGAAACAAGCCACCAAAAGTCTCCGCGCGGAAGACATATGGGTATCGACCCGCAGAATATGTTTGCTGCGTAAGAGGATGTTGGTCAGTGTGCATCGCGGACAGTTGTCAAGAATGTAATGATTAATGAGTACCAATAACATCTAATATCAGCGCATCCGTATAAATGAACATAACATTGTTTCGTCATTATGCTCTATATTTCTACTTTACTTTAAAATATATGTTTTCAATTCTTTACCAATTATGTGTTATATGTTATAATATGAAATGAATATACTCGACACAACGTCTATAAATAAATAAATATTGATATAATTTATCACCACTAGAGTAAAAGTAGTACCAAAAAATAAACGATATACATTGTTATATCAATGCAAATAAGTGTCAGCTGTACAGTAGAACAAACCTTCATGTTAACAATAAATATGTACTTTTGGTAAGTCCCAATTAGCCTGTGCATAATTTTTTCACATGACAAATACGGCCAGATTTACTCTTTACTCCATAAATAAAATCAAACGCTATCGTTTGTATATAATATATGCAATTCATACTGTGTGTAGGTTTCAGGTACATTAAGGTACTTAATTATCAGGCGACTTGATACCCATAGTATTTTACTCAACCGCAGTCGTAGAAACATTATGAACTTAAGGAAACAACCGCTCTTTACGAATGACTGTGACACTTTGATATCATCTCTCTCATCATATTGGCATGATTATAGTGCGCAAGACAATTGTTTGCAAAGCTGATTATATTTGCACAATTTATTGAACCGCGTTCATAAACGTTTCATGATGTTAAACCTCGTCCATCATCTGTATTACTGGGTTCATTCCTTTCCTATGATCAATGTAATGACGTTCGTCGAAAAACGTTAAATGCGGAATGGAGAACGAAATGAAAGATTATATATAAGACCGCATACAATTTGGCTATATTTCAGTTTATCATATTTGAAATGGCAGCTACAATTCATAATTCATCAACACTTTTGTTTAAACGTTCGTTAGTCTAGTAAGTTTATTGCTTGGGAGAGACGTGGCACCCCGTGGCCTCACATACTACTCACGGTTTGCAGGAGAATTTGTCACTATTATCATATAAGGGAAACAAGTTATCCCCGTGGAAGGGCCAATAATGACAATCCTAACAGATGCCAAGTATGTTATTCTGTAATTGAACTGTTTATGTATGTATGACATCACTAAACAACTTAGTGATACATGTTATCGTCTCTTTTATACCAACTGCCTTTTGCAAAATGCGACAATAGTTTTTTATTAAATGCGTTCTAATTCATATGTCTTTTAACAGATGTATTTAATATTCCTTTTTTCAAGCAACGTTTAAATGAGCTTATCATTATTAAAAAGCAAATTGTTGTAAATTATTAAATATTCCTGAATAATTGAATGCGTTAAATCATTCGATAGACGGCATAGTAACTCATCCTTTGTATGTGTACATATTTCAAAACAAGTTTCGTTGAGCAAGCTTGAGACACAAAATCCAATCGACTAATCCAATGAGCAGAGTAATTGATGTAGGTGATATGAAAGTATTAACAATCATCTACGGTTTAAGGCCATTTTCTGTGTATACATGATTCATGACTTTCTTAAAATTTAGTTAATAGCATATGAAACAAAATATTACTTTTGTCAACATTGTTCTCAAATTAACTTTTACCCATCTAATACAGCTTTAACCACGCATTTACCTATATATGAACTATATATTGATACTAAGGAGACCAGATGTGAAACAATCGTTTCAATCCGATTATCTTTTATTTAAGGCTAATGATCAAGTTCCCATGACATCCATGACAGTATAATAGAATCCCTAATAATGTTTCTGGAGTTTCATTATTACAAATATTAATGAGATTGGTATGTTGCGAGACATAGAAAACACTTGTCAAATGAGTGAAACGCTAATCAAGCAAAACCTCTCAAGTCAGAAACACACCCAAGCAATATGTAGTACTGCTGATGCGTCATTGTTAAGACACACATTAAATATATCAAATAATAGTTCATTGCGTTATGACGTCTCAAATACATTAATACACAAACAATGTCACCCTGCGTGTCATTTGCAAATGAAGAATGCTTACTAGATTCGTGTATTTTTCTTCAATGTCTAGTTATGTAGTCCATTATTGAACGAATCAATTCCTGGGCTAAGCAGTGGTTGGTTAAATTCAATCCAGAAAAGTCAGAGTCGTTATTAATTTCCCGAAAACTAAATAGACCAAACCATCCAACTTTAAGTATGCAAAACACACCTATTCCAGAAGTGAAAGTCCATAAACATTTAGGAATTTGTATAGCCAACGCCTACTCATGGCACAAACATTATATATTGTTCGTTCATACGACCAATAATAGAAAATTCCGACGTAGTTTTCGATAATTGATGTAATAATGAAAAAAAAAATACTTAAAAAAAAAACAAATAGAAGCAGCACGAATTGTATCGAGTTGTACCAAACTTGTCTCGATTACTGAGCTCTACAGAGAGGTTGGGTGGGAAACATTAGATACTCGGCGCCGGAAACATAAACTTGTTATCATGTATAAAATTACAACAAATCTTACGCCTGCTTACCTTAAATCTATTGCACCGGACACATTTGGAGCTAATTACCCCTACCCATTACGAAATGGAGACGACATCAGAAATGTAAAGACCCGCACAACAACATACTCTAATTCATTTGTACCATCAACCAATACGGAATGGAACAAGCTTCCTCTAGATACAAGAAATGCTGTTTCTCTTACTTCTTTTAAGCATCTTCTAACTATAGATATTAAAAACCGAACGTATTATATTATTATGGTGAAAGGCGCCAACACATGCTTAACTCAAGACTCAGAACTTAGTGTAGTTCACTTAATCAACATCTATTTAAGTGCAATATTGCACTTTCACCAGTGTGTACTTGTGGTGCAATCGAATCGGTTTCTCATTATTTCTTAGAATGTCAACGATTTACACACCACAATTGCCCCTTATACCTCCCTAACAATACTACATATACTATTAGGTGATGATAGTCTTGACTTGGAGAAAAACACGCTTATTTTCGATGCAGTTTATTTGTAAACTAAATGTAGTAAACGTTTTCTTTCAACAGTTTCTCTTTGTCTTTACTTCTGTATGCTGTGTCTTCACATCTATTTCATCAACCTTGATGAACCAACTCTTTCGTTCTAAATAACGTACATTTACGTCAATTGTTTAATTATTTTTTTATAAATTGTACTTTTAAAAAACATGTCTGCTACCTTAAGAAATGTTACACACTTGCTTGCAATTACTGCGTATGGAGAAGAATTTTATAAGATCTTGATCTTTCGTTCTAATCCTTTTTTGGAACAACGTGACTCAGTTGTTACTGTATATCCTATGCAAATGTATACCATGTTTGTTCGTGAAATAACATATTTAAACTAAGTCAATTATTGCTTAGCTCCATTTACAAACCAACAATTGGTAACTCCAATTTATGCACAGAGTGATGTCCATAGCTTGCCCATTGCAATTCGGCGATACATTAGATAATTCGCATCAGCTATTGAAAGGGTTTCAAATGTATAATGTATTGTGTCACGCCGAATACAAATATAAATTGTATTAAACAGAATACTAAATTTAGCAGAACTCGACGTTAGTTTATCTATTAAACGAATCGACAGATGAGTTCCATTATATTGTTGCAGTAGTGTATTCGTACTATTTGTTGCGACATTACGAATGGTAATATTGGCTACATTGGTGGTCAACATAAAAGCACGACATATATTAGAACATGTATTCAATAAAAATATTAACAACGTATACCTCCAAAATATAAAGTTAACAAGGTATTTAGTTGAAAATGTCAGAATCTTAAGTACGATTCAAAGCATTAAAATTTAACCTGCATAAAATGAAAGGATCATAGAGCAAGGTTTGCGGAAAATATAGAGTGTCAAATATGGCAGGTCAAAATACTATTTATATCTCTTACAGATAATAACATGTTCACAAATTTTCGTGTTTGTTTTTGGAAAATGTAATTACATGCAAGGACCCACAAACAATATTATATCAAATAGTTTACAATAACTATCGATGCAAGTTGAAACGTTGTAAACATGCCCTAACTGGGATTCTACCCCGATACATTTGAAAGTAAAATATGCTACCACTGGACCATTCCCTCTTTTTAAACTAATGTTGTAACACTGTGTAAATTATACGCGTGTTTTCAAAGTATTCACTTTACTTATGTTCTTGTTGAGTTTTATTAGTCTTGTGTATCGAGCACAAATCTGACCAATCTGAACAGGAGCCCAATAAGGCACAATTTACGACGGCAATATACCTTCACAACTGTTTTGTTTTCTTTGTTAAGAATATATTCATCATATGGCCGATCATATTGTGTACTTCATGTACATTATTTTTGTAAACTATGTAAAGCGTGTGTTACATGTTGACTTCTTGGATACTTTTGCCAGTATATTTAAATAATGTGTTATAACAATACGCTACGTAACAAATAAATGTATATGATTATATTAACTTTGGATTCAAAATGATAAGTGTGATCAGGAATTTACGCAGCATAGTCCCGCTAAACGATCCTAGCATATGGTGGTTCGCTTTATCAAGCTTTTTGTATTTATTTTTAAGAATGCATAGCTTTGACTTCAAATCCACGTATTTGTATGCAATATTTTGGTTTTATGGGTTCCTTCGTTTCTCTCCAATAAATCTTTAAATCTGTACTTTCCATTGTTCAAAAGTGCACACGAAATAAATCGCACAACTTCGGGTAAACGCCGACACAAACGCGTTTGTATGGGACAGTCTGTCTCAATCAAACCCCTGGAAGCATGGTTGTGCGTGAATTAGGGTATTACACTTACGAATGAAAAACGGTCATCTCGATTCAACCCACAAGAACGCGGCGGCATTGCATAATTATTGTCAATTAGTTTAACCTATACATTGAGGAGTTCGCCAGAAAAGCAAGGTGCAGTATGTCCCGTAAAATCAGAAAAAAAAAATCGCAGCAAGTCGATTATCGACCTTGTGGAATGCTGTCGAGACTTTGTAGATTACTGTCCTTAAACAAGTCAACGTAGCGTTTTGTATACATAAACAATCATTTAATCATAGTCAGTGCTCAATTTAAAATGATAACTTTTTCTAAAGCTTGCTTAAGCAGCCTGGTCTGCATGTTTTACATTTAATAGACGCATCTTGTCAACATATATATTATTCGACAAAATCATTTTCATTAGAAGATGTGTGTTATGCATTCTGCTGTATTAAATGGGTCTTTTGTCCTGTAACATGCGATTGAAAACAATACTTCCTCTGCTTGTGAAACCTGCTGTATTACATATATCAGAAATGACTTTTTCGAAAATATCGAGATGCATTATTAGTGACCGCAAATGAGGTTTGAATGACTGAATACGAGACAACTATATATTTGAATTCATCATAGTATTATAGATGTACACTGGTCTATTTAATTGCATCTGCAACAATGTGTACGATCAAGCAAATCAGTAAAACAACGCATAAAAACACATAACTAAAGCCTGATTAAACAAAGGAGATATTCTTGGTTTGACATAAAGCCATGGATTAAGCAGGTCGTTTACTCAACTCTTGAATTATTCACACACAACAAAAAATCAGATATATAAAAGCCACTGTAAATATAACCAGCTGTAGCACAGTATCGATTAGGTTTAAACATGTTTAAAGCTGCTCAGGCATATTTCCAAAGAACTAAGTTCTCAATATGGTATTCATATTGCTGACAGAACCTCAGAAGAGCAGTTACGGACTTCGTCCATTGGACACCCTTTCAAAAGCAATATCAGAGATTGCGTCTTTTCTAAATTCATAGAAATGCAATCCAAGAATGAAACAATGGAACATTTAAATAGAAATATTGTTATAATTGTAAGGAATTTCAAATCGCATTTGCCGTATTAAAAATGTATTTAACCCTACAGTGTCCGCTATTTTCGGAATTATGACAATTCGTACAACTAAAATAGTGTTTAATTGTCGTCCTCTTTTATCCGTTATCAAGAGTGTGGCACACACATCTTCTCGTAAGTGATTTCGTTTAGTTCATGACACAAAGTTGATCAATATATGTCAATTCAACGGATTCGCATATTGTATACATTTTATGTTGGAAATCACATTGTTGGACGCTCTGGGGTATTCTTACTCTTTTTTCGGACATTTTATAAATGTTGAATTATTCTTTATACTAGAAACATTATCGCCAAGATTGTGACGATCTGTAATGATCTTTTAGCAATGTAAGAGACCATTGCATAATAATTACCCGTGGGTTTTCAAAATAGCAAAATATGTTATGAAATCAAGTTGTTTAATTCCTACGATCGTGTGTATAAAGCCCACCTTAATTACTTTTATATAGTTAATGTGTGCTTCAACAAAGATGAAATTACAACTCATACACGTATGTACGAATAACTGCCGCACCAATGTGTGATAAGATTTCAAATATCATTGAGTTAATTTAATCGATTGACAAGACAAGACAATTCTGATATTTGACCTAGTTATCTACACGTCGTAGGCTTAACGTCACATAACATATGTTCTAATAAACATAATAGATTTTATAGATTCTGATTGTTTGGAGGGTCCCAATATATGTTGTTGTTTTCTAAATATTGCCCTAATTTGCGACATCGAGCTGGAGTCGTTGGAATCATGGACTTCAGGAAACATAAACAAAAGATAAAATATTGTTACCACCAGCAAGTTGCTTAGTCGATAATCTTTTTGAGTATCATTGAACATACTTAAAGAAACACTTCATATCATTCAATGTGTTCTTTTACCATTGAACAGTACAGTTCAAATATGTTTTGTTTATCGCGTACTTTTACGAAGAGACGGTATCGAGCGTTTCAAACATTTCAAACAGGAAATAAATATACATTTTCTCAGCGAGAGGTTTAAATGCGATTTCTAACAGCATGTGTTTGAAGTCAGTTCTTTATAGAAGTATGTGTTATTTCACAATTTAACACTGACAAACAGACAAACGGCCAGTCAACTTGAATTAATAACTATCGAGTACATTCGTGTACATTTCGACAAAACGTGCATTAAACAGAGAAGGAAATTTGTATTGCTTAAAGATGTTTTAAACCAGCAAAATGCTTTGTTTTCCACTCACAACAATTATACAGCGGTATTACTGCAGAAACGAATATTGCATTCTGCTGTGTGGGTTTCAACAAAAAGCGTATGCAATATTTAAAGATCCGATTTGTAAAGCTTGTTGCATTTCTCGCTTGCCTTGCCTGGGTTAAAAAAGCATGATTTGATAGAAAAAGTTTGGTAATATGCAGTTCATTGGTTCATTGGAGTTCATGTTCATATGTATACCAATTTCTTGGTAGTGCACACCAACATAAATATCAACGATCTTAGGAATAAAACCGACACAGTAGCGTGTGTGTTGGACATATTGTCCTAATTCAAAAAATAATAGAAGCATAGTTTTGCATGTGAGACTTGGTAATTAAGAATAAACAATACAGAGTCCCATAGCGTCTACCAGAGCACGGTGACATTGGAAGTTTATTTTCAATTTACTCAATCGATAAAAGCAGGAGTTTTCACGGGGAAACAATGTGCAGAGTGCCCCAGTGAATCAGTACACTTCCTTGGACGATGTCGGTAATCGACCTTGTAGTAAATTGTCTAAATTGCGTTGATTTCACTCCATGAACAACAATCAAGGCATTAATCAACATTCGAATATTGCATACACGTCAATACACGTTTTATAACTTTCATATTTTCTTATCAGCGAGTATATTAATTGAAAATGTATTCCATTAATTCAAAATGATACAAATTATCAAATATTTGATTTGCATGATAACTGAATCTTAAAACAGAAATTAGGTGTCCGACTTACTATCAACTTACGTTATATAATGTTGTTTTTAGTTATAAAATACTGACCATGGAATGCATGTAATGTTGTATTAAAATTACGCATCTTCATTTTTGCTTCATCGCTAATTAATATACTAATTTATTTTTCAAATTGAGTTATACACTTGGAGACTTTTCTTACGCAACACTTTTAAACTTGATTATCTCAGTTATGAGTTAAGAGTTTAATTAACAATTTAAATGTGATCATCTGATTACATTCTGAGCAAGCTGACGATAAAATAATTAATCCGTGACGATTGGACGCGTAAGCACGTGAGGTATGTATAGTTTCATCTGTTTGAAAAGTGATGCGTTAGAGAAGTCTCCAAGTGTGTGTAATTTATTTTCCTGTAACTCATAGGCGATAAGTCTAATGAGGAAGAGTTCGCGTTTTATTGACCGACCGAAGAAGATTTCACAAATTTAATTATATGTTTAATGTTTGTGTTGTTAGTATTGTCTTGTATTGTTAAGGAATATGGTCAAGTTTCTATATCTTAATTTGCGGATGGAAATGCCATCTGTATATAAAGCGGTAATTGGGACAAGGCAGAAGAAAATCAATGACATTTTCGTCTATGAGTGTTTTTAGCAACCGGAGTTAGATTTAGCTTCTAGATTACAAATACAATTCGAAGCTGTGCTTGTCATGACGTTAATTTGATGAATTTAACACAATGAATGTTAAGAGAACGAAACACCAATTAAACATGTCATAATCCTCACAACAAAATCGGATGAAGAAATGTCCCCATCATTCCAAATTTCAAACAGAACCCCAGAAATATATTGAACAAGTACAGCTGCAAATTGTATTGCTTCCGAAGCAGAATATATTACGTCTAAAAACAAGCAGCCATATAAACAAGGGATAAATGTAATGTAGTCATAAGTATCATTCCTGTCATATCCACTTTCATGCACTAAACAGCAATCATTTGATCGAAAATCGTATGTCGTTCATCTTATTTCTTATCCTGCTCCGAAGTGTTAGCGGCCGGTATATAATTGTTTTGCACAAATAATTATATCGCGAATAATGTAGACAATACAATTCGTATTAGCCTTATTAAAACTATACATACTGTCTCCCTAGTTGCTCTGATACGTATTGAATGACAATAACAACGATTTAACGCCCACGTTATATAAAAAAAAAATTCACTCGTAAAATTAAGTTGTATGTGCCTTTTTTCCGACTTAACTGTAATTAAAAAGAAAACCAAAAAAATGTACATTAGCTCGATGCTTTACGCATACCTTGCATGATAAACTTCATAGAAATCCAGCACTCACCTAGTATACTTAAGCAATATATATTCAATGATTTAACTTATATTAAATTGCGTTAAAATAGAGCAAGTATTTAACGACATGAGTCGTAAACCGTAATGTTGTTGACTGTTACAAGGTGGTGATCCCACTTTTAATCATCGTATGTTTATAGATAGATATATAGGTTTATTCGGCACATACATGTCAAATAATAACTTTTACAATTATCACAGAAGCTTAAAAGAAATTAACTTAAAACAAACACATATATTGAGCACACAAATATCACAGATTAAATTGACTTCATGAGGTATAAATTTGAGATACATTTACATGTTGACGTACTGTGCTTTAGATGGAACTCAATCTCTATTTCATTTATCAATTTGGTATTTTAGACTGATAACTATTAGTTTATTGTAGTGTGATATACGGACATGTACTCCCAGGAAAGCCCTTGAAAGTCTTGCGACTTATTTCCAAAGGGGTCCTTTACATTACTGCTTCTTATAGCACATAAACTAAAATTGTAGTTGTTGTCCTGTCATAATAATGCGATCATGAACACAAATTTTCCTCCTGATGAGGTTTCTGGACATTTGTTGTTTACTGTATTGTTAAAACCATGTATACATGTATATATTTTGTTTGATTAATGGCTAAAATTTCATTTATTATGCATCATTTGGCGACACTCCTTATTAAAAGCCTTATTTAAGCCATCTTCAAATAATCGCTCCCTAAAACGAGGGTATTCCACACCTATGTACTGTAACCATGTAGTGTGACGATCCCTATCAGGCTGACAACATTACTACCGTGCACAAAGACTTAAACGTCAATCGAAGAATTATAACATATGACATATAATAAAAGCATTGGAGTAATCAATTTTGAGATCTGACATTACCAGATCTATCACAGTAGACCTTGAACCCTTCCAGACACATGGTAGTCAACGATATTAATCATATCAATCTAATTACATTAATGTAGAGTTCATTATAGCCGAAATGTCCCTAACATAGTCATTGACATTTGGTTTCAGAGATAATAATCGCACTGTTGTCAGCTCCGAATAGCTATTGTAAATAACATATTTTCAGTTCGTGACCTATTCCACGAAATAGTGTTGCACCAATACTAGTGTGCATTACATCAACCGTATTTCGTGTATGTGTTTGTATGACAGGGATTCACTATTGTATCATGTACTATATTTTACAAAATAAGTAAGACAAATGAAATAAACATTTAGTTATGTTACGAATTTGTGAACAACTATACCACGGCATAAGTAATTAAACATGTCATTTGCGGTGATAATTATCGAGTTCAACCGGTGAACGCGATTTTGAGTACATCGAACATGCCTGTGTAAAGCAATACATTGGCTACACCATAATATTCACACATTGAAAGTTGTTAAACCATTCGGTCCTTTATATTGGGCCAGCTGCAAACTGCCAAACAGTGTGCAACACAATCAATGTACTACACGAGGCTCAAACAAACAATAATAAATAAAATTGGGTGAATGCATTGAATTCTTTTTTGATTTCTTTATTTTCTTCATACAGAAAGTGTTAACAGATATGTACACAATAAAGTTACAAATTGATACGACATGAAAATTTAAATAATATAATTATATACAAAAGTGATTTGATCGCATAATGTAAAGCATTTAACTAAATTGATAATTTCAGACTATATTACATGCTATCACAAGTTAAACCAGTTCCTTCATAAACTCTCCGTATCATTTTAATACAAGCAATTGTTACCGGATGGTGCATAAAGCAACCATCGCTGTGCTCTTTTCACAACCCGAAGAATTCTGAGCACTGATTATTTACTGAAATGGATATCATTGCCTTTTATTTGACATGACCACATTGTTTAATAATTCTATCCCACATTTCCAAACGTGACAAAAATAGGTGAATCGTGCGTCCATTAATGAAAAAATACTTAGGTTAGTACAAGAGCACCACCGTTCATGTATCACATTTCAAATGTCAATGTTCTATGTTTAGAAACAATTATCACATAATACTTTATTGTCTTCCAGACGTGTTTACAAGAGTTGATTATTGAAACGGTTGGTACTTTTCTGGTAACAAAATAGGTTGTTTATTATACTTTCAAACTCGTTCAATCGTTCAACAAATATGTCTTTTTATGTATACTGATATGGAAATGGCACATCTGTCCAACAAACTGCAGCTTCTTATAGTCAATCTTATTTTCGATGCGAGTCACGTCAAGTATTGACAGCGCTTAATCGGTATATCATGGTAAAGCATTCGGTATTTAAACCTGTCATGGAGCTTCAAACCTCACACGTTGTCCAGGGCAATTTATTTAAATGGTATATTTACATAACCGAAAAAAGGAAAAACATAAATGAATGTCCGATCGAGCTAAAAATTTAATTTGAAAATGAAAATAAGCATAAAAATAACATACCATTAGATCGCGGCAGCATTGCATGTTAATTGTGAGTCAGCTTAAAGGACTCAAGCATAATTTAGGTTCAAAGTGGAATACGCACACTACCTCGGAGGATTGCGTTTATTCGCATTGTGTAAGGCTGTCGAGTCTGTGTCGATTACTGCCTTATACAACAATAAAGCATTAATACACGGACATAGATTGCATAAAAGTCCATTTCAGTTGTGTGCAATCTTTAAAATGCTGATTGGTGTGTATTAGTTATATTTTAAAATGAATGTAATAAACGACAAGCTGTAATCATGGTGGGTTATGTTCCGTTGTGTAATATTTGGTTATTTGATTTGCGACAGGAAATTATTAAGCTCAGAGCTGATTTTTGGGGAAATTGAGATCTATCAATAAATTGGTCATCTGGATGAAACGGTCACTGTCTCGAGTGAGTTTTAAAAGTTTAACCATTTTCATATCATGAAATACACCAGGCCCTTATAATTATTTTTGACATATTAACTTACATAGTGTAGAATCCAATACACACGGAACGGCATTGAACAACTCAAACATTTAACTAAAATGAAATCACGAAGTCCGATTAAGCGTTTCAAAATCAGAAATGTATATTGCCTTGCGATAACCTAACGGCGGAGCCAGAATAAGAATCAAAGCAAGATGAAGTTTCAACTTTTTGATTAAATAAAACAATCTGTATGTATGCTGTGTTTATGTTACCATATTTTACGTTAAATGGTCTGTAAATACCTTCTGTTCGAATATCTTCTTTCATCAAACGAAAACTGCATGAAATCATTAAAAACCAAAGAGCCATAGCCTAAGCAAGACATACAGATTGTATAATATAAAAAGAAATCCACATGGTAATCCATGCTGTTTACACTACACTTGTAAAACATATTTATTCTTCGCATTGGCCAGGTATAAAACGATTCGGAAAACATAAGCGCGATCATTTGTACAAATTGTCGACCAGTGTGTTAAATGTTAAAATGTCATATTGATAAACATATAAGCTAACTAAATTATATATTTATTACACATAACCTCTTTAAAGAACTGATTTACATAATGCAGACAACAACCGAGCACAATTTCGGTCAAGAAGACCAGACGAGTAAAATGTTTCCTTAACAAACACATATTTCGTCTTTTAGAAACCCTTACAAAACCAAGCCGCGATATACAAAAGACGTAATATTGTCATAAGTGTTAGTCCAAAACAACACCAACAAAAACGTGACTGTTTTTCTGACAATTTTTATAAAATTAACCAAAGGAGGTTAAATTAAGCATATTATAATCACTAATTACGATGTTCGTTGTTTTCAAACCTTCAACGAAACAGCTCAACGGATAATATTGAACTACTTCAATGGCGGCGCCCTGTCGTTGTTTTAGAGATAACTATCCGCTTTTCAGAAGTGGCTTGTGAGATCAGAGTGAAGCTTTAACCAAATCGGCTTATATTCACCAAAGTGATATCCCTCGCTTTTTTTTGCTTTTTTTTTTAACAAACATATTTCAAAAGTATATGCAGTGTAACCTCCCCCAGTGTTCCAACAGGGTTAATTTAGGCGATTATCTTATTTCGTAATCCACTCGCAAGGTTAACGGCGAGTATAATAAACATGTTTGTCCATGTTTTTAAGTAAAATATGTAGTAAAAGTTGATTCAAAGTCTACCAGATTTACCAACTTAGTTTATAGTCTTGATATTTGACGTTTCTTATTATATTGTGAAAAGACAAATGCCCAGGCTGATATTGACTTGACTATTTATAATAATATCCAATTGCATAAATAAACTGTATCCTAACGCTAGTTTTGAACCCTCAAAATATAAACGTAATTTTTTAGCTACCGTATATACTCTATGTAAATACTTTTAAGGATTTAATAATGTATGAAACGTGGTGATGTGAATCGATAATTATCCGATAGAAGTCTTAAATTAGACTGATATACATGTATATGCCCTTTGTTATATTACAGAGATCCCTTAATCAACATCAGTGGTAGTAACCATTGTTAATAAATAAAATAGGACTTTTACGTCTGTTTCGAGCTTTATTTCTTTGTCAAACGCGTAAAAACAAAATTGCCTATCATCTACGCGGCACTGCCCTATCGATAGGATGCCGATTACAATAGACAAATGCTGCGCTCCTTTAAGCCATTCACATGATATAAATCATTTATCAGTCATTCAGGCATTTCTTACCGTTCGACCTTTGGTGATTTCTCGTCATGGTAAAGTTTACGGAGGCCAGTTGAACGANAGTAAAACGCGTCCTTTATTTTCATAAATAGAAATATCATTTTCGAGTAATTCAAAAAAATCTACACTTATGACATTGTATGCAGGTGAATTTTCGCACCAAACATAACATCCGCAAATATAAATATCTTCATTCAAACCAAAAAAATGTTGGTCTAATTTTAACCAGATAATTGAATCATGATGGTTTTTTATAATCTCAATACCATCTTTTAAATATTCTTTAAAATATAAAGCTACCCCACCACTACATCTACGTGCGTTCTTGTTTTGGAATTTCCTTTAAAAATTATGAGAAATATACCCATTTAAAGAAATGTTACTTGAAGAATTGGTCCAAGTTTCAAACAAAAAACAAATATCATATTTTACCAAAATATCAACAAATAAAGGATCGTCAATCTTGCATTGCGACAGTCCATTCACATTCCACGACAGGATCGCGAGTTCTCCCCCATCGTGCCCCTATTCCTTGACCGGACGACCGTCAACGTAGAAACCCTTACAAAACCAAGCCGCGATATACAAAAGACGTTATTTACGATGTTCGTTTCTTTCAAACCTTGAGATAACTTTAAGAGATAACTATCCGCTTTTTAGAAGTGGCTCGTGAGATCAGAGTGAAGCTTTAACCAAATCGGCTTATATTCACCAAAGTGATATCCATCGCTTTTATTTGTTTTTTTAACAAACATATTTCAAAAGTATATGCAGTGTAACCTCCCCCAGTGTTCCAACAGCGTTAATTTAGGCGATTATCTTATTTCGTAATCCACTCGCAAGGTTAACGGCGAGTATAATAAACATGTTTGTCCATGTTTTTAAGTAAAATATGTAGTAAAAGTTGATTCAAAGTCTAACAGATTTACCAACATAGATTATAGTCTTGATATTCGACGTTTCTTATTATATTGTGAAAAGACAAATGCCGAGGCTGATATTGACTTGACTATTTATAATAATATCCAATTGCATAAATAAACTGTATCCTAACGCTAGTTTTGAACCCTCAAAATATAAACGTAATTTTTTAGCTACCGTATATACTCTATGTAAATACTTTTAAGGATTTAATAATGTATGAAACGTGGTGATGTGAATCGATAATTATCCGATAGAAGTCTTAAATTAGACTGATATACATGTATATGCCCTTTGTTATATTACAGAGATCCCTTAATCAACATCAGTGGTAGTAACCATTGTTAATAAATAAAATAGGACTTTTACGTCTGTTTCGAGCTTTATTTCTTTGTCAAACGCGTAAAAACAAAATTGCCTATCATCTACGCGGCACTGCCCTATCGATAGGATGCCGATTACAATAGACAAATGCTGCGCTCCTTTAAGCCATTCACATGATATAAATCATTTATCAGTCATTCAGGCATTTCTTACCGTTCGACCTTTGGTGATTTCTCGTCATGGTAAAGTTTACGGAGGCCAGTTGAAAAAGTGTTAGCAAACAGGAAACGGGATTTATTATCACGAGTGTACGTGTATTATGGCTTGATCGTATCACCGCTTAATATACACTGTGTTTAGACGAATTGCATACGGAATAAAAGTTCTATTGCGACTGCAAAATTTAAGACATCTTCATCTCGTTCAGAGTTTTTTGTTTCTGTTTAATTTCTATGGGACGTGTTTTTATCTAAATTGAATCTGTGCATAATTGCCAATTTTGTGAACATACGTATTCCTTTCAGAGCCATGTTGGAGGCCAATGAATTGTGATTACTCATGGGCCATTTAAAATAAGTGTATCGTCCAGAGTATAAGGCCTGGTAGATTTCTTGTTTAAAACTATTTTGTGCGTATATACGGCTGACTTTATTATAGAGTATGCATTGCATTTAAATACCAACTTTAGTTAATTATTATTTCTCAAACATGTATTAACTCATAACAGCTGCATCACTGTTCAATTACAAGTGTAATACAAATAAAATAATGAATAATTTGTCAAACCCAAATATTTCCGATAAGAGACACTTTACGACATGACGTCACAATCTGTTATGACAAAGCTTAGCACATGTCCGAATGAAAAAATCATATTATATTCTGATCGCCCGATTATACACCGGACAAATCAATAAAAGATACCGTTAATAAAGTTGGTTAAAATGGCATCATAATTCTATGAAAATGCTAATCGACATTTTCTGCAATAATCGTGCTCAAAACATGTTGATTGTTTATAAGTAGAATTTGCAGTCTTCAGTCTCTACATTTATTTTGACGATAACCTGAAGGTACTGTCTGCTAACGAATGGCTTAAATACGATATAAACTTCGTTACAAAATGTAAAGTAATACATTTTTGTGTTACTTTGCATGTTCATCAACGTATCAAATGATCACTGATTTTCATTGTGTGCTTCAGTCGAGCATACATCTCGAAAAACTATGAACAAGAGCAATTGACAGAGCAAGTGAGATATATAAGTGCACAGTGAACTACGTGTATATGTCCGTGTGTTTAAATACAACGAACGTTTAATCCTATTTCTTTCCATTCATATATTGTAGTTACATAAATACATCTATCAAGTGTTTTCGTTATTCCTTTAACAATGAAGTGATGCTAATTTTCATCTGAAATTACCGTATTTATAAAGCGCGTTTAGTATATGGGGAACAAGATGCTCTGTAAAGCCATTTCCCTCAAATTGATCGTTAAACCTACTTTTAAACACGAACTACCGTTCGACCCTTGGTAATTTCAACTGCCGTCATTGTAACTTAAAGATAAGGCGAATAACTGTGTTTATGCAAATAATGAAATGAGTAAAAATTTGATGCCGATATTTGTTTCTGGTTCGATGTGTCGTATAAACGTTTATGCGCGAAAGTTTGGCGATTTTCCTAAAGTATTCATGCATTGAGTTCCATTTCTGGTTGAATTTTTTTCTCAAATATTACTGAAGTTTTTCATTTTATCACAAATAATTAACAGTGAGACTTCAGAAGCATTATCAGTAAAGGAATTCTTGTCCGCTTTTCTTTTATTTTAGGCAAATTATAATTTGCCTTTACATTACAAGAAACTACACACAAAACGACATTTAACATAGAACCATGATAAAAGGTGAGGTAACATATTTGGAACGGTAATGCAAAGTATTTAGGCTTAAAAATCGGATGTGTTTATCCCAAACTTCACACTTGGCCATAAATCACACCCACGTTTAAAAATTGTATTATTTCCATATCTCGAAATTGAAATTAGCACACAATAAAAGAGAATAATAATTCGATTTTATTTCCTTTTTAATTATCCAATTATAAAAAAACAGCGGAGCAACATAATTAAAACCAAGCTGTGTTTGATTTTGTCCAGTTAATTTTCCTTTATTTTTTTAATAAAATGTTGATCGGATTGTACAGAATCGTACATTGTTGAAATCGGTCATGTATAAGTATTTGAATATGGTGAAACATTTCTGTTTCAAACTTCACACTCTAGTAGTCTTCATCGCATTTATATTGTGTTATGCTTACTGTTTCAATCTATTAAATTTTGGAGTTTCATTTTACATAATTATTTAGATTGTTTTATTATTTTTTTTCCATTATTTCAATCGAAATTTGTAATGTAGTCTGCACACACTTGTCAATATTGTTACCATCTTTAATGATAATCTGTATTGCTTTTTGAGCCAAATGGAATACAATAATTGTAAATACCTATGGACAGTTGCAAAAAAGTTGTTTTACTCAAAAAATAAGGAAAATAAATTAACCTCAATTAATTAGTGTGTGTTTATGTTAGCATTAATACGGCTTGTATTATACAATTGTTTCATGTTCATTTGTATCTAATCGTGACTTCACAATTACCACTCATCAAACAGATTTGAACCCGGATATACTGAATTTAGCCAATCATGTATTGACCAAACATTTCCGATGTTAGACATTTTACGATATCACCGACGCTAAGCTTGTTTTAATGGAGAAGACGGATTTCCGAGATGCTAATCACTTAATTAGAGACGAATTTATTGCCAGAGGTGTCCTCCTTTAATTAGTTTGGTTGACAGGTGTATCCATTAAGACTTTTATAATCATGGCCATCAATAATCAGGTACTACAAACTTTTCATTAGGCAGAACCTAATGTTTGTAATCAGTGTATTCATCAGTCAACATTATAAAGTAGTTCAAATAATGAAACTTTTATTAAAAAAGAAAGACCAATTGCCTTACTGTACACGAACATGCATACAATTAAACATAAAACATCAGATCATGATTTAAGCGAGTGTATCCGCCTTCGAAAGGCAATTGCAAATCATTTGATGTTTAATTAGACATGTTGTTGTGGCAGAATGATAATTGTCAAAACAAAAGATTTTCAAAATCATAGATTCTAACAAAATAATGTATGTATACTATTCGAACAAGTGAACGGGTAAATCTTGATCTTGTTTCTGACCGATAGTCTGTTATTTAATACAAGTCGATTAACTTAGCATCGTAAAGCACTTTCTTTGATAAAATGTTTTCTATTATCGGTTAAAAAACTATAACCGAATTATACCATTGTACTTCATAGTGAAAGCATACGAACAGACTGTTGTCTGACAGTATGTTGAATATCGTCATCTGTTAAGGGATATTGACGGTTTGCGAGAACCAAATGTTGTATGTAGTTGTGCTATATTACATTAGAACTTTGCAACATCTGACAGGTGAACAAAAGAGTTGCCTCAAGATGTAATCTTATGTTTGATGATGAAAAGAGGGAAAATTTTGAAAAAAAACAACACATTTCGATTCGGGTTTTTGGTTGGGGTGGGTGTTTTTATAATGAAAGGTACCAACTTCCAATACAAAATATCTCACACATTACCAAATGCATCACCTCTCAAGTAGGTGTAATCATTTTCTTTTTTTTAATTGTTATGCTATTCCCCCCCCTCCCTATTAATACCAGAAAAAGCGTTTAGTAATTTACACGCATGTGTTACCAGAAGCCATGTTAGTGTTTAACTTAATAGCTCTGAGATGCTAACTATGACGAAAGGTTTTGATTACTCTGAATGACGTGAACTAGACAGTAATATTATCCATTATAAATGTACCGCAGTGTAAATACGAATGCACTAACAAAACTGCGATGTAATATCGCATTATTGGAGACAATAAGAGATTACAATTCTCCATGAATCGCTTTGAAAGTAATAGTAGGAAGCGAAAGTAATTGATTGAATATTCCGTTGAACGTACCAAACTGCCAAACAGTGTATTATCATATCGCATTGTGTGTACTACACAATTATGTCATTAAAAGCGATGCGTGGAATTTATATATTGTGTCCGCGTTTTAATACGTTTGAAGACGTATAATCATCTTAATTAGTGCATATGATTTAACGCGTTAATACAGACGTCTTTCTCACACATACATTCGTTGCATATTCACGAATATTGCGTCTAGTTAGTTTGTATATAAAGATAAACAATAAATTGAGACATCAGTCGTATTGCATAATACTGTTTACTTTCTGTGGAATTGTATTGTGTGGATCGATTTTAAGTCAAGCATAATTCAAATTCCTACAAAATTAAGTCTGGAAATATCATAATGTTTTGTTGTGTTCAAACGCA
This sequence comes from Dreissena rostriformis, assembly GCA_007657795.1. Classification (NCBI taxonomy): domain Eukaryota; kingdom Metazoa; phylum Mollusca; class Bivalvia; order Myida; family Dreissenidae; genus Dreissena; species Dreissena rostriformis. Next base: position 101,884 of record VMBQ01000155.1, read on the forward strand.
CTTAACCTCATCGGGATCAATGAGTTTAATGTCTTGCCAGTTGGTTCATGAACCCTTTAGAATAGAACGGCGTTATCCGCTTGATCCGTACTAATCCATATTAAGATCCAGTAGGATAGGGCATCAAAGCAGTTTGCTTGCTAATAACAGACAAGACCATTGATGTCTTATTTCTGTTTAGAAATTCTATGATCGATCCTGTCAAAGAAATGACAGAAATACATGGTATTTGAACGGCAAGTTATTATGTTTTTGTAAGTCGAACTTAACTCTTAAACTAATGTGTTTCCTATTTTAATTGACGTCATTGGATTGTAATAGTGCATTGACTTTGTTAAATAAGCAGGGGAAAAGTTCAGATTATATATGTTTTCTAAATACAATCAAAAACGTAAAAGAGTCGGCATAATTTGTTAAAGTATTGTTTCATGTCGGATAGCACCCCAATTTGATAATCATCAGTAAGAAATTGATACAATTATGTAATGGTTTAGCTTTTGTTCTTAAATAGCCTTTATGGACAATAGTTCGCATAAGGTGTTCCAATCTTTAAAACAAAAACACATTTAAATAAGCAACGTAAATATGTTTACATATATAACATTAAACTACAGGAAATCAAGTGTATAATAAGAAAAATTGCTCCACAGGTGGTTCATCAGTGATGTTATTTAATTATAAATCAAACTGTGCGTTTTTCGTATACACTATTAAATTATGGAATTATAATTAAACAATCACCACAAGAAATCATTCCTATTAACAATTTGAAAAATGTTCCCTTATACATACTAATTTGTTCCTATACCTCATAGAATACAGGTGTAATATAGATATAACATTAAGAAGTATAACTAACTTTTTAAAATTGAAGCGAATCCTATTTTATGATTCGAACATTTCTAGTATTTAAAATGCATAAAGATACTTCATAATGACAACTTTTAAATCAAAACATCATCTTTAATCCCAATCAGGAATATAAGTTAAAAAGAGCCCTTTGTGTATGTATATTTCCTGAGCATTACACATTCATCATAAGTGGTTTGTAGCGATATTTAACCAACTGTGTAAACCATGCATTGTCGACGTGACAGCTAATCTATGACATGGGCGACATTTAAAGACACACGACATACGTCTTAATGGACAGAAAGGATTTCATAGATTCTATTTGCTCAATAAAAGACATGAAATAATCATGGAAGTGTTCTTTCATTAGCTCAGATTAGAAGTGATAACGGGTATCAATAAAAGCGTCAATATTGGTTGCCACAACCAGAAGCTAATACACTTTCTAAGAGCTACATCTGCGTGTATTTTATAATATATAATATAATTTAGTTATAAGATATATTTGTTAGTTGCCATTTATTTATAAGATCATGTTAAAAAAATTTCTTCTACGTATATCCATTCATGTTGTGTTTTATAAACAATTTAAAACAGCCGACGTTATCCGCACTAATCCAGATGTACAACCAGACAGATGTGACATCAAATCAGTTTGCTTGCTTATGACAGTTGAGTCATTTGCTATTTGTTCGTCTGATCGTGCTGGAAATAGCACGATCCTGCTAAAGATTCACGCCATACTTGTTGATGTTAGGAGATTCAAAAATAACACCATATTTATCAGCATAATTTAAAAATTGTTTTTGCACCTCCAAGTTTCTACTGTTTATAACTAAAACTTGTATCGAAAGCTCACATTGTTTCCTTCAACTTAATCGACCACACTGATCTGTGCTTGTGAATCTTATTTGTAGAATAGTGATCGGTCATTAAATCTAATTTAAAAACCTTAAATCATAGAACGTATCAGAGGTAACACAATATTTTCTAGAACACTTTATTCTTAATAGCTCAGTTCACCTTTTATGAATAGAATTATATACAACTTATATAATGCATTTAAAGTTATAATATGGAATAACATAAGTATAGTAAAACCTAATTATTTGTGCTCGATTCGAGTGCATTTTAAGAACTTACTACTTATTCAAAACGCTTTCGAGTCCGTTTCCTGGAACTAGAACCAGTACTTGGTGTCTATGGGGGAGATCTAAAGAACGCGTCCACAGTGGGAATCGAACCCGGCACCTCCCGGTCGCTAGGCTAGTCTAGTTACCACGTTTATAATATCAAAACTAAGTTTACAGCATATTACTTGCATTAGCTTTAATAAAAAGTTATAAACCAATCCGTTAATTAAATAGTCACCATATCATCATTGACGTTGATACATTATTCATTACATTTAGCATTAACGATATCAGTGTTGTACTATGTCAAGTAAAGAAAATGTTTATGGCAACATCCATTCAAATTGTGTCAATAACCTTTATTGTAGTGTTCAGTAAATAACCATTCTTTGAAATGTTTTATTTTACGAAAATCGGTTAGCGTCGCTTTAAAACAATGAAGACAATTTATATATTGTGGAATGTTTTCCAGCACTTGCAATTTATTTGTATAACATGCTGTTCGTTTGCATGTTGACAGCATTTGTTTCGTCTCTACCAAAAGCAAATTAGAATATGTGTAAGAAACCTGTTTCGAAAAGAAAACTGCATATTGAAATATCATGTTTTTAAATCATTTATCATTAATTCGCCTCTATATGTGAGAACTAAAATGGCTAAAAGTATTGTGTAATTTCAGAAGAAAAAACGTGTCAAAAAAAAGTGACTCGACACTCAATATAATAAACATGCCAACTGCTTGATTACATTGTTTCCACACAGACATTAGTGCAGAAAGCAGTGGCTCTGTTAAACGATCTTTATTTTACTTTCTAACAAAAATACTCGTTTTCCAGTCTGAGTTATATTACAATAATAATAATCTAACATGTTTAACAGCNCCCCAAAAAACCAACACAAACGAAAAAACTTACTTGCACGACGTTTAAATGCAGTATATTCCCTACAGTTATGACTCAGCCTGCAATGAAAATCAATAAACTGGCTGAAACAGGTGTGTTTTAACACCCTGTTTAAACGGATTTAATTTAAATGCAACTTCTGTCGAATATCCAATAGTTATGGCATTCCAATGCTCATGTAATGTTGTGTCACATTTGAAAGTCTTATAAAGAATGTTTGTGTATTAACGGTACATAAAATGACTATATTTCCGTATTAAATGTCTTGTTACAATTTCATGTGATCTTGATCTTTCACACGTTGCCTCAAATTCAACAGAATTCTTCCTTTCAGTTAAAAAAAAACATCACGCCCATTTGCATGGTTGAAGATGAAAGCGTTCTGTATATTAACTTAACTAATTGTCTGTATATATGGAAATTTTTTAATTTTTCTCATCGATAACATACACCATTTTATTTGTTAGTTGTGTATGTGAAATACTAGTTTTTAATATGTTAATATATATATGTACATTATTCAACTTTTTTCATCGATAACATGCACCATTTTATGTATTGCTTGTGTATGTGAAATATTAGTTTTACTATGTTAAAAATAGTTTTCTAATTATGCCAAAAAGCATGCGCTATTTATATATTTTTATATTTATATATTCTAAAAAGTTTTCTCATAATGCCAAAAAGCGATTTCGTTATATTATTTTCATGTATGCAAATAAATATGTAATGACCATCAAACACTAACACTACCATCACGTTCGTTGACCTGTGATACAAATATCTTTCTTCGTCCTTAGTCAACTAACAATCACAGCAATCTTTACCTGAAGAATTACCATTTACTTTATCAAATTGTAGGCTAGAAGCTTATTTGTAGCTTAATTGCCGAAATAAATGTTATTGTTGTTGTATATATTTGCGAAAACGAATGGCATACGCACCGACCGACCGGCCCACAGGTGCAAAGCAATATACCCCCACTACTTTAAAAGGGACTGCAATACTTAATAAAATGTAGTTCGTTTGGTTACATATTAGAACTACGCACATAGTCAAAAAATACTGAGCGTCCTTGAAATGTAATTTATATATAAATAGTGTAGGCCTTCCTTTTAATATCATTTACTTTAATGCAAATGGGGACTTTATATCTTCTTTGTCATTCACGGGTTGGAATTCACCTAATGTTCGGAGGATCTTCGGTCGGTGTTTACAACCAACATTACTAATTTTTGTCGGGTACTTAATTACGATGATCCAACTATATCATTTTATATTTCTAAAGCTTAATAATGAAAGTTTCACTTGTTTAATATTTAAGGTAATTTGAGTAACATGATAACCCACGTATAACACACGCTTTAATCTGCATCCATTCACAAACATCTAACCCTAAATATTGTTATTATTTATGCCTTTAAAACTGCATTATGTTGCAGCAGACATAATTGCAATTCATTATACTATTTTGCAATTGAAATTATTGGAAAATCGATATGGTATCACTGTATAATGACAATAAGTCATGTGTCTATCCTTTGCGCAGTGTTATTGACCGTGCAAGTAGCAGAACAGAATATTTGAATTTTGAGTACACATAAAGCCGTTTGAAGGAATGAGGTGTCGTATTGCCTTGTGTCTACTCTAAAATCATGAGCTATGAACAACCATATGTATTATATCTATACAAATGTATTGTTATTGCTTTAATTCATGTGTGATTTAGTTTGTTACCAATAAATGAGAATAGGATCAGGTCGACTTCAAAATATAAGATGTCATTGCTATCAATATACGAGAAAAACCGGGATTAATTCATGTGCACAAAGTGTCGTCCCTGATTAGCCCAAGCTTATCAGTGACTATACTTTCCGCTTAGACTGTATTTATGCTTACAAGAGACGTCCCGTAAAATAAAATAAAGTTCATAAAAGCGAAAAGAATCTCCCTGATATGGCTGTGCGGACTTCACATGCTAATATAGGACGATACTTTACGCACATGCATTCAGACCAGTTTCTCCAAAGCGATACTCGTATGTTTAACGTTATGTTGTATGCATTGCCATGTATTTTACAGGCAAACTGCCGCTTATATAAACTAATTTGCGGATGTGTGAAAGTTTTCCTCTCGTGTTAATATGTACAAACATTTATTATTCATGAACTTATTTCAAGAAACTTAACGTGTCTTTAGAATCAAGTATCGACTTTTTTTTAACTTATTTAACGTCACGTGCGTCTAACGTTTTATTTCTATATTGTATTTATGTTAAAGCTCCGTGCTGTTTCGGACAAGACGTGAACAAGAAAGCAAATGCATCGACTGTCATTGACATGCAAATTGCTTATATTTAAATCAGTTTGTTTCTACATAGGCATTATTCTCTTCGTAAGTGTTCCTTCGCTAACCTGAACAATATTGGACACTTTAAACCCCTAACTAGATCGTCGAACAAAATACATCCGTTAAATAGTCAATGTATTTTACCATTGTAGTCGCGGTCTTGTTGGAGTATTTGTTTATCTTCAATTTATTGCAATTGCGATGATATTTTCACTGTTTTTAACGCATACAAAATACTTGAGGTAAACGAAAATTATAAGAAATTACGGTAGAAGTGTTATTTTATTAAACGTATTATTTTCATGAAATATAATGATACAGTCAAGTTGATGTCATAGTGAAACATTATGGTAATTCGAAAATGTCTAGTGATAAGAAAATGTCATTAATTCTTAATGTTATGATTCATTAATGACGTCATGTATGTTTTATTTCCACATGTATGTGCTTCATGTTAATGCATTATAAATAGAAGTGATTACTCAAAATTTCTATTTGGTTTAAAAGGTCGTGTTGACGTTTGTTTTCGTACGTTTCATACACTATTATTACATTCATTTAGTAAAACAGATATAATACATATTTTGAATAGCCTGGGATAATAGAAATGGCAAGCAAAAGTTTATATAAAAAACGTCGACTTATTATGGATTATAACTCAGGTCTTATGGAAGCACAAACATATGCGTTACCACTGCATAATTGTGATGCATATACGTGTATTATGGCTCGATCTTATCAAGGTTCAATATACATAAACAAATCGCAAGATAGTTTGTAATCAATGCTAAGCTCATGCAAAAAAAAAACAATTGTTTAAACTAATTTCCTTTTGTATAAGATCTGAATAATGCATGATGGTTATATTGCGTAATCCACATTTGATTAATCTTAAACTCAGTGTTTTTTTGTTTCTATTATTTTTGTATGTAATTTTTGTTTTATCTAAAATGAATCTGTGCATAATTGCCAATATTGTGAACATATGTATTCCTTTCTGAGCCTTTGTGGAGAACAATGCATCGTAATTACTCATGGGCATTTTACATACACGTTTATCTTGAAGTGTATACAGCCAGCTACATTACTTATGTATAAATGTGTTTTACGTAAATACGGCCGACAGTATGTATTACATTGAAATACCAACTGACGTTGATTATAATTACTCACTCATTCACCTATTTATTTACTCATCACTGCTGCATCACTGTTAAATATGATTTTGACTAGAATTTAATTAGTCGAATACCTTTACCATACTACACCAAACATTTCCGAGTTGGGCCAATCGACTTAACACGTGTCTAATGGACAAATCATATGTTCTGATCGCTCGATTAGACAACGGACAAAACAATAGATTAGCCCGTTAATCAACTTGGTAAAATGTAATCAGAGTTATATAAAAACGCGAATCAACACATTCTGCTATAATCATACACAAAACACGGCAGGATAAGTTGAAATATCAGCCATCAGTCACTACATGTATTTTGACGATAACCTGTTAATAAAGCCTGCCAAAGAATGCCGTTATACAATTAAAGCAATTAACTTTATTGTGATTTTATATATGTTCATCAACATATCAAATTATCTATTAAAGACCGTCTTTTTATTATGTACTTCGATCGATCAAACACTTTATCAGAATATATAAGAAAACACTGAACGACGAATAACAATAGCACTCGCCTGAGAAAGTGAGATATTTTAGTACGCTCTGAAATGTATCAATATGTGCTCGTGTCTAAGTATAACAAACGTTTAATCCTATATCGTTCCATTATAATAGTTTAGTCACCATAACATATAAGGAAACAGCCATGACCTGTGAAGCCATTTACTTAATAGAAATCGTTAAACCTGCATTCAAACATGTCTTACCGTTCAACTTTTGGCAATTTTAACAGTCGCCATGGTAACGTACACAGAGGGCGATTAAATGCGTTTATGCAAATAATGCAATTAGTACAAATATGATGCAGATAGTGGTATGGTTCGATGTGTCGTATCAACATATATGCGCGAAAGGTTGGCGATTTCCCCAAAGAGAACGTGTATTAACTTCCTTTTCTTATAGAAGTTGTTCCTAATATTCTTTTATTTGAGACACACTACAACTTGCCTATACAATACAAAACAGCACAACCAATACGACATTAAACATGATTTAAGCTGAGGTAACATATTTGGAACGATCATTGCGGTTGAATGTTACCAAACCTCACACTTGGTCATTAATCTCAAAACACTCAAGTGTAAATCAGAATTATCCCCATATCATCGTAGTTCACATTAACACGCACATAGTATTTTGCTTTAATTTAAATTTAATTGCTTAATGGTTTAGGAACATAATTACAACTTTTTGATCAAATTTGTATTGAATTGTATCAGATTAATTTTACTTTTAAATTCTTTAAAGAAATGATGATTCGATTTTACCAAAACGTTTTAAGATCATGAAAGATTGTTAAAATCTGTCATGTTTGTGTATTTAAATATGGTGGACCGTGTCTGTTACAAACGCCACATTCGAACAATCTTCATAGCATTTGTGAGGACATATTTTTGTCAGAATTTTGTTTTATTTCTTAAATGTCAGAGTTTCATTGTATACAATTTTCTAGTTTTGTTCTGATTATTTTATCAATTTATTTCATGTTGGAGTTTTATTGCAACGTATAATCTAGTTTAAATCTGAAAACATTTGGCAATATTTTGACAATTTTTTTTATAATCTATATTGCTTTAGAGCCATGTTGGAAAAATAAAATAAAATAAATACCCATGTAAAATAAAGTTGTTTCAATCTTACTATCGGAAAAAATAATCAACCTCAATTCATTAGTTTGTGTTAATGTTAACATGAACACGGATAATATTATATTATTGTCGACATCAAATTACAGTGTAAAAAAGACATACAAATTGCAACTCATGCTCATATGTATCTAATCGTGACATCCTCACACCTATTTGGACCCGGAAATAATGAATGTATCCAATTTATTGACCACATATTTCCGATGATGGGAAAAGTGTACGACATTAACGACGCTAAGCGACACACTAAGCATGTTTGAATGGAGGAAATGGATTTCAGAGATTATGATCACTTAATTAGAGGCGAACGTATTTCAGGAAGTGTTCTCCTTTTATTAGTTTGGTTAACAGGTGTATCTCTAAAGGCGTTAATAAACAGTGCCATATATAATCTTCGGCTACACAATCTTCATTAGGCTGGAACCTAATGTTTGTATTTGATGTTTTCATCAGTAAGTAGTGTGTTAGTAGTTCGAAAAAGGAATCCACGGTATACGAATATAGGGACAGGCAATAACTCCTACAGTGAATCTGAACTTAATTGACACTGAATCTAATATATAGGAATAAATAGACCCGATGAACTTTTTCAAGACATACATTCTTGTCCACACGTCTTTTATTAAAGGCGATCTACCCATATATTACAAGAACATACGTATAATACAAATGGCACATAGGAGCAGCATTGTCTCTGCCTTGGAACGATCGTAGCAGAACATAGGCGTTTAAAGGGACATGTTCAAATTTTGGCAGAATGACAGTTTTCCAAAACATAGATTTTCAAAATCATAGATTCGAGAAAATAATGTTTGTATACTATTCGAACAAGTGAACAGTACTGACTAAGATATATAATATAACAATTAGTTTTTTACGGATAACCATTTATCTGTTCTTTTACGGATAAGCATCAATCAAAATCGGTAAAATAATAATTCGTTTGTAACGCGTTACTTCGATAATTTGTAAAATATGCTAATTACTAAGTTACCTTTTAAAATCAGCACTTAAATACAGCGGTCAACACGGTTATCTATTAAGCTAGTTGGGTTTTGCTAGCGAAGGACCCTGGTTCGAATTTTGATCTGGGTTTTTGTTATTTACAGTTTATATTTAAATGCAGACTATACTTTATTCTAAAGTTGTATTAAGTAAATTATTAACTAAATTTAAAAAATGCGAACAAATTAATTAAAAATGGTTGATTGGTAACAAAGCCTCACACTAAACCCAGAATTAATCATACACCAAAGAAGTGTGTATATATTTACCATTGTTATTCAAAACAATAAAAGAGCTTCATAACTATAATTATGCTTAAACCGTGGACATATAAGAAAATAACATGTTTAAATGTTACGTTTCTCTTTTACAGACATTCTTTATTCAGAATGAATGTCCTCGGTGTGGTATTTTGTTTTAATCCATTAGATAAAATGCAATTATAGTTTACAAAAAAAATGCAAATAAGAGTTCAACTAAAGAGATCTGCGACTTTGATACATAACGTAATATTGCCATTTGTTTTATTAATCAATATCAAACGCTTTAATGTATTTCTATTTCATAATAAGCCAGACTATGCTCATAGCTAATGTATTGCACTGGCGGATCTTGCGTGCTCAATTATATTGTGTAATTAATACCAAGCCATAATACAGGAATAAAACAAACTGCATTCCATATTCGCTTTTGTTTTTGTTTAGCCAAATTAACCGATTGATTGTCTTATACAGGAAAATACAGACAACACAACACTTAACATGGCTTTCATCCTTAAATTATGTCGGATGACTAAAAATACGCTAATAAACCTTGCCATCCTTTATCATAGACTCAGACGATGTCCTTAATTCTAAACATGGAGTTGTTCACAACTTGAAAAATAAGTCATCAGCCTTGTGCAGATTAAACAACGAACAATGTGATCAGAAAAACAGACGTGTACATGAATATTTGTCTTAATATTTTACTATTTGGCGACATCTTACATTAGTCGTTTTGATTATTGTAATAATTAGGATTAAACAACATTAAAATATTTGGAAGATCTTGATATTGTTTCCATCCGCTGTCTGTATGTCTGTCAAGTCTGTTATTTAAGACAATTCGATTAGTTTTTCATTGCAAATTGTATAATGGAATACAATTTAGACAGCCTAATTTGTTTAGTACATGTTTTCTTCTTTTATTTCACAAAATATATAACCATATGTAGACCATTGTTTTACATAGTGTAATATGTTCTGATTTCTCAAGCAAGAATATCTAATCAAAATCGATAAAAAAAACATTTGTTAATCAGTTTTGGATAGGACATAGTGTTTTTACCTTAATACATGTATGCGAAGACAACAATACAAAAGGTTTGAAACTCATATCCTTAATTTTCAGTTATACTGGTGTGGATAAGGCAAATGTTGCTATTGAACTCATCCGAGATTTAAACAAGTAAATAGCTTTCTTGTCAACTTGCATCAGTCATACATCGCTATACGTGCAGACGCTGCTAAAGATTTTAAAAGAAGGTGTAGTATATATTATGTTACAATAAAAAGGACAAGTGAGGCAAGTTGAAAGTTAATAGTCTAAGACACTCAATCTGAAAACAACAAGGTTTTCATCATTGCTTAAACAATGACCAGTATTTGGACAACAAATGCCAAACATTCTTGCTTATCAGATACAAATAAAAATTACTACACAATAAAACGTGACGTTATGAAAAATATATGTATCTAATTATTATTTCAGTGTTTAACTCAATAGCTCTGTGCTTTGAACTATGACAAATGCTTTTGCTTGCTTGATCCACATGTCTTGAGCTAGACAGAAATATTATCCGTTATTCATGTATAGCAGTAAAGGTATGAATGAACTAACAAAACAGTGATGTTCAATCCCATTAGGGGCGACAATAATGGATTACAATCGCCCATAATTCGTTTCTTAAATAATTAAAGGAGGCGAACGTACTTCATTGGATCTGGACAGCCATATGATTGAGTTAAGTGTCATTTTCATATGGCCATCTAATCGTGGCCACAGATAAACCGTAAAAAGCGATTTGTGGAATTATAGAATTGTGTACGCATTTTCATACGCCTAAGTAATCAATTTATATAATAAAACTCGTTTTGTAGAGAAATCACATTCACAAATAGTAATGTGTATTCACGGATAGTGCATTAAGTTCGTTTGAATATAACAAAAATTTAAGTTGATGACTCGATTGTATTACATAATTATGTTTACTGTATATGGGAATTTATTGAGTAGACCGAGTACAAAATCAAGTATAATTTAAACAGGTACCTACAAAAACTCAGTCTGTCAATATCAGAATATTTGTTCAAACGGATTAATCTTTATCGGAATCAACGTTTTTAATGCCTTTAATGTATTTGAACCATTCATGAAAGGCTGGTGCTATCCGCCAGATCCGCACTAATCCAGATGTAAAACCAGTTGGATTTGGCATAAAAGCGGTTTGCTTGCAAACAGCAGACAAGAAAATTGATATCTACTTTCTGGTTAGAAATTCCATTATCCTTTCAAAGAAATGACAGAAGCGGTATTTAATGTTCCAGTTATGCTGTTTTTTATAAGCAGAACTAAACTCTTATAATCATTTCATCCCCCTTCTATTGGCGTCATTGAGTTGTTTTAGTACATTGGAGTTGTATAATTATGGGAGGGGAAAAGTGCAGAATATATCTTTTTAAAACGATCAAAAATCGTAAAAGAGTCAACATTATTTGTTCTAGTATAGTCTAATGTCGGATATCACCCACCTTTGATAATCACCAGTAAAAGAGTTACCAAATTATATAACATTTTTTTATTATCTAATAGCACATATGTTATGTGCAATATTTCGCATGAGGTTTCCAATTTTAAAAGTACATACACACATGCACATATGAAATCTATAAACGGTTACATATATAACATAGGACTTCAAGAAATTAAATGTATAATAAGGACATACACAGTAACTGTAATGTTTAAGTTTACACTATAAATATGTGAGTATACTTCACTGCATCACATCAAGAAATCGTTTATATTAACAATTTGAACAATATTGGACAATATTTACCCATATATTTCAAACACCTGACAAAACCAAGCAGTTCTGATGTGAGACCTAATCGATGACGTCGACGACATTGAACGACATACAACATATGTCTTAATGAACAGAACGGGTTTCATAGGTTCTAATCGCTCAATGAGAAACATGAACAAAGAATTCAGGTGTTCATCCATTAGCTCAGATTAGAAGTGATACCGATTGTCTATAAAATCGTTTATACTGCGTTGCCATAACCAGGCGATAATAAACGTTCTTTTGAGCTAAACACAGTTGTATTAATTGATCAGTTTTCAGTCATTTAGAAGATTAATTCAAGAAAAAATTGTGTACGTATATTCCCTCGTGTTGTGTCATCTTGTACGTTGTTTCATTACCAACAAGAAATAGCCGAAGTTATCCAAACTCATCCAGATGTGACATCACATCAGTTCGCTTGCTAATGACACTTAAGCAATTTGCTATCTGGTCATGTGATCTTGTCATGTGAGATTTTCGTGTCAATCTTTTTTAAGTGAGCCAATGGGATTATATACAACTTATACATGAATTGTCAGGTATAACTTGGAATAACATAAGTATATGTATCAAGTGCATAATATCAAACATGATGTTCTGCCTACACCATATTACTTAAATGAGTTTGTATAAGCAGTGATACATCAATCTGTTAATAAACTTGTCATCATATAATCGGTGAGTTATAATAAGTATTGATAGCATGACTCAGTCATTAAGTACTTCAAAGAAAGGGAATTTCTACACAAAAAACCTTTTAACATTTGACAAATGCCTTGGTTGTATTTTTTCATTAAATTTCCATTATGTGAAATGTTGTATTTTACGATAACTGTTTAGCCTCGTTTTATATAATTTGTGATATTTGTTTGCATGTTGACAGCATTTGTACCGACTGTACCAAAAAACGCATTCGGATATGATTCAGAAACCTCTTTTGAAAAGATAAATGCATATTGAATAAGGATGTCTTACAAATAAATTCGCCTCGATAAAAATACAAATGTGTGACAACTAAAACGAGTACAGGTATTGTGCAATTTCCGGGAAAAAAAATGTGTTGAATGAGATAGGAAATTACTCTTCACAAGTTATCATAAACATGCCAACTGTTTTATAGCATTGTTTCCACACAGGGATTAGTGCAGAAAACTCTTAGTTGGAATATCTTGAATTGACTTTCTTAAGAAAGAGGACTCGTTTTTCAGGTACGACTGCACTAATAATGGATGGAGATGCACGTTTATGAAAAAGAGAATCCGTTTAACCTGGGAATTATGCATAACATGTACACGTGAACTTATGTCTAGGCATTAATCCATTTAACTGTATTACTTAAGACAATAATACCATTATCGTTTGAAACAATATCATCGTCTAAAGAATCTAGTTATTACAATAGCAGCTTAATCATCATTACATTTAGCACCATAGTTTGAGCATATTTACAAACATACATTTATAAAACAGGTGCCGACAGATAGCCAAAGGCCTTTTAAAATCTTGTATTGATTGATTTGGGAAATTCCTTCATAAAAAAAATGTAAATCAAAGGTGTTTGTTTAACATATTTCCCCCTATATCGCCCTCTCTAGAAAAAACACAGCAAACAGATTTGAATGAATGTTCAATGCAGTATGTTTTCCTACATTTATAAATCAGCCAGCATTCATAATCAATACACTGGCTGTTACGGTATTACTTAAGACAATATAAAAAATGAGCTTTTACAACAGCAGCTTTATTGTTATTATATTGAGCACCAAAGTTTGAGTATATTTACAAACACAAATTTATAAAGCAGGTGCCGACAGATGGCCAAAGACCTTTTATTTAATCTCGTATTGATTGATTGGGGAAAGTCCTTTATAAAAACAAAATATAAATGAAAGGAGTTTGTTAAACATGTTTCCCCTATCGCCCCTTCCAGAAACAAAACACAACAAACACATTTAAATGTATGTTCAATGCAGTATGTTTTCCTACAGTTATAAATCAACCAGCAATTAAAATCAATACACTGGCTGTTACAGGTTTGTGTTTAACAAACTGTTTAAAAGGGTTTAATTCTAATGATTGAATGCTTTTTTCTGCTTAGGGAATTCAGAGACAAATGTTCATGTGATTTTGTATCAAAATGAAAGTCTCCTTAAGAGAAGTTGTATGAGTATTAACGGTACTTAAATAACAATTGTCCGATCTTAATTGCATGTTTAAATCACTTGTGACCTTGAACCTTTTCGTGTGGCCTAAACATCGATAGGATGTGAGAAAACCATGCATTATGCATGTGTGCATAGTTTCGTCTTAGATAGAACTGTACAGCCCCAGCAGGCTTTTTTGCAAGGACGACACATTTTAGAAGAAACTCCGTTTACACGACAAAATCACTGATACGGATACGGAACATATGTGGCGTGTTCTGAGAAAACTGGGCAAAATGCTTGTGCGTAAAGTGTCATCCCAGATTAGCCTGTGCAGTCCGGGAATTCGTGTGACCAGGGCTCCGTTTTGGTTCACATTTATACTTGTGTTATAGAATCGCAAACTCTACTCTGTTTATGTAAAAAAAATATCGATTTTACTGTTTATCATGATTAAATGGGACAACACACATTGTGATGTGTCTGAAAGAAAGTATTCCCCTTTCAAGAAATGCGTGCGTATAGACCTGATAAAAACTACTCATATGGGCATAAGTAGATGGTATGCATCAATGCGACCTATGTCATTAAATTTCGATATGTTTGTATCTCTGGGGACATGGATAATAATTAAATTATACACGTGTAATTATACTGTAGTATCCCTGTCTATGACGTAGTTGATGATATATATGTATGCATATTCATTTCGAAAACGTATGTCATTGTATATTCAACATTACTTTAATATCAGAATATAAAGGAATAACGTAACTCTAGAAAAATTATCAAAAGAGTTATCGCTGTCCGATAGTCTTTAATTTAAGACTTATACCAAATCGCATATATAATACAAGATCAGCATAAAATCGACCTTTAATTGAACAGAATGATTCAACTTGTTGTCAATGTATTTAAACGGTCACTTAAAACAAATGTTTATTAAAACCAGTTCAGCGGAATAACCAAAATAACTCTTAGTCAAGCAAATAGTACTTTCAATTATAGATACATGCTTCACACCATCGCTATAACAGACAAAAAAAAGTCAAACGTTATAACGTCAAATAACAGCTTGGGATGTTCAATTAAGAAAAAAAAAATCATCACAGGCGTAAACAGTTTACAACACATAACAAACCACACTTTAATCACCAAAATGATCACAACACATGCAAGCATAAATAAACGTTTACTTCAAAGCATCGCACTTCAAACGAAGAAGAAATACAATGCAATATTAATTTGATTTAATTGCAATTTATTATGCAATGGATACTATTAACATGAACAACATAAAAGATATAACTGTTGAATGGAAACTAGTATCTAAACGACCTACGTACGACCTACGAACATATCCTGTTTTATAGGCCTTAGCTGAAACTGGCATTTTATTGTTTTGCCCATCTTGTATCAGCAGCACAGTTTGAATGTTTAGTACGCAATTATTTTGGTAATTTGTAAAAGAGGAAACCACAATACGGACTAAAATAATTTGAGAGCCAATTCTTAGCGTTTAATTTGAGAGCCAATTCTTAGCGTTCAGGACTGAATATGTATTAAATGCGCGAGATACTTAAGCATAGTAAGATTCAGCTATGTAATAATTAAATGAAGTATCGTTTATGTAATGTAAGCAATTGATTGTATTGTCTACATCGTTTTGCTTATTATTACAATCATATTGCATTCATTTATAGCATTAGTGTTTCAACACATCGACTTAAAACATTGAATCAGTTTATTATAAATATAATTTAATGATGAAATTGCACAAACAGTATCAGGGAAAAAAGTATTATTCGCAACCTTTAATCTTTCATTTAAGGCAAGTGACCAAGTGTCAAAATATTAAAGGACAAGGTCTAAACTATGACATAAAACATTAGTTGGATGAAAGTTGCGGTCACCAGTATGGAACGGTCAATGCAAAGAATTGTGTGTTTAAACCTCACGCGAAGGTCATCACCAATCATACTATCAAATCGGTGGATAGTGTGCCCAGAGTATTATTTACGCACAAATAATGTAAATAACGTGACCCTTGTCCAAGTATTCATAAATGTTGACACGCTCTCGATATTGCTAGTTTTTCATCAAATACCGACAAAGTCTTCACGAGGAAATGCACTGTGATTGAAGTATTATTTTCATATAATTTAATCCATAAAGGAAACGATAGTATTTGATTGTTTGACTGAGTTTTAGAAAATTTCCAAAAACATAATGCATTCATTTTGTTTATTGTTTTGTTCGACAATTGTGATTTTGCCAATCTGTGGAGCTGTCGCTGTACTCGTACTGTGGGCGTATTGATACAATCGATATACAGCTTTAGTTTATGTAAACAGTTACAAAGACCGAGTTTCCATTAATCGGCCAACTGTTGTCTTTACTGTTATAGTTGCTATCAAATCAATACAAAGAACAACTGTTTAAGTGTTTTATAAACACAAAGCCTTCTTTCAAAGACTTGCTTAACATGAATATTCGATTTGTAATGTCCCACTCATTGGGTCCAATTTCATACTGAAGTGTTGTCCTACTTTTCATTTTCTACTGGAGCAAAATACTGAACACTGGTCAATTAATGCGCTCACTTGAGCACTTACAAATATGATAACAATACAACGATAAACAATGCTACTAAACCAATCACCAAATAGGAATTGATGTTATAAAAAAGCTATTGAGTTCATGTTTGTAGGAGACCACACTTGTTTGGGATAAGCGTTTTATGTATTTGTCGTAATATATAAATTTTGGCAATTTATACCTTCAAAATTGGTTATGCCTCTTAAATAGAAGTAGATATTTGCAACTATGATATTGATCATATCAATGAAACAGGCGTAGTGGTACAGTTAACATGTATATACATGGGCAAGAGGTTATATAATTAAAATTCTAACAATTTGATAAATATTCTTCTTGTTTTCGAAAACCATACAAGCTTCTTTTGCTGTTCTACTACTTTTCTCATTTACCACTGCGGGTTTTACTTCTATCACCTTCTATACACATTAAACGTACTAAACACTACATATGTGTATACATTTCTAAAAATCATGTCTGCAAGCAATCGTGAGTTTTTGATTCACTATATCTTTCTTCTCTTAAAATTTGGGATAATTAATGTAATGACAATTATATATGTTTGCTTCTATATTGTTCGATAAGCATAGCTGGTTTTATTAGTAAGTCTAGTATACAGTACAGTCGCTTTAATAATATTTAATTTC
The DNA here is from genome assembly GCA_007657795.1 of Dreissena rostriformis. Taxonomy (NCBI): domain Eukaryota; kingdom Metazoa; phylum Mollusca; class Bivalvia; order Myida; family Dreissenidae; genus Dreissena; species Dreissena rostriformis. The sequence continues at coordinate 119,458 of VMBQ01000155.1, forward strand.
GTTGATAATTCGATTATTTAGTACAGTCCCTTTAATAATGCTTAATTTTGTTACTGGTGACGTCATCGTGTCTTCCCTCCTAAATACGTCATCGCTACGAACAACCGACACTGTTTTAGCTACATGATAGGTACATGTACTCCAGTTTATATCGGTCAACTTTATTCATAATTATTTTTTCTCTGATGGTAGTTTCTTGATCAATTTATTTTTAAGCTTCGTTTTATTTATTTTGAATTAGTCACATAAACAATCAAGTAGGTAATTTGGATCTTTTACACCCAATATTGCTGCTTCTTCCTGTAGGTGCGCGATGATGATCTGAAATATTAACTATATGATGCTATATTCTGAAATCTTTTTTGTATAAAGAAGGGATGTAGTTGATGCGTGTTAGTAATTTCATTTCATCGTGCCTCAAAAAGTTGTAACTCTGTTGCTCTGGTCTCCTTTCAACCATTGAGTAATAAAATAGTAATTAAATTGAATGCGTTTTAATTCCCTTTTATTACTGTTTAATTTGAGTTGCAATGCTATGAGGTTAAATTTTATTTACACTTATATGTATCATGAATATTGCTGGGCCAAGTGTGAGGTTGAGCGCTCATTAACTGGTTTAAACCCCCAATGCTTAGCATTGACCGTTCCAAGGCGGTGACCCCAGCTTTATTCTACTATGTGTATATGTTGTTTCGTTTTGTGCCGTACTGTACCGTTTTGGCAATTGGTTCCTTGCCATAAATAAAGGACCACAGAGGTGTGTATGATAAAACTGCAATACTGCTGCAGNTACGCGATATTTTATTCACATTCAGTTGTACCTTTATATTTACTTATTCATTAGATTTTCTATAAACACATTGGTGCTAAAGCCGTTTTATAGCTCGCCAAACTACACACTAAGCCCTAAACTTATCACTACCGCACAAGTGCAATATAGATCAGACGATTATTATTTTAATAAAAACAGCAATAACAGATGACTCCAATACCATATAATTGCAAATTAATCATTTAACGGGTAAATATGAACCACAGCACCATAACAAAACTTAAATGGCGCTATGAAATGAAGTTATTTTTGTTTTATATATGTCGTCTTGTCCAGAATGATGTTTCGCCAAAATATGTCCACAAAGCCAGTGCAAAGTTATCAAACCTTCGATTTGCCTTTCACTGATAGTATCCTCCCTCCATTCGACGCATGGTAGGAACACATTGTATTACTGAATTAGAGCATATTTGTTAAGAACTATTTGATCAAATAATCTGATGTGTGTTGAGCAGTTTCATTAGTTCAACGTCGTTTAGAAACCAATTGTCGATATCATGTTGGAAATGAAAAAAAATTCATTTATTCAATTCAACAAATCCGTTATGTTAAATAGATCCGTCATGCAGTCTTTGAAGACAACAAGCTGGTTTAATATGTGTTAATACAGCAGACATTTAGTTTCCATATCAACTGACTCGACTTTACCATGTCTATTGTGTGTACGGTTACACGTGTAGCCTAAAAACGATTGAATATTCAAACTGTTTTCAAATATTCGTTGGCGTTGACTTGAGTGTTAACGCAAGTGTTCAGTTGGTATGCTATTCTTCAGTATTCCTTAATTCTTTGAATGATTTTGAAATAAATATGTGTTACAAAAAATTTAGAATATTAGCATTATGCAGATAAGACGAGTGCAGTATATGCATGCAGTTTTTTAGGATATAAGAATACGAAACAATTGTTTGTGAAACAACAATCTTATAATTGTTTTAAACAGTAAAGGTTTCTAGACACATTAGTTAGAATAGTCATGCTACTTTTAAGACACAGGATGAACGGGTCTTTGTAAAACAAACTAATTCGCAATACTAATTTACGCCCGTTGCACTGAATCAGCGAGATTGATTTGAAATATCATCACCTAATTAAAACGCATATGAGGTAAAAATGTATCAAATGTTCTGGATTAATTCACTTCGTTACAAAACGAACCATAAATAATAATCATCTCCAATTGTGTTGGTGTATTGCCTATTTTAAGGATATTTCGGAAACCATAATTTCGAATTATGTGGCATCCTACTATTGTTCACAGATGATCATAATATATTAACGGATTACGTTTATAAAGGTATTGAGTAATAATGCATGTAAATAGTGCATCGTGGCCCCTCAAATCGGCGGATATTGTGCCCAGAGTATTATTCACGCACAAATACCGACGAGAAAATGCACTGTGTTTAAAGTATTATTTTCATATATTATAATCCATAAAGGAAACGATAGTGTTTGATTTTTTCACTGAGTTTTAGAAAACTTGCAAAAACAATAATGCATACATTTTGTTTATTGTTTTGTTCGCAAATTTTGATTTCGCAAAACTGTGGAGCTGTCGCTGTACTCGTACTGTGGGCGTATTGATTGTATATCAATATACAATCGATATACAGCTTTAGTTTATTTAAACAGTTACAAAGACCGAGTATTTCCATTAATCGGCCAACTGTTGTCTTTACTGTTATAGTTGCTATCAAATCAATACGAAGAACGGCTGTTTAAGTGTTTTATAAACAAACTCTCTTCTTTCAAAGACTTGTTTAACATGAATATTCGATTTGTAATGTCCCACTCATTGGGTCCAATTTCATACTGAAGTGTTGTCCTACTTTTCGTTTTCTACTGGAGCAAAATACTGAACACTCATCAATTAATGCGCTCAATTGAGCACTTAAAATATGATAACAATACACCGATAAACAATGCTACTAAAGCAGTCACCAAATAGGAATTGATGTTTTAAAAAAGCTATTGTGTTCATGTTTGTAGGAGACCACACTTGTTCGGGATTAGCGTTTTGTGTTTTTGTCGTAATATATAAATTTGGGCAATTTATACCTTCAAAATATGTTATGCCTCTTAAATAGAAGTAGATATTTGCATTGCAGAACAAACAGCGTTAAAAACGTATATGGTCAGTTTATAACGTAATCCAAAATACAATTTGAAATTATATTTTAGTCGTTTAAAATGATTAAACAAATTTATTTTGCAAATATGATATTGATCTTATCAATGAAACAGGCGTAGTCGTACAGATAACATGTTTATACACGGGCAAGAGGTTATATAATAAAAAATACTAACGATTTCATAAATATTCTTCTTGTAGCATTCAATTGTACATATACACGTATGTGTGTAAATCACTGGACATTTGTTTTCGAAACCATAAAAGCTATTTTTGCTGTACTACTACTTTTCTCATTTACCACTGCGGGTTTTACTTCTATCACCTTCTATACACATTAAACGTACTAAACACTACATATGTGTATACATTTCTATAAATCATGTCTGCAAGCAATCATAAAGTGTAAAACATTCTTGTGTTTCAAGAGCATTTTACTGTCGATAGCTTTGAATAACAAACAATAATGTTCAATAGCAAATGAGATATGTTTTACGGGGCAATTTAAATAGGTATGTATACGCTAAATGGGGTATTAACATTCCAGAAACTGTAGCTTGCATTTAAAAACACGATGTTAGTTTCTAACAATGTCATTTAATGTAGCATGTGTCTGATTCGAATGTATATTTACGTGCAGCATGCACGACAAAAAAAAAACATTATTTTTATTCAATTGTTTCCATTTATTCAAGAAACACATACAGCATCAGGTTTATAACTGGTTATGCTCAAACGGAAAGCAACGGATACAAGAAGAACTTTACATATAAGTTAAATTATGTCAATGCATGTAATTACCAAATGTGTTGTATCTGTTATACACAACTAAAATGACTCCGGGTCCATGTTTGTTGTAAGGGATTACTTTTTGTAAAGAAATTATACGAACCAAAGAAATCATCAGTATGTTATCTCCATCTGGTTTTAATGAAGTAAGTCACCAACTTATCGCCTGTATAAGAAAGGACAAAGCTTACGGTATAACATATCAAAACACATGTACAATTATGATAAAACATATTTAATTATATTAACGGGTTATCTTTAAACTGTTATTTGTAAATAGTACATTGCGCGTACAGGAATATAGAAAAACAGGTATTACATACAACACTGACATATAAGGAATAATCACGTAAATGCAAGATTGATTGACTTCCTTGGGATTGGTATTAGCCCATTAATCAACGAAATCTCGACAACGTTTGGTGAGACAGGGCGACCGACCTCTTTCAAGGTAGAATACGGATTTCGTACGAAAATTTCATCCTTTCTTCCTCTCTGTTGAGATGATTCTCAAAAAAGGAAAGTAAGAATGCAACAGGCGGCATTTTCAAATCGGTGCGATATTTTACCCCTTCCTGTATTGTTTGTGTTATTACGTGCCCATACTTGTATTTAATGTATTGGCATTTGGAATGGCTGTACTACACATTATACGTAGACATTTCCAGGTGGCCAATATTTTGTTATTTGGTGTAAAATGGTTACCACTGCTTTATAGACAAAACGCCACATGAAGCGGATCAACCTCGATATCAATTATTACGGCCAGGAGAAATCTTTAGAGAAATCCTACATTCTTAAAACAAAGATATTATGAAGTATGCTTGGGCGCAAACATTTTATTCTGACATGCTCTATGCATGGCATACCAATGTTACCGAAGGCATAGTTGCTTATTTTATTAAACAAATACTTTTGTACCTCTTTAAACGTTCAACGAAAAACGAAAAACGTGTTATGGTGTATTTCAATTATATATACCCCCTGGCGAAACTGAACCATACTACTGACTTCAGTATATTTCAAACTCACTGGTTGAGAATGATAAATTCGTAATTATACAGATAATAGTGATATTTTACCACGTGTTTTGTCATGCTCGGATAAGTTACAATAAAAAATGATTTCGTGAATGTATGCATATTAAATACAACGCGTCATACCCATTTGCTATTTAGTGAGTGAACATTATTGATCCGATACTTTCGTCAGTTATGTTAATAACTTTATCTAAGGTTTATTGAAGATATTTGCGCTTATCAAGTTTTAATTTACAGGGCATGTTTACGCCACTGCGTTCTCGTTATGATTATATATGTCTCACCGACAAGAGCTGCTTTTTTCTTGATTTGCAAAATGACGATGTTTAATAATAAAAGGATATGACATAAAAAAAGAATGTAAACAATATATTGAAACAAGCAAAATACGAAATTTGATGACGTTAATGTACAACGAGCAAAGCCAAGAACGAACAGGGTTTGGAAGGGATACTGTTTTGCATTTCCTTTCAGTAACATTTTAGAACATATGTGCATGTTGGCTTTATTACAGTCCGTACAACTAACTGGAACAGCTAAATATGTATAATATATCCTGCAGGAATATGTCATTTCAAGAGTTGTTTTGTATGCACCAACTTCATTCTGTTTCAATATCAAATACTGTATAAGAACTTAAAAATAGTGTCGTCACAAAACTATTAATAATGACAAACTAGGGGAAACGTTTGGTATAATGTATATCTAGTATAGATGTGTTGCTTCATGAAATACCACGCAAAACCATAAACAATTGCCAACCGTAAACAAAAACTATAACATATTGTTTAAGCTGAGTAATATCCGTGTATATTTTATTTTACGAAACTCTTTGTTGAGATGATGTAACGATGTATGTATTTAACGTCTATTTTTTTATTCGAATGCGCAAATTGCATGAACTTTTTTGGTGAACACAAAGTCTTCATCTCATGTGTAATGTTCGTTTAAATGTTTATAGTTGATTAAGGCAAGGAAACATATAGTTATTGACGTATATTGTTGAATTATTTAAATCATGTGGAATATTAATTTGAATCGTTGTATTATTTCATATATGATGCATTTGCCAATACAAAGTTACGATTTGTTTATTATCACAATTGTTAAAAAAATGGATACTTATAAAAAATGCAGTCAGTAAAAATTCGTTCTAAGCCATAACATGTGTGTATAATTTATATGAGACAAATTATATTAAGACAAAACATGATTCTAGAAAAGCTGGAAAGACAAATTAATTAAGTTAAATGCTATTTGTGTGTATTGATTATTTGTATACGTAAGTATTGACATCTATTTAACTCCACAGAAACAAGACTGGTATGAAGTTATATGTCTTTTACTGGTAACATGTTATTTATCGTTTCTGTTTTATAAAAAAACACGACGTAGAAGAATATTGCATCTATACTACGACCATAATTTCATCACCATGCAGTATGATGATATAGTGAGCTATCAGTTTGTTTATTTCAGGCGAGATTGGTAGCAATTTTGCTGTAAAAAATCCGCTCTGTCCGTATCTGCATCATTAAATCAGTAAATGCGAAAAATGCGCACGCGCACGGCAACTATGTGGACAGAAGTGGAATTACAACTAATGGTGAGAGAGACATTGTGAGTGGTCTGTGGTTGATAGAGCACGATTCCAGTACAGTAATGGATCGGTGACTCAGTTTGTCAAGAGATTGATCAGATGTTTATACAACGGCGTTTTGGAAAACTGAAATACATATGTAATATATGTTACAAGTAAATATAAAACAAAAAACATTCACATTTAAACAGCGCGATGTGTCAAAGGACAAATCCTATTAAATTAGTCTGGTTGTTTAAAATAGTGGATGACAATGTTGAACGTTCGCATTGCATCATAAATATGATGACATAAATATGGCTTCACTTTCCTCCAAATTGTATTAAGATAATGTGGGTTCAAGGTAATGAAGCAGAATGCTTTCTTGATACAAATTAGTTGAGCGTTATTGCAATTGATTGAAAAGCGTATCATCCGTTTATTGGTAAGTTCAAAAAAAGAGGAACAGTTAATTATTCCTTAATAAGGAAATGCGTTAAAGTCTTCGTGCTCAACAAACTCGTGTGCATATATAATATTGTATAATACCGATTAAACATAGTCATTTGCGTATTTTAAGACGATTATAAGGGTGCTATAATAAACGATAAACTTTGAAACTGAATTAAAATTGAAACGTTTGGTCCAGAACGCATTTATTTCCTGCATATGTTTCCTCTTTGAATATTCGTTCAACATATTAATGATATAATTAAGTATCTATATTTATATATTGCTACTTAGATAAGTTAAGTTCTTGTCTTATAATTAAATTAAGTATTTTTTTTTCTCTCAGCGTTCATCGTTTCATCTTTCTTGATCATTCACGACTTCAATTGATATAGATAAGCCTCACACAGCCAGCAACATAACATCCTTCTATTAGTGTAATATAATCTTCAAGAATACTGGCAATATAATGAAAACGATGAAACTGTTGCTGCTTAAAATCTAACATCTATAAACCCACGTAAGTTACTTATTAAAGCCTCGCAAATCACTTCAAAATGGACTGTCTTAGGTGATGTACAACTAATCGTTTTGTCTAATCAGATTAATATTAGCAGACTGTCACATTAAAATATATCTGATATGGCTTCCCGAAGACTGGTTTATAAGCTGAAAGGAAACGAAAACAAAATATTTCAAAGTGTTTTGATAGTGATAATGTCGAATAGCTGCAAATTACTGTACACGATAACACATTTTCTATAATAAAAAAATAATGTATAATAATACCACATTTATATAGCGCCCTTTTCATACAGTAGTGTGCGTTCAAAGGCGCTTTACAAAAAAGTCATATTACATATCGACGATATGTAAGCAAAATGTACATGTATAACAAATAAAATTTGTTAAAGCATCACATTTTAGAGCACCTTATAACTAATAAAACGTAATACAAGAACTGGCTTTATCCAAATAAATACACAAATTTGTGTGATCCACTAAGATTAATATTTTGCCCGAAAACCGAAATAAACAAAATACAAACCGTGGATTCTAAGAAATTCACAAAACTGACATTGACAATGCAATGACTCAAATAAAAGAACAATATAGTCAATATTTAAAACAAATATAAACTATATGTGATCCACTTAGATTTCTGCTTTGCTCGAAACCTAAATAAGCAAAGTACGAACAATGGATTCTAAGAAGTAAATAAAACTGACATTGACAATCCTATATGTAATAAGCGTTTCTTTGTTCAAAAATGGTAGAAAAGTTTGATGTTGAAAATAATATGTGTAAGACAACAGTGTTAACCTTATCCAGTATCCGTACCTCATGCATTCTCTCCGCATAATCAATTTATACTCGGCACATGTTGACAGACGACATGCACATGTTGACAGACGACATGCACATGTTGACAGACGACGGGCACATGTTGACAGACGACAGGCACATGTTGACAGACCACACGCACATGTTGACAGTCGACACGCACATGTTGACAGACGACATGCACATGTTGACAAACGATATGCACATGTTGACATACGACAGGCACATTTTGACAGACGACAGACACATGTTGACAAACGCCACGCACATGTCGACATACGACACGCACATGTCCACAGACGACATGCACATGTTGACAAAAGACAGGCACATGTCGACAGACGACAGGAACATGTTGACAGACGACGGGCACATGTTGACAGATATGAATTCGCTATGCTATCCATTCCAATTAGAATACGCGAGAAAGTGAAAATGTACTTATAAATTCCTTAGCATACAAACATGATTTATAACGTACATTAATATGCACAACACGTATCATAAAATATGATATACACATCATTTTGGTTTTATAGTTTACATGTTTTATTGCACCAACACAACAATGGCTGAGTTAAGTCTACACCAATGTATTGTGATATATTTTGTACGTCAAACGATTCTCAACAATGGCTATATTGTTAACAAATGCATAAACATTGTATTGGTCAACAGTTAACTTATATGTTCGTTTGATGTTTTCACACAGACGAATTGGATTAATATGACATCGTGTTCAATATAATATACTTGCAAATACCTTTAATACATATAGAAACACACATGCAATTTAGGATTAATGAAACTCCAGAAAAATTATGAGAGAAAACAAGAAATATTATTAACAGAGACGTTCTTATTAACAAAGCTTTTTATTTAAGACAAGTACAGCTGGGGTTACCGACTTCAAATTGTCAATACAAAGCATGTGTGGGTATAACGCGGTTGAATGACTCGTCAAGTCTCAAATGTTGCCCAAACATTATCAATCAGACACACGTTTAAATAAAAATTATCCTCATAGCTCTATTATCTAAATTGAAAAGCAACGCAAGATAACTTAAATTTGATGTAATTCCACTTTAATTATGCAAAGGTGTAATATTATTCATAGCGAAACAATTAGCCGAGTCAACAAGGTCGATTTCTAGAATAAAAACAATATTTATCAGAGAAACAGAATGCCAACTTTCTAAAGAAAAATACAATGACATTACTACAAACATCAACATAATGCCTTCTTGTTTACGTGATTTAAGAAAGTAGAATCATATTTTACCAGATCAACGATATCCGCATCGGAAAAGACCCGTAATGCAGGGTGTAAAAACCCCGGATTACAAAGTTATGATGTATATGCAAAAACTAAAATACTACTTTTAGTTTATCATAATTATTGTTGTAAGCTTAAATATATACATAATTAACTCGGCTAAGCATTTCGCTTCCAATCTTCTCTTATTAAGCCACTCGTGAATATGTTTAGTGTTCGTGTTCGTTTGAATAAGTGTAGATAATAGCATATACTATTAAGTATGATGACATCGGTGTAAAGGCTATGTATCCGAAATGGACTCAAATTATCAACCAAAGATACTGCAGGTCTTACTATATTAGTATTGACTTACAATAACATGGCCTAATTTAAATACGTAACTACTACGAGAAGTTTGTATTTGACAAAATTATTTAAGTATAGGCCCATACTGACTGTATGGAAATCCCCAAAATATTGTTCACATCTGTTTATAGAAATTGTCTGGCTAATCAATTATCGCGAACAAATATGAGGCTAGCGTACGTTAATTATAAATAGATTTTGTGTTTATATACCTTAGTATTATACCTTATGAAAAATATGTTTAACTGCAATAATATATCAAATTGAAATTTATTTTATACTAATGAAATAATACCCTCGGCGGTTAGATTTAAATTCACAGTACGGCGACTTATTTGTTTTCCAAAAAGCTGTTCCAAATTATCTAAAATCATACGGCAACATTACATTTGTTTGTACTAATTATCTTATGCACTCGCACATTTCCATATTCAATCTGTAAATACAACTGAACAATTTACTTGGAAATTGTGTGCCTATTCGTGACACATATAACACTAGTTGGTATATTTTGCTTCATAACAATGTTGATCAATAAAATTCCATTACTTATCGTATTTATTTAAAACATCGAGAGACTAAATTAGTGATAATTAAAAAGACATGCTTTATTTAAAAAAAAAACCAACACAAGCGGCGATTTCTAACTTACTTATGACAATAAAAGATACTTGAACAAGGTTATCTATGTGTTAAGGGTTTACTATATACGGGCAAACGGTAAATGGTTTGTGATATGGTGGGAACATGTTCAAAATCATGTCGACCATACTTGTTTTAAAAAAAAAAAACTGAACACTAGTCACATACATATTACATGTTCTATAATATTGCATGCATATTAAATTGCAACAATAACGTGGGACAAGCATCTTAGTTCAGCTCTGAATGATGGAAGGAGGAAGACTTTATTAAATCGTATATAAGATTCATACAACCATTGCATTAGGTCAAAACGACTCGTGAGAATCAACAGATTGTTACGATAACAGCAATAGTCAATGTCGATACACATTCCTTGCAGACTATTTGAAACATTATCACTAAAGACGAAACAAGACCACTTATTATTAGTATTGTCTGATGAAAAAATAAAACACACACTTTTAAATAACAAAATTTTAAAGCTCGAGACACCGAAATGGAATGGCAGACGCAAAGGCAATGGTGCTTTGAACCAGTAAGACGGCGAGTCGCACGAAAGATTAAATACAATCACTCACGCAAAATATGGAACTCCTGCGCGCATTAAACCAAGTTTATATATGGATACCGATCAAGCTATATATGTTTTATTAGTCGTTACTGTTTTATTATGTTATTCAGATACAGACAAATAGATTTAATTTTGATCGAGAGGCACTCCCATACTCTTTTTCACATCAGCCCAATATCATATATTAATTGTGAAAGTTCAAGAAAATCCCAATACATTCTTAACAAAACAATATCTCAATAAAATACTCTTGTTGCCAATATAAAGGCGATACGTTTATGTAAAATATATTGGAATTAAATCTGGATTGAACATGGAGCATCACGTAAGTAGCCAACCGTAAGGACAATATATACACTCAAAGCCACTTTAAGAAATAGACTTATGTATAATTTTAGAGCCACTCTTTAATTGTGATTTTTTTTGCAAGCAACCGTGATGCATAGAAACATGATAGAACGTGATAGAAACATTTCCTAAATTGATGTAAAGGAAGAAACCATTTATATTTGATTGATATTTATTTCGCATTATTACATTTCGACCTTTGATTTTTAGTAAACATCGTGCGCTCTATTGGCCCTGCATCATACAATTCTCAAAAGTCAAATATATTCATCGAAAGTGCTTGATATTCGTAAAAGCAAATACACTTTATTGGACATTTGCTCTGCAATTATTCCATTCGGGAGTATCCGTATTTTTTATTTCTTCCATAGCTTTGCGTTTTATAACGATGAAATTTCATTTAATAGCAATACAGTCCAACGAAATTAAATATAAAAATCTCCTTTAAACAGCTGTAATGTATATTTTTTTTGTACGCTCCCACGTCGAAACAAGTTCATCTTCATTCATGCAAAAACAAACACAGGCCGAATTTATTAAACGACACACATGCGCAAAACGCGTCTGTTTTGTTAATAAATATCGTTCCGCATTGTATATTTATACTGGATAAATGCTCTTTATTTAACTGTGTTTTCCTCGAAGAACCAATTCATAACATAACTATCTACAGTGGCTGAAATCGAGTTTTTAAACGATTGTTTGATAAAACATGAAACTAGACGCTAGCTGGATTGACAGAAACAATTAATCAAATATTGGCTCAAGACATAACACAAACTCTTAACGCGATAGTCAGGAAGCAACGCTTTTACTTCCAATATATAATTAATTGAAGATGCAATTTATAATGAACAATTCAATTTAAGACACACATCGCATACTTTGCTGTAAATATATCGCTATAGAACCATAACGAGTATCATACGAAAACATACTTTGATTTGGCATTGATTTCTTGGAGAAGAAATGGCGACGGTGTAATTTGAATCGTGCGTTGTTATAGTTGTTTTACCCTTCATTAAAATGAACCTTTATTTCGTATATTAAAAATGACATAGGTGATAAATATGGCAAGCTCGCCAACTTTACTCTGACACATACCGTATTATTGAAAATAATTATCTAAATGGCGGTAAGACGTAAACGTTTCCTTACATGAATCGTGGAAAATATGTGAAAGAGTAAGACGTTACTCTAAATAATTCAACTCGAAAACCACGTGAACGGATATGACTAAACACAGCTATAGGACACAATGTTAGAATGTAATTTATGTAGATGTTTAGAATTTCATATGAATGTTGTCAACCTATACGAAATTCCGTCTAAATACAAAGTAAAAACATGTTTACTTCTACTTATGTAAATGCAATGGTATTATACTAGTACCCAATGTTCAGTTATATTATTACTGAGCAATACATATAGCTACTTAAATACATATAAAGTATGTTTACTTCTACTGTAATTAAGTGAAATGTTATCGAACTAGTACTCACTTGTCAGTTACATTATTACTAAGTATCCGAATATAGCGTGATACTTGCATAAGAAAACTACACAAGGCATCTTCCACCATTACTACCAACATCACAACACGTTACTACGATATTTAAGTATGTTAACAAAATAAAACACAATGCAATGCATTTATATGATTTCTTAATTACAATTATTTTATTAATAAGAAATATATAATTTATTTTTTTTCTTTGCGTATTGAAACGTCCGTTACTTAGGCTTATATTAACTTTTAAGGTCAATGGTTTTGTAACACGTTTGTAATAATTAGAATTATCACAAATGCTACACATTGAAAACAGCATACATTTTCTCAAACAAGCAACAAAACACTCCTGACTTCAACAAATGTTAACCATATTGGTTCGTTCATGGATTATCATAAATCAAAATCGGTGAAATAACAATAACATTATAACGTTTTGCAGCGCTTAAAAAACGTGTTATATTAATAACGTGTAATATTAACATAGCTTTTAAAATATGCTGTTATTTTTTTAGAGCCTAAGCTTGTAGTTAACGAACTTTCAAAATATGAAGTTATTGTTGTTTTTATTTTAAATTTTCCAAATTTTGAAGTTTTGCTTATTTGTGCATTTGATGATAGTTAATTTTAGATAAAAAAATTATTGAACTAATCCATTAAATTTGCTGAAAAAAAATTGCGCGGATTCGATGGACACAATTTTCTGCTGCATAAATCTTAAACACAGTATGCACAATTATAATTTACCTTTTCTCTCAATTAAGCTAACATTCCCGCCATATAGCTCGCGAGAAAATAAATAATTAAACTCATCTGCTAAATCTTTGTAAAATAATGGAATTTAATGGACCTACATTGCTTTCTTTCATCAGATTACTAATTAACCAATAACAGAGATGTTCCGTTAACCTTTCCGCTACTCTAGCAATTAAAATCACATAACCAATGTATCCATTATCATTTGCGGCAGCAAGTTTACTAAAATAAGACAGTATGTATGTGTCTATCGGTTTGGTATAATACTAGCTGATAGTATAACACATCTGCTGAAAATTGTTCTGGATAGGATAGTCATTATTATATTATTTAATCTGAGGGATAATACGTACACTTAACTCTTTCCTATGCGTGTAACGTCTCTGTTACACTAAACAATCAACCCAACCAATTTGGTATGCCACAATTTAAAGCCTCAAATTTGCAGGCGTTTGTATTATGTATACTTTTTTGAATATGTTTCTGTTAGCATTGTTTGAAGGTTCAAACATCCATGTTTCAATTCTTAAAAAGATGGTTATATATTTAGTATGTATTTGTTTGTGTTTGTTGTTTTGTTTTGTGAAGTTATGTGTTTGTTTGTACAATTCATCTCTAGTTAACAATACAGGGTGACTTTGCTTCGTATTGTTTGTAGGAAATATCTCGTGGTGTAATGTTTAAGTTTGAATATATATGTTTGTTTCATAATGAGTGTTCAAATGTGCTTAATGTAATATTTAAAGAGCGTGGGAAGAACAACTCGCTCCATACACGTTAACACTTAGCGGTTCTGTTTACTATTGTTCTCTCTGGAAATTGACATTTGGTAATTTCTATGTGGGAATTGGCATGTGAACATTTGACCCACGCAATTTTTTAACCATTGCTTTCCCTGTAAACCAAGCCATTAGCGAAATACCACATATCACCTGATAAAACGAGTAATTATGCCTCGTGTCAAATCACTGATACATCATTTCCCTATATAGAAATTTAAATTGTTTATTGAACATATTAAATGTTTACTGGTACTAGGATCCTATTATGCTGACATGTTTAATCCGTACTTTAGGCTACATAGGGAAGTTAGAGCAAACTGACGATTTCATGAAATTCCAATAGGCATTAGCAGATGCTCCATTTTTGTTAATTAAAACTATTGTTATGTGTCATTCTCTATGGGGTGTCATTTAGAGTCCGATAATTCATTTGTAATTATATTTAGCAAGTTTTGAAATTGTATTTGGGAGCATGCGATATATTATGTCCTGAAATGCCTCTTAAAAAGCTTAACATTGAAGTACCGCTAGTAAAGAACTAACATTACATCAAAAGGAATACGACTCAAAATAATTACACGCATGGTTTCCGGGTTAACTTTGGCAACGTATAATTATTGTCATTTTGTCATATCTTAGCTAGTGCTTTGATAAGATTAACAATGAATGGCGTTAATCGAAATAGTATGTTATAGTTTATTTATATTATATTTTAATTGTTCAATATGTGACGACATCCATGTTTATTCGATACTTATAACAGGTAAATCCGTAGCAGTTCGAGTGTATTGGAATATTTGTTAAACCGCAGATTATGTAAGAATGTAATAAAAGCATTTACTTATATATTTTGATACACAAATATTTAACTGAAGTGATATAAAACTATACACTCAGATATTTTAAATATGGAACCGACAGAAACAAACAAAATAATCCATAATTCGTAAATGCTTATTGAATGTAATGTAATGTTATGTTGATAAACCAATTTACGTGACTGAAAAAAAATGTTTTTATGTAGGTATGAAGACGATGTACTGTTGTATAAGTCGGAATAAAATGTGTGTATGTCTATCATAATTATTTGCTCGACACCATTTAAATTTAACAGCTCTTCGTAATTTTAATTGGAATCATCATTTGATTTTAATTCTAGTAGTTACTTTTTAAATTGTCATTAATATACTAACAGCATATAAAATAACACTAGGCCAGTTCTATTTGATAGCCATAATTGAAGCGGTTGTATCTCCTACATTCTAACGGCATATATATGTTTATTTATTGTGTCGTTGGTGGTGCGCATTTACAATTTTTGAATATCATAAGAGTTTGATGACATTGTGATGACACGAGGCCTGTTCTTCATTGTGGATGACTGAGTGACATCATTATTCGCTTGATATGACACCACTATCAGTAATTATTTGTTAACTACAAATTATACACAATGATCCACAGAGACTAGTGCTAATAACCATTGCCTATTCATACAATACAGAATTGGGTAACCCCATGTTGATTAACCGATGCAATCGCACTTACATTCACAGAATGGCGCTATGGATGGTGACTGTTATTTGCTCCAGTTTATGAGTTTATTGAATGCATTTATTAGAAGGAGTGGTATCTTTGTTGACTGCACATACACTAGTAACCAGAGCGAACTTCAATTGTATTATGGAGTTATAATGTTTTAGATAGTTTGCTCTTATATGCTTCTCAGATTAAGAGTTGTTTATGAGTAACTGTTTTTATTGTAACAGGGTGATATTATCTCCCTGTATTTTCTCCCTTTAAAATGTTGTTTGACATAGTTAACATATTTATTTTTTATATATAATATTGGTTTCAACAATATTATTACTATTGTATTATGTTGCAACAATTTAAAGTCTATATTTGTAACTAAATAAAGTTTATATAATTACTTATATAAACTTTATTTATCAATGTAGTTTTAGGTCGGCCTTCCCACCAGTTTGGGCAAGGTAATCAGGTTGATCCTGATGACTAATTTAATATTTTGATAGTTACTATCAGATATTTTGCAGGGTTTATTACTCTGCTATAATTGAGTCTTGACTTATTAGATAAGATAAATACGAGTTGAAACGATCATTTGCGTTTTGTTCCATGTAATTACAACCTTCTTCAAGGTGAATAAGAACCCGGGCATAAAAGGATCCTATTACATTTTAAAAAGGTGTAATGTTGTTTAATAAGAAATAAATATGCATTTATACCATACATATTGTTTTTTGTAACATTTGTTCACGATTGGCATACGTAATTGCATTTACAGATCAAACACCTTTACACAAGAATGTGTTATTTTCTAAATTACATACTAAATACATTCCACGATCCTGCATATAACATAGTATATACGAAAGCTATCAATCATTTACCGATAATTTTAAAATTAAATTTTTAACCTTATATTAAAATTAATATAACACGCCAAACGCTTTCGATTATAGATAAACTAAGTTTTGTACGAACGAGAATATTAACACAAAATGAAAGAATATTTAAAAAAATAAATTGTAAATCGCAAAGCAAAGTTAACAGAATAAATATCTGCATTATTTGACGTTGACATACACACTACATACTCTTAAACTTGTATGCTGTATATGTCAACCTATACCGATTCGATATAAATGCAAGGGCAACTATCTATTTATAATTTCAGGTCAGTTGATAGCCTATATAGCATTAAGTACTCGCTTTAATTAGTACACATAAATACATAAATGACCATATATTATTTATTTCGTAAATACAACTTCGAAGACCTGACTAAAAGACCTTAAATTTATAAATACGAACCCATAGATTTATGAAAACTAAATAAGGTGATTACTCACATTGAAAACATATATTTAAATACATATTTTCGTATTTAAAAACAAATGTCATAACATAAATTACTAACGCACTGTAATATTTGGAAAAGTTTGTATTAATTATACTAATAAGAAAACAATACATTAAAAA
Organism: Dreissena rostriformis; assembly: GCA_007657795.1. NCBI lineage: Eukaryota > Metazoa > Mollusca > Bivalvia > Myida > Dreissenidae > Dreissena > Dreissena rostriformis. The sequence goes on from VMBQ01000155.1 coordinate 136,868, forward strand.
ATGCTCTCTTCCTTGACCTCGAAACCGGGACTTTGTTAAGACAAAGGCTAACGCTCTACCGCTGCACCATGCAGGCGTTTGACTGCATGGGTTGATTTAAACACTATTTTTGTTAAAAATAAGTGGTAGTTTATACACTTTACGTTTTTCCTCATTTCTCAATCAAGAGCGTTACACATAATTGATTTTTCCCGATTCAATCCATAAACGAAAGGATAGTATAAACATTGGCTTTAGTAAGGAGTGTGTGTTTATTTGTAAAAATATAATGCATACATGTTGTTTCTTTTTTTTATTTCGCCAAATTTTGGACAAGTTGCTGTTATCGTCGTGTGGACTTATCAATATTCACTCGATAAACAGCTTATTCTTATTTTAGCGCTTAAAAAGTCCGGGAATTTCCTGAAGTTGACTGATGTTGTCTTTTTAAGGATTGTTGTTTTTTAAATCAATACGACGAATGGCTGCTGAAATGCTTTTAAAACACACTGCCTTTTTCAAAGACGCCGTATGTTACCCTGAAAATCCGATTGTTAAGTCACCAACGCCGTCCTAATTCATACTTAAGTGTCATCGTACGTTTCGTTTGCTACTGAAGCACAGCATTGAGCGCTCGCCAATGTATGCGATCTCTTTAACACTTACTTTAACACATTAATAATAATACAGCGATAAACAATTTGAAAATAACAGTAACAAAATAGGAAGTGTTTGTTATACAAAAGCTATACCGGTCATGTTTGTTGGAGTCATCACTTTTTCGGGATTAGTGTTTTAGGTATCTGTCGTTATATATACGTTTGGTTGATTTATACTTGCCAAATACGTTATGCAACTTAGATGGGAGTAAAAAAGTGCATTTCAGTGCAAATAGCATTTAAAGCTTTTATGGCATGTTTATAATGTACACCAAAAGACAAGTTCCAATTAAGTCCTTTAAAATGATGAGATGAATGTATAGTGCAATGATGATATTTATCGCAATAGGGAAATAGGTGTAGTCGTACAGATGAGAAGCAAATGGGCATGTTTTCATTTTTAATAATAAAAATATGAACATATTGATAGTATCTCCTCCTGTGTAAATCAATTGCGCATATATTTCGTCTATATTTGTTGTTAGGGAAGAATATTTAATATGGAAAATTATAGCAACTCAGAGAATTCAATAGTTAAACCTCATTTATGTAAGCGAAACATTTGCTGGTTATATATCACAGAACAAAGCATACGGTAAAACTTATAAAAAAAATGGAAATGGACCATTACATTTGCGTTATCGGGTATAACTATGTATACTGGTAATATATAATGCTTTCATATAGTATATGTCGAGGTATTTTATTTGTTGAAACAATTGACGATATATACATTGCATACCCGTATACGACTGTCAACGCAATATTGTTTATACCGTCTCTACATCATCGAATACCTGTATTTGTGTCTCTAAATTTTAAGACAAAAGTGTTTTTAAATAGTTTTGTATCTAAATTTTCGGAGACGAACAAAAACAATATTTGCTAGTGTCCGAAAACTTATTACGGTTTCTCTTGACGTATACTTTATTATGCATTAAGATGTTCCCGTGCGTTCATCCTGTCATTTGTCTTCGACATACATGACATTGGTAAAGATTTCATTGTATACTTGTATCATAACGTCCAAGAAGACGAACAGTATAATTAGAGCGGTGACTTCTTTCTCCTTTTAATCTGACTTCTATCACGTAAGTTTCTAATTAGAGCCTCGGGAATCACATCAATATTGACAATCGTGGAGTCGTGTATTGTCGCTTACTGACTGAGGTGAGGCAGTCAATCACGTTCGGTCGAATCAGTTTAATGTAAGACGACTACCGCATTACAAGATTTCTTTTATGAAAAAAAACGAAGCGTGGTAAATACGCTGCAAAAACGGGAGATAAATACAAACAAGATCGTGTGAGCGTTGTTCCAGACGCTTATCGAATTCTTATTTCTGTATAGTGGTATTTGTCGTAATGCCACACCGTGCTTAACACATTGACATAATTATGTGCTATGCTTTACGCGTAGTTCGATTAGACTAAGTCAGAAATAGAAAACCCTTGATACAATCAACTGGTTGTGTGATGTTTACAGGTGGCAAATATTGATATCTAGCACATATTTCAATAGAAATGATTTCAAAATGTATAAAACACCTATACACAAAAGCACGTTGTCCGTGTTCACGCAAACGTATCCATAAAACGTTAAGTAAAACGTTCATACAATCGCATGACCAGGAACCTGTTGGCGTATTTACGTGTGTCCGCAGCGTTATCATGATACGTTGCTCAAAGAGCGTTTTGTTTAACGTTCACTGGCACTTAACGCAGAACCACAGAGGCGACATTAAAGTGGGAAGCGTGTTGCCAGCACTTAACACTGAAATATAATGCATACGATAACATCTCGATATATAGATGTTCATATTACATTTACGAATGGACTTTTCTATTCCAAAAACATATGGCAGCATAAAACAATAGGCCTTAATAAAGATGGAGTTTCAGGTACACACCGATAGCGTATTCGTCGTTGTCTTCGCCTTCGTATTAATAAAGCGCGTATCCATAAAAAAACTACGGTGATATCAAATGTCAAGAACATGTTAAATAATTTTGGATTTGGTTATGTATTTGAAAATTCCAACGTTGTTAACGTTAATAGTTTTATTAGCGAGTTCAAATGTAGACTTGTTGATAATTTTAAAGAGGAGTGGTATTGTAAAATGAATAACAGTTCTGTATTGGATATGTATAAAGTCTTTAAAACCTCTTTTCAATATGAAGAATATTTAGACTTACTTCCTAGACGTTTGCGCCTATTTTTTGTTAGATTAAGAGTGTCTGCACACCCGTTGCGAATCCAAACTGGCAGATACGCTCAAAATAACATACCACGAAATGAACGTTATTGTTTATGTTGTAATGAATCTGATTTAGAAGATGAATACCATTTTATATGTATATGCCGCTACTTCACTGATTTAAGAAAAAGATATATAAGCCGTATATTTTATATCAACCCATCTGTGTATAAATTCCACAGTTTATTAGTTTCATGTGACAAAACAGTTATTTCTAATGTATGTAAATATATCAAAGAAGCTTTTGTTTTAAGAAATACGTTTCTTAATAATGTTGTTTAATAAATTTCAGTACCGCCTTGACAGAACCTTTGTGTTCTTTCGATTGATTGTGATTATTTGTATTTGTATTCTTACATGACTATTTCTATGTTATGTAATGTTATGTTGTTACACCTATTTACGTGACAGAAAGCATGTGTATATATAAGTATGAAGACGATGTACTTTTGTATAAGTCTGAATAAACTGTCTGTCTGTCTGTCTGTCTGTCTGTCTGTCTGTCTGTCTGTCTGTCTGNAAATCACAAAACTGGCAGAGTGCAGTCGAGGTTTGATTTCAATTCACAGACCGGAAATCGAATTTGTGTCTTTTCAAAATGCCAAACTAAATAAATCATACAACTCCAATGCATTTGTTTATACCAATTATTTTATGTGCCTACATATTTCCGTCGTCAATCCGTAAACACAACTATACAACTTTTTAGTTATTTGCCTATTCATGAAACATTAAACAATATTTGGCATATGTGGCTGCATCCCAATGCATATAAAAAATACCGTAACATTTCGCATTTATTTAAAGCATTGACACACTGCCTGCTTGTAAGTATTGATGTTTAACTACACATACGGCGCGTGTGTCATTGTACCCTTTATTTCGGCGGCATGTCGTTGCTCAATTATTTTATTTAAATGCAATAATTTTTCTGTGTTATTGTTAAACTAACAAGATAGTATTAAGCTAGTATTTTCAAGTAATACGTGTTACACATGCACTCAAAATTTATATGAGAAATGCTAGTGAATAAGTGAAACAGTATGATGATCATACACGTTAGAAAAACGCCTCCTTTTTCGATAAAATCTGAACACGGAATATTAATTTATAGTTATATATTGGGGAAGGCGGTTAAGAACTAATTGTTAAACTGTTCACTTAATGAATTCATTAAAAACTATGTTCCATACTTAAACTGTCAAATGAAAGAACGTGCGTCCAACGAAATGGTTTCCGCTATCATTCAATTCATGAATATAGGATTACAGAAACATTACGAGGAGATGCATTCCTACTTACATCTACTAGTCTTTAAATAATAATGAATGTATGCCAATACAATACAAAACACACATTACTACACAAACTTTAACTATTAAACCAAACCGGGGTCACCGCTTTGGAATGGTCAATGCAAAGACATGTCGACATTAAACCGGTCGAAAGTAGCCCCTAATGCAAAATGACTCACATACCACTAGCATTAAATCGTTCGATAATTTAAACCCGGTTGTAACCTTAAAGCCGTGTATTCATGTTTATGAGTTTCAGTTTGATACTTTCAAGCTTGATATAATAACCTCTGATGCCAATATATGAACGTTCTCTGGTGAATGTATCATTTTGTTTATTTAACTGTCTTTCTAGTATAAAAAACACATCACTATTTTCAGTCTATTTGCAAGTGAATAAATGCTCAAAAAACATTACTATGCATGTTGACGAAATTAAGCTGATTAGTTTGTTTTATAACGCAATATGCATGCCAAATATTCGTATCTAAGTGTACAATTATCGTTGAAGGACGCGGTATGATAAGTACACGTTCGAATTAGTGTAAATGCCGTCGACATGCACCTTTTATATGATCAGAGGATAAATTGTAGAGGCATTTATTCGTGTCCAACTTATATTACGTGACCCATTTTAATCAAAATGCACTTCTTCTAAGGTTAAACAAAGTACAACGTTTTACTTGCAACCCATCTGTCATGCATTCATGGTAATCTGATTATTAATTTACCCAATAGCGTGATGCTCACTTAACCTTCCCTTTAATAATGTATTTATTTAAAAGAGTTATTAAAAGAGTACACACTCTGTGTTTAATAGAATATGCTCCAGATAAGAAAAACATATTGTCTACTTGTTTTAATTAAATTCGTTTATACGAGCTAACAGTGAAAATAATTATACTCCTTCTTATGTTTCTTGAGTTTAATTGTTACTCAATTTTGGAAAGAAGTACATGAACTATTAGTAATTTGAATATATTCTTATGTTTTCCCCGACATGTTACAATAGACACACAGCCAGAACCCACCATCAATCGAAACTCCAAATGTCATGATTTATTAAAGTAAATCTTAGTGATATATGGTATAATAATTATAATAATAATTCATGAAAACATAACTGTAAGCTTTGCTTTTACTAGTTTAGGCTTCCATCGTTGATGGTCCGTCTCTAAGCGATGTAATCATATTCCTTTATGAATGTATGTTGTATTATATGCCCGATTGTCTGATGTTTTGTGTTGTTTGTTTACGACCGACCGCTTGATCACCTTATCACCTCGTGTTCTATGTATATTAGTACTTTTGATATATGTTGCATTGACAGACATGTTTCCAATTTGCGTTGTACTTTATGTGTAAAGCGTGTGAATAAAACATATGCTCAATACATGTATAGCGCATGTGCTAACTATTTATCACTATTGAAATTATTTGTTCATCTGTGGGGATTGCCATTTGATTATTTGACTCACGCAGTTTTTTCAGCATGCGTTCTCTGTAAATCAAGTTATTGGTTACATTCGAAACAGCACTTAGTACAATGAGTTATGACGCAACGTGCCCATAACTCAGACATCAGTACTTATTCTGTTTCTGGCATTTTCCAATATTTGCCTTTAATTGATACAGTAAACTGCTTTAAGGCAGCGTGAATGCTAAAATCTTGAGATTAGTTGTATGGAAAGACATGGGACGAGAGCTCAAACTGACAGTTGTTAGACCTCTAAATTGTTATGAGCAGCTGGTAAATTTGACTTATTAAAAAATGTTGTCGCAGTCATTTTGTGTGGGATTAAAGCAATTTATTAATAGAGAGTATTACTATGTATTCACTATTTCACTACAATATGTTATCCATGGTTATGACGTGAATACATATAAAGAGGCATTCAACGAAATTAATTTGCGAAATAGAAAGGCACATATTAACAACAGCATCAAAGGCTATTGGAAAAATCTTCCTTTTTTATAGTGACTAGAAACTGTTTTCAAACAATATTTATGATATGTCATCAGGCACATGTAGCACATGCTATGAGTCTATGTAAAACTACATGTTTTCATATCTCTAGATTTTTAGGTTGGTAATGTCCGTTACGACCGATCGATACAGATGTATTCCACTAAAATATTGCAATTTAATTCAAACATTGATAATTACTGCATATATAAAATCGAGAATTAATATCGCATTAAAACTTCATTAGAGTGCGTGACTTTAAGTAATACAGTGCATTAAATGCACTACACATACATGTGCATTTAAGTAGTTTGACTATAAATTATTTTTTAAACGGTTATGCTACATTGTAGAGCGTCTGGTCCTTATGTGTGTACATACGAGAAAAGTACTGTCTTTTCATATTTAATATCATTTTAATGTAATACATAGGACGAATTTATATCCGGAAAAATAATCAGAGGAACGTTTTTCCCGCGAGTATATTGCTTGAGACTAGTGACCAATCGCCTATATAAAACAACATAATACATACACTCCTACATTACAACCAACATACTGATAAAAGTTGGGGTCATTGCATTTAAACGGTCCATTCATTCAATTGGTGGTTTAAACCAGTCTAGAGGAATGCTTTAAAAAGCTCATAGACTATCAATTATTACTTACAATTATAAATACATACATCACACCATACATATTACAAAACAGATTTACATAATTACAAAAGTGATTACTCCTGCGGTCACCTTAAAACGGTAAATAATAAAAATTATAAGAGGTTAACCGGTTAAAAACCATGACAAACCAAACTTTAAGATCAAACATAATCACGGAACATAAACTCTTTCATAAACATTAACAATTTAGCTACATAACATCGTAATTCAAATTAGAAATAAATAAATACAATATAAGTCGATTTAATTGCAAGTTAATAGTCAAAAACGTAATATCCAGAAGAGCAACAGACGAGAACTAACTTGTGTATAAGAAAACATTAACAAAAAAAGCCTACTTACATACCATTTTTTGTTTAAAGTTTATGATAGTTATGCATTTAAATATCCTGTTGTTAAGGATGAATTAAGAAGCCGGTCAATGTGTCTGAGTTCATACCGCTTTTTCGAAGTCACTATGGTTTCAAGCATTCGCCAGATATGATTGCTTCCAAAAGAAAAAGTGTGGTAATGGCTCTTGACTTATATTGTTTGAATGCTTTGTTTCAAAGATTTTTGTTTTCTAATTCCATTTTTTATTTCCATCGTAAACATAATATATTTTGCATATAGCATATTATTTTTTAAATACACACAAGAGTATATCTGTTTAACATGTTTTGGTTTCAAAGAGGGTTATCGTAAGGGAAACCATACATAAGGGCAAACAGAATACTTATAAGACAAATAATTGTATTGGACATTATTCCATATATATGAACCAAAAGCAATGGAAACACATACTTTCCTACTAAGTATGTGTTTCCTCACAAATCAAACACGTGTTGTGTGGCAACTTATCCCGTGCAGATGGCATTATCTAAGGATATGACAATATATTTGTTCATTCCGGATAAATGCTCGTCTTAAATATACACCGAATGAACAAATTGCGACATGCTATGATAATATGATTCCTGGGACAATGGAAACAAAGTCATACCCGGTATTAGATGACGTAAACGTGATTGAATTGTGTGTTTTGCATTACTCGATACACTTGTATGTCAAGTTACTCAATCTTGGTGACACATCTATTCAGTTGAATACTTACCCACTTCATATATTCAAAGCATAATAGCTGTGTGTCTAATTGACTCTATAACGAATCTCATACCGCGGATATCTAGTGTGATTAGATTAGAGAGTATTCCTTCAAATTGACACATTTCTATAATCAAAAACCATTGACGCGCTTTAAGTTGTAAACATTAAACTACTAAAGCTTAGAAGTACATACTTAAATTCTCTACTTTACACGTACACACTTACGTATTTTTAGTCATTTGCGGATAGAGATGAATTTCGAAATATAATGTTTTGACACATCTGCCTTGTTTGATAAAATACTTCTTTCCTGTGTCGGTGTCACTTTGTTTCCAAAATTTGAAAAGGTGTATCATAACATCGTCTTCATGTATAACAATGTTTGCTATTGGGACAACGCTTGTACTTAATGAACTCAGATACGTGCAGAAAGTCAAATCCATGTTGATGCGCTATCAATCAAACGACATATTGGCACGCGTCAAATAAGTCATGACGATTCTGAAAAGTATTCAACATCTTTCCTGCAGACTAGTTTCCTGCACTGGAAATGTCCAATAGAATGTTAAGGGCCATTCTCTTTTTGCGACGGTATGATATGCGTCCGCTATCATAAGCACACACAAACGAAACGTATTTTACAGTTTCTATGTATGCAAATTATTGTTTTATATGGTTCTCTTCTACACAGTATATGTTGTCCATTTGGGAATCCATGTCCAACTAACGAACTCAGAAACACAAACGAACGTAAGAACGATCAAATAGGCATATACCGTATAACCAAATGACAATTCGAACAACTGATTGATTATTAAAAAAATCTAAATATAAGCAAAGTGAATTTTCAGTTGCATCAGCAAGCTATCATCTGTATCTTGACTGCTGGGTTCTTTATTCCGTTAACGAGACAAAACCCCCCTTATATGATCAAGCTAACGTATAGCATTTGAGGTTTAAATCGGTTTTAAGGCGCCAACACATGTATTAAGTCCTGTTGAACAAAAACATAATTTATATTAGTTATACATACGTGTTTGATTTTGCTATTACTTAGCAGCGACACGTAAACTAGGGTTATATTTGAAATTCGTGTCACAACTTCATATTGTGTTTTGAAATTAAGGTCAAATGGTGTCCAATGGTTTTATTACATCCTTTGTTTAATCGTTATGTTTCATGTTGCTGTTTTGCTTAGCTTAAACATAAATTGCACAAATTTATCAAAATAACCCTCGGTCAGTTGTCATAACATCTGCGTTCATTTAATGTACAAAGTAATTTAGCGTATTCCATACATCGAAGTCATTATTGTTGAAGTGTAAATGCTTACTAGTATTTACATTTGTGAAAATAAATATCAACAGTATTTCCGTGACAGTACATGTTGATCAAAATGACCGTAGAAAGGAGTACACGTTGACAAAAATGAACGTTGAATTTGATGGTGTCATTTGTTGACTTCAATTATGTCATCCCGTGTACATAGACCAGATGACATAAGCATATATCAAAGTTATATGTCGAATCGAATACATAGTCGTGTTTTAAAAACGGTTTTAGATGTACCAACATGCATCGCTTCGCATTTATTTTGTAAAAGTATGATTGCGAACACGTCAATTTAAAGAATACAATACAATTATATTAAATTGATAAAGCTGCATCTGTTTATTGTTTTAGTCTAACGTCATTGTTGACATTTGATTTTAAATGATGTAATTATCATAAATTATAGTGTCCTTGGTATAAACATGTTAATAAGAAGTTGAATACACAATTTCCAAATACAAATAACAAATAACAAATATTACAATATGTATACACATATTCATACACGTTTAAAGTTTATAGTCTTAATCAGCACAGTTCTGGCTACTGACATACAGTGATATTTAACGCACTCAAAATCAACGGAGTAGTTTGTTTTATGTGTGTGGTGTTTCAACACATTTGAGATTTTACAAGTTCGGATATTTGTAAAACTTGTAATTCGTAGTTTATCATATGCATTGTACAAATACAACCAATTGGAATGCATAACTAGTAATGCACATATTAAGATATGTAAGTTTAACATCCACAATGGCAGGTCTTCTAAATACAGAAATTACCTGTTAATAAGAAAGCAGTTATAGTAAGTTTCTTAATGTATGTGGACGTGGTATCAGCCGATTAATCAACGCGAACTCTGAACACATTTCCTTGAGGCCGGATGAAGCGTACGGATTCCGTGGGGCAAAATCATTTTTACTTCCGCGTGAAGACAACAGTTTGTTTATTTCAAGTTAAGTGAAAATTAACACGCAAGGTCCCAATTCGCGATTGTTGCTATCGGCATATTTCGCCATGCTCCACTTTTATTATCTTGAACGCAATACGATACTGCAAACGTAAGGTGTGTATGGCCTGACACTGTGTTCCTACCCACGTCTAATGCTCTTAGGTCGGCGTTTTGCTGCAAACTCTAGCATTGTATAAGTTGTTTATTACAATGGAAATGTGCCTAGACAAAAGGGCTATCTGACTGATGGTACGAATTGTTCATTAATATTCTTCTTCTTCTCGATCGGAGTACATAGTTTTAGAGTACGCAGGCAATGACGAGACGAAACGAGTGGTCGTGTTTATTGAAATAAATTTGACAATTACAATTTATCTTATAGAGATTTCACATTTCAAAACACACGATAATTTAGAATAACAGAAAGAAGATTTAACACAAAACCGAGGCTTTTGATAAATGATGCAGTGCGGAAAAACCATGCTTATGTATTGACCATTTATGTCGAGTTATAAAAGATACAGGCTTCGTAAGTTATTATTTTCTCAAGCACATACTATTCATTCAGCAAATATCATAAACAAGTCAGTACTCAATTTGTTTAATAATTTTGTGTAGTCTCTGAGTATGAAAACAAAGCACACGGGTCGTTGCACAACACAACACTAGACCTGTCCCTTTGAAGAAGCTACCCAAACAGCTTCACATAGCCTCTAGGAATCGTTGCTTCCGGCTCGTACATGGAATCGCATGGACCAACAATAACGATGTGCTGTAGAGCTGTAACGATTCTGTTCGATGCATCGAAAAACCGGTTCAACGCCGCCGATTCGATTTCGATACCAATACGGCCATTTTCGATTCGATTCACTGCAATCCCGATTGATCCGCATATTAAACCTTACTCTTGTCATTTGTTATACGTCTTGTGATTGGTCAATACCCAATATGGCATCCAATGAATGATTGAATAACATGCTGAGCATTACATCAGCCGGTAAAATGGCTTCCCCAACTACGCTGAAAGACGCACTGTCAAAATTTAAATCAAAAGTATGGGAACATTTCGGGTTTCGCGAAAATTTTGATGCAAAGGCAACTGAAAAACGTGTTTTGTTGACGTAAGTTAGCCTTTATCTGGAAGCACTACAAATTTCAGGCAACATTTAAAGAGAAAACACTCGGTTAATATTTCAGATGTGAAATCTTCATCTCTCACGACAAGCTTTAATTTTTAACACGTTAGCAAACAAATCTGAGACAACGGGTAAAATGAAACTGACTGACTGACTGACTTCAAATCCATATGGTTTGTTATCTAAACTGTGTGCACTCTGTTAAGAAGTAAACTGGAAGTTGTTTATATACTAACATGTTTTTTGTGTGTTGTTTTTTCTGTTAAACGTGACACATTGTGCATGTTATGTTATTTAAAAAAAACTCAACAGGAAGTTGTGTTCAATAAATTTGCTACTTATAAAACAATGTTGCGTTTTTAATTTTTATTTAAAAAAATTAAACACTTTAAATGTACAACATAATAAGTTAATAACACATACCAAACATATTAATTCATGCCCTGGACAAACCATACATGAACTAGTTTGCAAAAAAAGCAGCAAATAGTTTAATTTGCATCGAATCGAAAAAAATTGAATCGGACCATTTGGTATCGAAATCGAATCAAATCGAATAATGGGTGAATCGTTTCAGCTCTAATGTGCTGGAGAGGGGCAGCTAGCCCTAACATGGCCACTCTTCTCCGCCAGCGTCGTCTCACATGTCTAAGCCATGTGCATCGCTTGGACAAATTAACAAAAGCATGAATTGGTGTCTTCATTAAATCATACTGTAATTAAACATATTTGTGTAAGTGCGGAATAGAACATGTATTTCAAGTACATGCATATATATAAATATTTCGACAATTATCAGGTGGTATATTTAAAGCGAATTTACCAAAACGTATATTGTAACAAAACGTGTTCTTCCTCGTGTTTGTTTTCAACACAATTGGAGTAATGACCTTTTTAGTTCTGGTTCGATATAACCATTTTCATCCGCTACGATAGAGCGTTTACGTGAGTTCGTGTATACGTGCCATTAGATGGACAAGTTATCGGGTTGTGTGTTACGTAAGGAACGATAACGGTCAGTGACTATAATAATGGTGCAACTGAATTTACAAATTGTGTATATGTAATATTTTAAATTATATGTTAAATATATATGTTTGTCATGCAAACTACTGTTATATCATCCCACAGAGACTCACTGCGACAACGTACTTCAAGTGAACGCTGACCGCCCCAGAGGACTGTATGTAACGACTCCATGACAAACAACGGGTATTTGGAAGCAATCGCTGGGAAATTCATATAAGATCTTTTATTGCATTTCGTTTAGATTTAAGATGTACTTGTTATTTATAAAACGTTCTCATCTTGTATTATTGGAACCTGAGCAACCAATTTATGGAGCAAAATACTAACTTATTCGTAGTTTACGTAAACAAAACCTCCCCATGGGTTATAACCATTAATTGGTTTTCTTAAATAGGCTTTAAAGTAATATTATTATCAGTATTTTGCTTGTATTGTGTCTAGTCAATTGGAATTTCAGACCTTACAGACCAATTGAAAAAAACTGTTTAAAATAACAATGCATCAAATTTGATTTCGCAGACAGACATACAGACAGACAGATAGTTTATTCAGACTTATACAACAGTACATCGTCTTTAACTCAAATATACAAAATATTTACTGTCACGTGAATACGAGTCATAACATAACATTATGTAACATAAAAGTCAATTACAAAATACAAACACAAATAAACACAATATATGTCAAGAACACGTAGGTTCTATCGAGGGGTGATGAAATCTATCAAACAGTATTATTTAGGAATGTATTTCTTATGACTAAAGCTTCTTTGATATATTTACATATATTTGAAATTACTAATCTATCACTTAAAACTAATAACTTGTGGAATTTATACACAGATGGGTTAGTATAAAATTTACGGTTAATATATCTTTTTCTTATATCTATATTACTGTGGCATATACATATAAAATGGTATTCGTCTTCTAAAGCAACGGAATTACAACATAAACAATAACGCTCATTTCGTGGAATATTGTTCTGAGCATATCTGCCAGTTTGGATTCTAAACGGATGTGCAGAGACTCTTAATCTTACAAAAAATAAACGCAGACGTCTAGGAAGTAAGTCTAAATATACTTCGTATTCCAAAGAGGATTTATACATTTTATACATATCTAAAACAGAACTGTTATTCATTTCACCATACCATTCTTGTTTAAAATTGTCAACGAGTCTGCATTTGAATTCCCTAACAAAACTATTTACTTGCACAGCGTTTGGATTTTCAAATACATAACCAAATCCATAATTATTTAACATCTTCTTAACCTCTGTGACCCAATTTGTATAACCCTTATTACAATCGTTTAAAGCTTGTTTATAAACAATTTGCATAATAATATTTATATATATAACCAAAACTTTATAATTTTAACATACCAGTTTACATACAATGGGTATCTACCTAGTTCTCCATAAACAGCAACATTAAATGTATTTATTTTAACTTGAAGCAATCGTTTGGTTAGAGAAATCTGTCCATTGTATAGGTTCCCGCAATACCAAATACCAAATTACTTTTATATATATCTAGATAAATATATGAATGCAATATAAAGACATATAGATAGTAGGCACGCTCAAATATTGAATAATGCTGTAAACGTCTTCAACCGATTAGCTTGTTAAAAGTCTATATACATGGCTTTTCAAAATCATTACTAAATGAACCGTGTTTTCTCATGTTTCGTCAATAAATGTTTGTTAAAATCTAATTATCTAATTGACCGCAAATTTGCAATTGATCGCTTATCAATAATGCTCGATGCAGAACTTGAGGATTGGTAGCTTGTTAATGAAACAATTAAAAGAATGACAACATCAGATGTGCTTCGGTGTGATAATCAACACAAGTATTGGTCACTGCCAATCTGATAGGAAACACGTTGTTTGTAAAATTTATTTTATTTTTTAAATTTGTTAATTTTGCATTTTATAGTGTCTCGTTAATAATGTTACACCGTTAATTATAGTTTGTTTTATTAAGTTATTTATCTGCAAATGAATCTCGGGAATCATTGCTACTACAGCATTGTGCATGTATTGTAAACATTGCGTATTCTAGTTTCGTGAACATACAATAAGCAAAGAAATAAACCATGGTTCGTATTTTCACCGTTCCTCATGTGACAAGTGCTTGTGCAAACACTTCATCATGCGCATGCGCATGTCCTTATGCGGACGGTGCTATAACGTAATGCACCAAAATGACTCAGATATATATAGTCACGCCGGCTAAACTTCTATCAGAGTTATGCAGATGATATTGAACCTCTTTCTTAATGTTTTCTTACTGCTACTTTGTTCAGAAATATTGAAACCAAATGACATTCAATTGTCAAGTGATTATTTGTTCTTATTCAGCAAAAGGCGTTGCAATATGGTTACATATCCACAGACAAGACATCAATTTGTTGAGATGTTGAGCTTAAAACTCACTCTTAAACGAGTATATCATCCACCTTATTTCTATAAATGGCGTTCATGTATTTACATACCTAACATTATTCTCTATGATTAGTCTCGTTATCAATTGCACACTATATACTTTGAAAACATGCATTATTGTATATACTACATGAATATAATGCACGTGACCTAAACGTAAAGTGTTTTAGACAAGTACATGTATTTGGCGTTTGAACTATGGGGGAGGGTGTGATAGGAGAGGGGCTCAGTGCTTATTGTTTCCGTGCCTGAACAGGTAAAAACAAAAACTAAAATCTAGACTGCAGATTATGCTTGACATAAAGTGTGTTAGTTAGACAAAATAAGTATAACTTTTAAAACGATGATGTTTTTGTAACGGTTATGCTATTGCCTGACCACAGACAAAAATATATGCTTAGAAAGCTCCTTAAACTCTTACATTTAGTCCGGCTTTCACCACAGAAGTATTTGCTGAATGCAATTTTGAAAAAGTGCGTCGCTTAGTCAATAGCAATTATGAAAACAATGACAGATTTAATCGAATAAAATTGACTATTAATTTAAAGCCTCTCTATCCCTGGTCATACTGGTATGACTAACGATTTTCATTTCTTGTGATGTTTGGAGCAAACCAAGTAAAAGTGTTCGGTTTATATTAAATGCGCATTTAACATGTTGATTTTAGTATTGACAATAGAAACAGCGGCCTTGTAAATGTCTATTAAAACGATGGCTTAATATAACGCAAAACGCATGCCAAATATTGGTGTAGATATTTAAGTGATGTAATATTCTCGTTGAAGTGAATACTCGATAGTATAGGTATAGGATCGTATTACACTTGAATTATTTATCGAAAAGTGTTTTTCAATATTCTGTAAAACCCAGTAAATACATTTATTCTCAACGATAATGATATATTTTTTACCACATTAACACATTTTGTGATAATAATTGCCTCTTTTAAGTGTAAATGTCATCGACATGTCCCGTTTATTCGATCATTCACAAGATAAATTGTAGGGCGCTTTATTCAAGTCCAAAAAAATTAAGCTAACTTAATTAAGCTAACGGTAATGCCAAATGGGTCATCAACGATTCATGAAGCTACGAAAAAAAAATCATGAAAATGAACTGCTTTCAAGGTTAAGCTTAGTAAATCGTTTTTCGTGCAACCCATTAGTCATGCCTTTATCGCTTACGTTTATCGTAATACTAATTTACCAATTACCATGATGTTAACTTAAACTTCACTTTAATAATTTCATTTGTTGTAATAGTACAACGTCTGTGTTAAATAGCATTTTCGCCAGTTACCATACTAAACGAATACATTATCTATTGTGAAGCTGTTTCGTATAATATGGGCTCGCAGTGAGAATAATTGTGTCGTGTTCTGAGAAAACTGGGCATAATGCTTGTGCGTTAAGTGTCATCCCAGATTAGCCTGTGCAGTTCGCACAGGCTAATCAGGGACGACACTTTCCGCCTAAACAGGATTTTCCCTAAGAAGAGACATCATGAAACGAAAAATTCCATAAAAGCGGAAATTGTCGTCCCTGATTAGCCTGTGCGGACTGCACAGGCTAATCTGGGATGACAATTTACGCACAAGCATTTTGCCCAGTTTTCTCAGAACACGCCACAATTACTCTCCTTATAATGTTCATAGAGTTTCACTTTTATTATATTAAACACGTTTATTATTTTGAATATGTTGTTTTATTGTTATTGTTGTAATATTGTGTTTTTCCACTACATGTTAAAATAGAAGCACAACAAACACCATCAATCGAAAATCCAAATGACAGTATTTATTTTAGGAAGTTCCTAGCAATATATGGTATTATAATACTACAAACTTAAAACACAAATACATTTAAGCATTGCTTTTACACGTTAAAGCTCGATTGATTGGCCGTAGCTTATGGAACCATATTCATGCATGAATGTATGTTGTATTTTTTGCGTCTCTTTCTGATGTTTAGTGTTGAGTTTGAAGATCGAGCATTTGACCACATTTTCACCTCATGTTCAGGATATGTATGTTGCTTTGACGGCATTAATCCAATTTGCTGTATACGTTATGTGTAAAGCGAGTGAATAAATCAAGTCCACTTTTTTCGCACTGATAAAAATGTCTTAAACTATGAGTATCGGTATTGGTTTATTTGACACACACACAATGCTCCATCCAATGCGTTCTCTGTGCATCAAACTATCGCTGACAGTCCAAATCACTTGGTACAATCAGTTATTACGCAATGTGCCCAATCACCCACGCATCATTACCACTTCTAATTCTGAACATTCTCAATACTTGTCTTAAATCTCTGATGTTATGTGGTATTTGGCAGCTATTACGTTTACATCTTGTATATAGTGATACATGCAGGAATGGGACGACGTCAAAAATGGTTATTTTTATTTTTTGTGTTAATGTTGTTTTAGTCCTTTTGTATGTGATAGGCACGATCCAACATTCACCAAAATTAACATTTACTATCCGCTGATGTCCCTAACGATTGATAATTGTTCAACACCTAATAATAAATAGGTGTTTAGTCAGTAATTTTTTAAATTTATTACTTGAATACAAACAGAACTTCCAAGTTTTTGTTGCAACGTATAATTAGGGTGTTCTGCAAGAACAATTTAATGCTTTGTGTAAATGAATAAATCAAAGAAAGAAAGGGATTTTTCTAGGTCGACTCAAGCGTGAAGTCAGAAGGGATTTCACGTCGACCAATTCAGTAGAGGAAACACGTGAAATGTCATTAACAGTAAATAAATGAACCACATTTAAAGATCGTTTATTCATTATTTAGCATGGCATTATAAAAAAATATATGTTGTTCTATTAAAATTTAGTATAAAAATAATTTAAAATGAAATAATAAATCAAGACAAGCATCTCATTTTCATAGATTTGAAGTCAAATATTGGTTTCGTTTCTCCAAATTTGCATTGATATTACAATTTTTAAACATAAGGCATATAAAGGTATAAAAATGTGTTAGATATAAAGAAGTAACCACGAAGTGTTTTCGCCGATAATCGAATCTATCGTCATAGATTGTCTGGAAAAAATATAGTGGTGCCTGCATTTGTACATATATCTATGCAAAATTCATAAAAAGCAATTCTTTGATGACACATGCGTATATCTTCACGTGTTAGTCATGCGTATTCATAAACATAGGAACGCCGTTTGATGGGAATGAGTTTAAGGTTAAAACGTGTGCAACCGAAACGTTTAATATGACACAATACCAAGTTCATGCTTTGTTAAGAAATGCAATTGTGTGTATCGTACATAATAAAACCATCGTATCAAAGAGTTATATAATACATTTCAAATCACCATATGTAAATGGATTACACATAAACATACTCACTGGCATCGATATAGTCGGGACAACAGAGACAATACGAGCGTCTATTATCAATGTTGTGAAAACATAATTATCCAGATGTTCTATGATGTTGATGATGATAGATATGTTTGCACATTCATGTCGAAAATGTATGTCATTTTATATTTCAAATGATTGTTTATCAAAATATATAGGAATAATGCCTCAAGAAACATTATCAGTAGAGTAATAGTTGTTAGCTAGTATTTAATTTAAGACTTATACCCAATCGCATATACAATACAAGATATAACATGAAATCGACATTTAACTGGTTCAACTTGGCGTACATCATACATGTATTCAAACGGTCACGTCAAACCATTGTGTATTAAAACCAGTTAAGCGGCATACCTAAACTAACTCCTAGTCAAGCAAGTATTACTTTCAAGTATAGATACAGACATCACAATATAAATATAACAGACAAACATAAAAAAAAAATATTTATTATGTTGACAGCTTGGGACGGTCGATTCAAAAATCATTAAAGGCTTACATGGGGTTTAAAACAAACCACTCTTTAAGTCCCAAAATAATCACAAAGCATGCAAGCATACACAAATTTAAACTACAAAGCATCGCAATTCAAATTTAAAAGTAATCAAAAATAATATCAAAGCGATTTAATTGTTAGTAATTACGCAATGTCGTAATATTAACCAGAGTAACATAATATATATAATTGTTGTATAAGAAAAAGAGTATCTTAACGATGTACCTAAATACGCTATATTTTATCAGTGTTAGCTGAAACTTGCACCATATTGTTTTATCCCAACTTGTATCAACGGTATGTTTAGTACGCAACGCTTTTTTGAATTTGTAAACAAGGGAACCACAATACGGACTTAAATAAAACATGCTTTGAGAGCCACTTCTAAGCGTTGTGTGTCGGACTAAAATCATTGCGTAATTGTAAAGCAAGACACAAACAAGTTTCAAGAAAGGAACCGTTGCTAATTTAAAGTTGTAATTCACAATTTAAATGATGATGAAATCCCTTTTTTGGAGTTTCCCTAATCCTATTATTTATATTTAAAATCACTTTTATAGGAATAGCTATATTATGATAAGCAATTGTAGTCGGCGCCACTTTTCCCTTGTACTGAAACAAATGTCCAGTTAAACGACAGGATGCTTTATATAACAGTGAAAGGAATAGTCGATCATTAAGTGGAATCAACACCTGTTTTCTTTTTGTGTATTGTACTTGAAGATCGACGACGAATGTATTAAATGTGCGAAATACTTTAGCATAGCAAGATTTTGCGCTATAATAATGAAATAAAGTAGTCTAAATGTATTAGCTTATTGATACAATCTCATTGCATGCATTTAAAGCATTCTTGTTTGAACATATACACATTAACAAGTCAATGAGTTTACTATAAATACATAATATAATAATGAAGTTGCAGAAACATTATCAGGAGAACAAATCGTATTCGCATTAAGTCTTTTATTTAAGGCAAGTGTCCAAGTGTTTTTACATTACTGGACAATGTCTACATTACGAAATAAAGCATTACACTGGCGAAAACTGCGATGACCAGCTTGGAACGGTCAATGCAAAGAATTAAACCTCACCCTTAGGCGGCCATCATTAATCATGTAAAAGGGAAGGCATACTATAAACAAATCGTTTAAATAGCGCGCCGAACTACACACTTAGCCCAAAATTAATCACTACCGCACACGTGCAAATATATTTCAAACGATTATTGTATTAAGTAAAAAAAGTAATAAAAGATAACTGAAAACCATTTAATTTCCAATTAATGACTTAACGGTTTAATATAAACCACAGCGACCAAACGACCCTTGTACGGTGCGATGAAATGAAGTTAATACGAATTCTTCAATTAAATATATTATTGTTCAAAATAATGTTTTGCAAAAATAGTTCTACAAAGCCAGTACAAATGTATCAAACCGGAATTCCCTCCGCAATCTACGGAGACTACCGATCAGCATTTCTCCTTTACTAACACTGAAACAAGCCGAATATATATACAGAATTGTAATAGAAACATTCCTCAAATATCAAATGATGTACCTACATAATAAATTACTTTTAACCAGCCAATTAACTTACTTTATGAATTACAAGTTACAATTTAATATTGTTTACGTGACAAATGTAAAACCAAGCGAGGTAATTATACTGTAGCAGTGAGGAAACACAATGCATCTATTTCGACTACGAATCCTTTCGTCATACTTGCTTAATTATGGTTTGTGACAATAACTATATATACTACACGTATGTATAGTATATGCTTAATGTATCGGTACTTTCAAGAGTAGTTGTTACTTTTTCAAAGAAATTATTTGTAAATTAACTAGTGCATACAGAACATTTTTAAAATTTCTTCGCAACATATAATTATAACAAAAACGAATGGTAATGCGTTTTACGACGGAACAAAATTAAGATATGTTACTTACTATAATACCTACTAAAATATTTCATTCTTTCCAACACAATTAACTATTATAAAAACAGGTCAAAACGCTGAGTTTTAATCGTGTATATTTTTTTCGACAATTATATGCGTCTGTGACGTAACTTTATTTCGAGTGATTTTTATAAGTTCATGTATTGGTAGTTGTATTTTCAAACAAATGGTTCACGGATGAGTTGCACATAGTATTGTTTTACTAGAATAATATATACAAACAACTGCCATTGTGTATGTGTTACTGTAATACGGTAATGTACCTGCACTCAACGATTAATGTTGACCAAGATTATTGTAATTGTATGTGTCAAGCCAGCACGTTTTGCCTGACTAACACTTAATTATATACTGCTTCCTATAACGCAACATGTGTATATTAAGTAGTTTAATCAATGTTAGTTTTTTGGCAGAAAATATACTTTGTTTTGCTGTCACAATACAATTTAAAATTATTTTATAATAAATTAATAAATACAATGTTTATTGTTTATTTAAAACAGATATACAACTGTAAGGAGGCTTAAATAACGTCAGTTGCTTAATCAAGCAATAACTCATATCTGTATTCAACACCTACACGATAGTATATTATTCTCAATTTTAATAGTTTCTTTTCTAATTCAAAAAAGAAAAAAACAAATCAATTGTGTATGACTGGTCTCGTCCATTTATTTGCATGGCTCGCAGAAATCAGCAATTCATTTGAAATAGCTACTGACGTTTGTGAATTCATAGTTTATTATCGATGTTAAACAAACGTTCAATTATAAACTTAAATTATTAAATAATTATATTAAATATGCATTATTGTATTAGTGTAACTATGTTCAAGTAAAAGCATCCCTATGTCCATATTGTAGAGGCGCGGTTGCAGGATTTAAGATGACGAGGCAGACAATTGAATCGTTAAAAAAACAACCATAGAACTGCACAAAATGTAATAGTACTGTTTAACTGGCACAGCAAAGCCATATGACTGTGTACATATGAATGGTATAGATTTCACTTTTTTGTGAGTTATATGAAACGTATCATAGTTTCTGTTTTTCTCAGAAGATTTGTTTTGGTCAGTTTTTGCTGTTTTGTTTATTAACAATATGTTAACAAGATATGGATACTTATAAAAGAAGCAGTCACCACAAATACGTTGTAAGCCATTATACTTGTTTGCATTTTATGTTAATTAAATCATATTGACAAACAACGTGATTCTTAAATAGGTGGAGACACGAAAAATAATATATAAATTATATTTTAATAATGAGTATAAGTACAAGTAAACG
Organism: Dreissena rostriformis; assembly: GCA_007657795.1. Classification (NCBI taxonomy): domain Eukaryota; kingdom Metazoa; phylum Mollusca; class Bivalvia; order Myida; family Dreissenidae; genus Dreissena; species Dreissena rostriformis. The sequence continues at coordinate 158,842 of VMBQ01000155.1, forward strand.
GTTAAATATTTAACTCCGCAGATACAAGACTGGTATGAAATTTTAATTCTTTTACTGACGCATTGTAATTTAACGTTCCTTTTAAATAACAAAACATATGTTATAAGATAAATGTAGCTATATTACGACCTTAAAACTGATCATATAAACATAATTACTATAATTAAGCCAGAAAGTATCTTCTGGAATTAAAGATGTCGTGTTTTGTCTATTATATTTTTATATCATAATATGAATACAGCTAGAAATTGGATTTGCATTATGTTAAGATGCATCTCATTCTTATAAATCTAGAAACAAAGCCTTAAAACATTATTCTATTATCCATAACGAAACACGTGTCGACCGTAATTGGATGACACTGTTTCGCTGTCTGAACTGGAACTAGATCCACCAGGAAGATACCCCAACGGTTGCCATATCACTTTCCCTTTTCTCCTTTCTTTCCAAGTCTGAAGTTTATTCTTTCGATGAACAATCGTCTGGGTAAGGCATTACTAAGTGTGGATACAACTTATTCAGTAGTTCTTTTTCTCTTGTTATATCTTCTCCTTGCTTGCAGTTTGTTGATATAGCGAGCTGTCAGTTTGTTTAATTTGTTGTAAGCGCCCTCTTTCAGGCGTGTTTGGTAGCTGTGTTGCGGTAAATATTACATTCGTATCTGCGTCATTTCCGGTAAATGCGTAAAATGCGTACGCGCACAGCAACTGTGCCAATAAAAGTGGAATTACAACCAATAGTGAGAGAACAATACAACATAGCATTTACTTTTTATCAGATGCGACGTATCAAAAGAATGATTCTATATGATTAGTTAGTTTGATGAATCTAGTGGAGGATAATATTGAACTTTCGCTATGTAGCATATGTATGATGAAACGAATATGGCTTCATTTTCCTCCATATTATTCAGATATTGTGGCTTCAAAGTAATGAAGCAGAATGCTCCCTTCTAGAAATATGTGTAGAGCGTTATGCGATGTTATTGCAATTGAGGGAAAAGTGTAGACCCCCCCCTACAATTGTAAGTTAAACAAATGATTGATAAATGTATGAATAACAATTTATAAATGTAATAGTGTATTCGACTGAACAAAGGCATATTGTTAAATTGTATTCGATGATATTTTACAAGAGGCATACCGTAAATATTAACATTTTAATTAAAAATATTGTGACATGAAATAAGTACAAGATCATGCTTAACAGGCACAATTAATAACTCCTTAATCAGTAAATGCGTTACAGTTTTCGCCCTAAGCAAATTAGGTTAAATCAAATAAATACCACCCATTGAACCTATTGTATTCCTTCTTTGACGAGTTCAAAGAAACCATTCATTTTATGTTTAACATCACTTCCTTGTACATTCACTTCCTTCATTGACATGTTATTAATACATAGTTTCTTTTAAGATGACAAAGCCTCGTAGCCGTAATGAATTTCAATTTGTGGATTCCTTTTCATGATTGCTATAATAAACGGCATACTTTGGAACTGAATTAAACAGTAAAACGTTTGATTCAGAGGACATTCATGACCTGTTTATGTTTCCTTGTTGTAGATTCGTTTCATATCAAAATTATTTAATTGAGTATCTATATTTATGTATTGCTACTTTGATAAGCTAAGTTCTTGTCTTATAAGTGAATTAAGTATTTAGTTTCTCTCAGCGTTCAATGTTTCATCTTTCTTGAACATACACGAAATCAAATGATATAGATCAGCCTTACACAGCCATCAAACTAACATCCTTCTATTAATGTAATATAATCTTTAATAATACCGGAAGTATAATTACAACGTTAAAATTGTTGCTGGTTTGAATCTTATCTATAAACACACGTAAGTTGCAAATTAAAGCCTCGCGAATCACTTCAACATGGACATTTGTGGATTCCTTTTTTAATCTCTGACTGTCTGAGGTGACGTACACATTATCGTTTGGTCTAATCAGTTTAATATTAGCTTATATGGCAACACGAATACTGGTTTATTAACTGAACAAATGAGACCAGATCACAGCAAACATAAAGAGGTGTTTTGACAAGTGATATTAGTGGCAATTGCGTATAGCCACACCTTACTGTACACAATAACACATTTTCTATGGCATGTGAAAATTCTTATTAAAATAAGTGAGAAAGAGGATATGCCATAATAAAATCCACTTGTTAGCACCAGAAAATGATTTCAAAACTTATACAATATGCACAACACGTATAATCATATATGTGACAACACGTATAATCATATATGTGAACACATTATTTTGTTAATGTGATACATGGTACCAACAATAGCTGAGTTTAATATGCATTGGGGGCATTGTCATATATAGAATACCAGATCATTCTCAACAATGTCAATAGTTTTTATTTATAAATTGAATTTTCGTTTGATGTGTAAGGCATAGCACAGAGAACTGTTAACATAAATGTAAACTGTTGATATTTAAATTCATTTATGTTTCTATAAAAACATATGGCTAATCTCTTCAACAATCAAATTTATAGCCCGATAAAGTATAATAGACGTTTAAACATAATTTTACTGGTCTTGTTTCATCACATTTTATTTTTCAAATGTATCAGAATTAATAAATAATTATTCTACATTAAAGAATGTGTCAATTACAAGAAATATCTGGCAGTCTAAAATAAAAAGCCTGAATATAAATGTAGTTTCGGGTATACACCAACGGTTATACTGCCTGCCTCGTCGTCTCCTTATCATAAAAACACCAATACAAAAGACGTTAAAGTATCCCTTCATGCGTATCATCGTTTCCATACAGAACCAATTAATGTTTGTAAAGTGATTTCGCGGACGCATGGAATCATAGCATATCTCCAATCACGCAGACAGTCGCGTTCACGTTTACGTTTGCGTGAACATAGCATATACAAAAATAATGGAACTAAAGACGCATTACTAAGAGATAATCCAGAAACATTAGAAGGAAAAAAGATATGATTTATAGTAGCTATCATTTTTTGGGCAAGTGACCAATTGCCTACAAATTAAATGCAATCAACAAGATATACAACATAAACATGATTAAAATTGGTGGTCACCGACTTACAACGCCTTATACAAATTAATGGGGGTTTAAACCTTTTGATAGACGGGTCGAACCTCAAACTTAGCCTAGAAATTATCAATAATGCTGTTATTTAAATTAAAAAGCAACATAAGAGAAATTACATTGGATGTAATGCAAATTCAATTATCCAATGATTTGATTAAATTGATAGCGAAATGTTTAGCTGAGCCCACAATGTCGATTTCTAGAATAAAAAAAAAAAACAAAAAAACATAGTAACAATTCTGTGAGGAACAATGAAATGAAATCGATACAAATAACAATGCAATTCCTTCTTGTTCACAAGTTTCGAGAAAAAGCATCATATTGTACAAGAAGCAGATCATCGTAATGCGTCTTAGAAAGAAACCGTCATGCAGAGTGTAAAAAGCCCAGATTACATAGTTTGGATATATATGCAAACACTAAAAAAAAAACAACATGATATTACTTTTCATGTATAATAACAAATGTTTTAAGCATCGAATTCAACAGTGTTAACTTGGCTTAAAGTTTAGCTACAAATATGCTCTCAGTAATCCACTAGGTGTTAAGGTTTAGTGTTTATATGAATATAAAAATATATATTATGGCATATGTGTTAAAACTATGTATTAAATATTATAATCAAAATTCTCAGCCAAATGTATTACCAGACTTTATTATATTATGCAATTGTAATTATTCAAATACATAATTACTACGGACAGTCTACATTTGATTAAATTTTTCAAATATTGGACATCGACATACAAACTGTACGGCAGTCCCTAACATATTGTGCAGATCTGTCCTTACGACATAGGACATATGGTTTGGCTAATCAACACACGCGAACACAATAATTTCAATCGGCAGGCGTACGTTAAATTATATATTTTGTTTTGTTTATACACCTAAATAGTATGTCTTATACAAAATATGTTAACGTGTGAATGGTTTGTGTGTAATTATTTACATTTAATGAATTAATACCTACAACCTGCTGCTAGTATCACGTAATTTAGTACAACCTGTTCCGTGGTCGCGCTGTCGGCGACTAAACCGGCTCCCCCACAATGGTGTCACGATAATTCGGACTCCTCGGTGAGGAGGGTATCTGGGTAACCCAGATCCACGAAATATAAGAGCTGACAAAGGGCGGATGAACACATAGGAGTGTCAACAGCCAACCCAGGGGCAGTGGGCAGGTGTCATACCTGTACGGGAAAGTAAGACATCCCCGCGCTACCACTAGTCCATGGGAGCACCTTAGACAAGTGCGAGTACCCTTTTAGTCTCCCTACCAGGGTAACTGTCCTGCTGCCTTGCAGGTTAGGTTTAAACGTTCACGCATGTTGAAAACAACCCTCTTTCAATAGAGACTGAATATTGATCACATACATATTACATGCTCTATACTATTGTATGTATATTCATTTGTAACATTATATCGGAACAGGCATTTTAGTTAGCTCTGAAAAGAGGAATAAGGTAGACTTTAGTATATCATATACAATAGTATGCATGCAATGCATTATGTCAGATTGACCCATGAGTATCAACAAAAAAGGTTATCAGTACATAATACAGTCAATAGCGATAAACATACATTACACCAATACGTTCACATGAATGATGTATACTATTATGATTATGAATGATATATATTTAAGTTGAACATTACACCATTCGGATTATAAAACAATAACAACAGAAACAATAAACCATGCCATTGCGAAGATATTATACTGTGGTATACATATGTCTTTGATCAGAGTAAAGGTTAAACCTTGCGTTTAACGTATATCTACATTTATTAAAATATGTATTCCATACTTGAACTGTCAAATCGATAAATCTCCTTCGAAGTTAATGTTGTTTAGTTATAACTAATTTCATAAATATAGGATACAGTAAAACTATCGATTTGCTGTAATTAATTTTATTTCTAGTCTTTTCATGAAAGCAACGGACTTATTGTCTGTACAATACTGAACACAAACTAAAAAATAACAAAACATAAAAGCTGAATACGCCGCCTTTTAATAGCCAATACAAAGCATTCATAACTTTCGGTGGCGGACATATTGGTTGTGTTTATACCGGCTCATATATTTTACTTATTGTCTCAAATGATTTGAATCTTATCAACATGTGTTGGGTGTGGATTTATTCAGTGTGCTTCCTAAACATGTTACAATGAGTTTAAATGTATGATAACAGTGGACGTAAGAATGCAAACCAGTGATGCACATTGTGAGTAGAAGGTCTTTGATTTTTTACCTTATAGCAATTATTTGACTTTGGAACTTTTTATAGCTGCATAGCCTTATATAGCAGCAACACATGATCACGCTTCAATGAGCATAAGGTGTACCATACACAGCAGTCACGTATACCTTTTGTCTGTTCTATACTCTCCGCATTAGAAAGTGTACATAATATAAAGAGCTTTACTGCTTCCATCCCAATACTGATGCCAAAACCAAGAGGACTATTTCCGTGTTGTCAACTTTAGAGGACCAGGGTGATCAGAAGTAAACTCTTGTCACAAGCGATTCTAGTTTTGACTTCAATTACACTTTTGCAAGTTTGGCCGAAATGTTGGAAATGTTGTACTTGACACCATGAAGGCCATCAAACAGACCGTTCAAGAGGTCATTAATAATGCTCTTTCGGTCCAAATGAGAACCTTGATCGAAACCATCAATACCGGGGTGGTGGAAGGCCTATCAAAACGGATAGAATGACTCGAAAACGAAAATACACAAATTCAAAATGAAAACCGATCGCAGTCTTAAAGACGCATTGGATGCCTTGGAAGAGTACAGTCGCCGCAATAGCTTGCGATTCTTCGGCATCTTGGAAATACGAAACCAAATATAAACTTAGACGATATTGTAATGAATGTGTGCAAGTCAATGGGGGCGTATGTATCCGTAGGCGACATTAAATGCTCTCACAGAACCGGAAAGCCGAGAGGGCGACGACCACGCCATATTATTGTTAAATGTGTGAGCGACCGAGCGAGGCAAAAGTTATATTCTCTACGACCGAACCTCAAGACGAACACGGAGCACGCTAGTGTTTTCATAAATTGCGATCTCACCCAGCGTCGTTCTCAGTTGCTTTTTGTTGCGATTTGTATAAATAACAAAACAATAATGTACTAAGACCATACTATTATTTCCGAATTTAAGGTTATGGGTTCATGTAAACAGAAACTCAATCCGGACCTTCAGCAGTTGAACAAAATGAATTATGTATGTTCACTTTTTTGCACTGGTAATTATTTCTTGAACTATGGGTATCGAAATTTGTTTATTTGACGCACACACAGTGCTCAATTCAATGCGTTCTCTGTAAATCAAACGATCGGTAACAGTCCAAATAGCACTTGGTGAAATGAGTTATTAGGCAATGTGCCCAATCACCCACACATCAGTACCACTTCTGATTCTGAAAAGTCCCAATACTTGTCTTAAATCTCCGATGTTAACTGGTATTAGGCAGCTATTACATTTACATCTTGTAATTAGTGGTATATGCATAAATGGGACGACGGCGCAGATGGTTTTTTTTTAATGGTGTTTTATTCCTTTTTTATGGGATAGGCACGATTTTCCAGTCACCAAAATTAACATTTACTATCCGCTGATGTCCCTAAAGATTGATAATGTTCAACACCTAATAATAAATAGGAGTTTCGTCAGTAATTATTTAAATGTATTACTTGAATACAGACAGAACGTCCAATTTTTTTTTGCAACGTATAATTAGGGTGTTTTGAAAGAACTTTTTAATTATTTGAGTAAATGCGTCAATCAAAGAAAAAAATACTATTTGTCTAGGTTGAAGAAGCGATATCAACTCACGCGTGAAGTCAAACGTGATTTCACGTCAACCAATTCAGCCGGGAAAAATACTTGACATGTCATTTACAGTAAATAAATGAACCACATCTTAAGATCGTTCTTTCCTTCTTTATAAAAAATATATATTGTACTATTGCAATATAATGTAAATATAACTCAAATTAAATAATAAATCAAGACAAGCAACTTATTTTCGTAGACCTGAAGTCAAATATTGGTGTCGTTTCTAGAAAACTTGCATTTATATTACAATTTCGAAAAATAAGACATAGAAACGTATATTAATGTGTTGGAAATATTGAGTAGCAACAAAAGTGTTTTCGACGATAATCGAAACTATGACGTGTCTCGAACAAACAGAGTGGTGCATACACTTGTACATATATATATGCACAATTAGTAAAACGGTATTCTTTGATGACACATGTGTGTATAGTCATGTGAAAGTCATAAGTATTCAAAAATATACGAACAACGTTTGAAGGTAAAAAGTTTAAGGCTCAAACGTGTTCAACCGAATATGACACAATACTAAGTTCATGCTTTGCTAAGAAATGCAATTGTGTTTATCGTTCATAATAAAACCATCGGATCAAAGAATTAGATACTGCATTTAATATCACCATATTTAAATGGATTAAGCATAAACATACCCACTGGCATCGACATGAAAGAGACGATAAAAGCGTCTATTATCAATTTCGTGAAAAACATACCGAGGTTTTCTTACCCAGGTAATTAATTCGATGTTTTAACAAAAGGTTGATATTTCAATTATCATTAACATTCCAAGCGTATAAAAATTTAAACATTGGTACAGATAACTTTCGTTTTAATGTCACACTAAAAATGCAGGTCCACTTCATTACAACGACATGTTTTTGATAATTTATGGTAGTTAGTTCTTTGCATTTAAAACATGTATACCGTAGACTGTATAAAATACAATGCGAACATCGCAAATATGAGGCATGTTCCAAATTATGGATGTCAACAGTGTTCGTTTCACGTTTCACATGTATGCACAACAATAGCTGTCACTAGTCTATGTGGACCATTGGGAACTCCATTTTTAAATCAAATCATCATTAAATATAGAATTATGGTGACCAGGACCCCATGTTAGTTCACACATATAATAAATCTTAGAATCACAAAATGGCGCTTTTTTAATGACTGTTAACTGCCTTAGTTAAGATTGTAGTGTATAAATTGATCAGACATTATATCAATTTTGTTGACAGCATCAACACCAGTAGATTTAGCCAAACATCCCTCTTCCGAAAATTGTATTTCTAATGGTTTAGACGTTTTACTCGTTTGCGCTTATTAATTTATTGTTGTGCATTATACTTATTTATTTTAATAGTTTATGTAACTATAGACGACATAGATAGACATGTGTACCAAATAAAATGTTTGTTGTACAATGAGCATAGGTCTGTTAAAGTATTATTGAAAATTTAAATATTATCAAATTTGTTTTCATGTTGCGATGTTATAAAATTACCTTTTATGATAAATAAAGTTTTAACAATTGCATCAATGATTTTCATTTGTTTTTTGAATATGCATAGCTTGTCCACACAAGACAGTATATTTACACACTAATACATATCTTAGAAATATAAAAACAACACTACCTTAGTATTTAAGCACATACAGAGATATCTAAGAAATGTAAAAACAGCAGTACCTATTACTTCATGATATCAACACTTTAAAAAAAATATTAATACTAATCATACCGTTGAAGTTAAAATTATTAAAAAGTTAAAGTTGCGGTTTATAGTCTTCTTCAATATGCATCTTCAGCCGACTTCGACATTAACCCCCCGATCACTGGGATTTAAGTCGTCCGTTTACATATGGCGCACCAGGCAGCCACGGCACATTGACTTATAAAATGTATGTGTTTTAATATTATAATTTATACATGGTAATTTGGATTTATATAAACTGGAAATTCACATTGTACAGTATACTGTACAATTTGCATGAATACTTTAAAACGGTAGGCCTATTTCAGGATTATTTACACTTGATTTTGAATGGAAAGACAGTTTTTCATGCCAGAATAATTCGTCTTAATCAATGAATTACCAATCACTTAACGTTTTAATATGAACCACAGCAACAGAACAACACTTTTACGGCGCGATGGAATAAAGTTCCTACACATTTTAAAAGTAAATGTCTTATTGTTAACAATAATGGTTTGCAAAAATAGTTCTGCAAAGTTATCAGTTGTCTTTCAATGATATCCCCGCCCCCATGCGACGCGTGGCATGAACTAAATTGTTTACTGTATCAGAGCATCTTTTTCAAGAATAATTTGATCAAAGTGGATGTTTCTTTTGCAATTATATTTGTACAACATGGTTTTGATACAAATTACCGATATCATGTTGGAATCAATTCGTTTGCGTGTGTTCAATTCAACTCTTCCTTTAAATTAATTAGATCCGTCATGCAGTCTTTGAAAACAAATATTACCAAATTTAATATGTTTTATATGTTATAAAACAACAGACATTAAGTTTCCATATTAACTGACTAGACCTAACCAGGTCAATTATTTCTATGGTTTCATGTATTGACCTAATACAACCGAACATTCCAGCTGTATTCAAATATTGTTGGCGTTGGATTGAGTGTAAACGCATTCTTATAGATGATATGCTATTCTAAATTCTTCCATATTTCTGTAAATTATTTCGAAATAAATATGTGTAACAAACAAATGAAGAATAGTATCGTTATGTAGATAAAAACGAAAGCAGTATATGAATGCAGTTTCTGAGGATATGAGAATACGAAACAATTGTGTTTGATAAAACATCTTAAACTTGTTTTGAAAAGTAAAGGTTGTTATACAAGTTAGCTAAAATAGGCATGCTACTTTTAAGACAGATGACGAACGGTTCGTTGTAAAACTAACCAATGCGCAATAATAAGTTACGCCTTGTGCGCTGAATCAGCGAGATTGATTTGAAATATCACCACCTGATCAAAACGCATATGTGTTTATTTTGTATAAAATTTACTGGTTTAATTCACTGTGTTACAACACAAATCATAAAGAATAATCGTCTCCCATTGCGTTGATAAATGCATATTTGAATCATAATTTGCAACCATGTTTTCTAATCACATAGTATCTTCAATAATGTGCGCAGATTATCACAATATATTAAATCGTATGGTAATTTGATTTAGTACGATTATACAGGTAATGCGTAATAATGAATACGTGTATTTCATCGTGGCCACTTAATTCGGCGGATTAGAAGCACAGACTATTATTCGCGCACACATAATGTAAAAAGTATTACCATTGTCATTTGTTCATAAATAATAACCATCGCTCGATATTGCTAGCTTTATATTAAATATCGACGAAGGCTACTTGAGCAAAAGTACTGTTTTTTATGTATTATTTACATAAAGGATGATCCATAAACGAAACGATAGTGTTTTTCTTTCTTATTGAACAGTGATAGTAAGCTTGTAAAAATATAATGCATACATTGTTATATTTTTTTTCGAAAATTGTTGTTTCGACAAATTGTGGAGAAGTCAATTTAATCGTTCTGTGGGCTTGTTATTGTATATCAATATACAATCGATATACAGCTTTAGCTTGTTTAAACAGTTGAAGAGTCTGCGAATGTCCATGAATTGGCCATATGTTGGCTTTACCGTTATGGTTTTAATCAAATCAATACGAAGAACGGCTGTTAAAGTGTTAAATAAACAAACTGCCTTGTTCAGCGACTTTGTGCTTTACCCTGATTATCCGAGTTGTAATGATCCACCCACGCCGACCTATTTAATACTTAAGTATTGTCCTATGTTTCATGTTCTACTGGAGCACAGCATTTTACATGCTTCCATGAATGCGATCATTTAAACACTAACTATAACAATATATTAGTAATACACAGATACACAATAATAGATTAATAACAACAACACAGGAATTGTATGGTATTCACAAACTATATAGGTCAGTTTTTTAGAAACAGCTTTTACTCCCGAATAAGTTTTAAAGTATTATATATNATATATATATGTTTGATTGGTGTCTTTTTAATATGTAATGCCACTTAAATTTTAGTAAACGTTTAAATGTGAAGTACAAACAGTGTTACAAGCTTATATTGCCAGTTTATAAGGTTAATTAAATACACTTGAAAATTCTAGTTCAGTTCTTTTTAAGTACGAAAACAATATTTATTGCACGAGAGGTATTGATCACATCACAAAAATATGCGTGTTCGTACAACTGACATGCTAATGTTTGGGCAAGGATATATATATATATAATAATAATACAGTAGTAAATAAGAAATCTTCAGAATGCTATCTTTATCTGTTATTTAAGAGCGTGACCAGTTCTTCTTCTATATATTACATTACAAGGCGTACGGCAACAAATATCAAAACATAACTATGGTAAACCATATTTAATTATACAAGCGCGTAATTTTCGAACTGTTACTTTTATGTTTCATATTGCGCTAACATAAATATGGAAAGAAAGGTATTAACTATAAACAATGATATGACAGTAATAATGACGTAAATGGGAATGTTGATGTATTTCCTTGGGATCTGTATAAGCCCATTAATCAACACAATCTCGAAAACAATTTTAGTGACAGGTTGACCAACCTTTTCCGAGGTAATGTACAAATAATATCCCCATTCTTCCTTTCTGTAGCGATGAGTCTTACAATAGGAGAATAAGCACGCTAAAGGCGGATTTGAAATTGTTATCATATTGTTTTCCCAATATTAAATACAACGAGTCATACACGATTGCTATGCAGTGAGTGTACATGATTGTTCCGATATTGCAGTTATATTTCTTACTACAGCGTTGGTAATTTGAGGTTATTTAGATGTATAAGTTAAAAGCACATGCTAACACCACTTTGTTCTAAATATGATTATACTTGTGATCCCTAAAGTAACTGTTTTTTCTGGATTGTCCAAATGACAATTTTCAATGAAAGGATAATACCATCTTAAAGAAATATACACTATATGAAAACAGCTAACATAAGACATTTAGTCAAGAACATATCAAATAACAAAGGTAAGAATGAAAATCTTCGGAAAACGGTTTCTCATTTTCTTTCGGTAACGTTTCAGAACATTTTGTATATTCTTGCTTTATTACTGTTTGTGACAATAATTATAAAAACGACACATATGTATAGTATATGCTCAATGTTTCGGTAATTTCAAGAGTAGTTGTTAATTTGTCACAGCAATTATTTGTAAATTAACTAGTGCATACAGAACATTCTTAAAAAGATTTCGCAACATATAATTATAACAAAAACAAAGGGAAATGTGTTTTTCGACGGTAAAATATTGAGATATGTTGCTCAATATAATACCTCCTAAAATATTACATACTTTCCAACACAATAAACTATTATAAAACAGGTAAATAAGCTGAGATTTTTTGTGTTTATTTTATTGGACAATAAGATGCGTTTGTGACGTCACTTTCGAGTGCTTTCATAAGTTAATGTATTGGCAATTGTTGCTTCAAACAAATATTTCACCGATGAGATGCACATAGTATTGTTTTACTTGAATAAAATGCATAAACAACTGCTATTTTGAATGTCCTACTATAATACGGTAATGTACCTGCAATTAACGATTAATGTTTACCAAGATTATTGTAATTGTATGTGTCAAGCCAGCACGTTTTGCCTGACTTACACTTAATCATCTACTGCTTCCAATTACGCAACATGTGTATATTAAGTTGTTTAATCGATGTTTGTTTTTTGGCTAAAATATACTATTTGTTGTGATCACAATACAATTTTAAATTATATTATAATAAATTAATAAATACAATGTTTATTGTTTATTTATTACAGATATTCAACTGTATGGAGGCTTCAATTACGTCAGTTTCTTAATCTAGCAATAACTCATATATGTATTAAACACTTACATGATAGTATATTATTCTCATTTTTTATAGTTTATTGTCTTATTCAAACAAGCGAACATGGCTTGCAAAAATCAAATCGAACGGGGCAAAACAAATTAATATGATGCTATCATGCTATTTTGTGTATGACTGGTCTTGTCCATGTATTTTCATGGCTCGTAGAAATCAGGAATTCATTTGAAATTGCTACTGACGTTTGTAATTTATAGTTGTATCGATGTATAACAAAAGTTCAATTATATTCTTAAATTATTTAATAATTATATCAAATAGGCATTAAGTTGTATTAGTGTAACTATGTTCAAGTAAAAGCAACCCTATGTCCATATTATAGAGGCGCGGTTGCAGGATTTAAGTTGACGAGGCAGACAATTGAATCATTGCCAATCGCTAAAACAAATGAATAACTGCACATCATGTAATAGTACTGTTTGATTGGCACATCAAAGCCATATGACTGTGTACATATATATGGTAAAGATTTCACTTTTTTGTCAGTTATATAGAACGTATCATAGTTTCTATTTTTCTTAGAAGATTTGTTTCGGTCAATTTTTGCTGTTTTGTTTATTAACAATATTTTAACATGATATGGATACTTATAAAAGAAGCAGTCAACACAAATACGTTCTAAGCAATAATACTTGTTTGCATTTTATGTCAAGTAAATCATATTGACAAACAACAGGATTCTTAAAAAGGTGGAAACACGCATAATTAATATATAAGTTATATTTTAATATTTAGTATAAGTACAAGTAAACGGTTAAATATTTACATCCGCAGATACAAGACTGATATTAAAGTATGAGTCTTTTACTGGCGAATTGTTATTCATTGTTTCGTCATAATGACAAAACACATGATATAAGATCAGTGTAGCTATACTTCGACCTTAAAAATGATTATATTAACATGATAACCATAATAAAGCCAAGAAGGATCTTGTTGAATTAAAGACAATGTCGTGCTGCGGCTATAATAAATGTATATTATAACAGTTATAAAGCCAGAAAGTATGATTTTAAGATGCATACAATGCTTGTGAATTTAAAAACAATGCATCAACCCTTTCCCGCTCAGATGCAAAAATAAAACAGTTGTATGTAACCAGGATAAATCCAGAACAGGTTTTAATATGTTTGCTGCTCATCAGTAGCTAAGGATTGGGAATGAAACATTTAAAATATGAATCTATTAAGTAATGTCTTTAGGTTAGTTTGATTTTGTAAGGGACAACAAACTGGTCAACACTCGTATCTAAGTAGTTAAAGACATTTTCTATTTCCCATAACGGAACACTTGTGGTCCATTATTTGATGACACTGTGTCGCTGTCTGAACCAGAATTAGGTCCACCAGGAAGATACCCCAACGGTTGCCAAAATACTTTCCTCTTCTGTTTGTTTTCTAAGTCCGAGGCCATCTTGTTACGATGAAATATCTTCTGGGTAAGTCATTACATATTTTAGATACAAGTCATTTAGTAGTTCTCTGTCTCGTGTCATTTCCTCTTCTTGCAGTTTATTGGTATAGTTTAATGAGTCGCAAGCGCCCGCCTCTTTCAGGCGAGATTGGTAGCTGTGTTGCGGTACAAAATCAGTTCTGTCCGTATCTGCGTAATTTCCGGTAAATGCGTCAATTGCGCAAGCGCACAGCAACATTGTCAACAGAAGAGGAATTACAAATAATAGTGAAAGAGACATTGAGCTTGTACTATGGTTCATAGAGAACGATTCCAGTACAGCAATGAATCGGTGCCTCAGTTTGTCAGAAGATCGATCAGATGTTTAATACAACAGCTTGCAGAAATCTGAAATACAAATAAAGTATATTTTACATGTAAACATAACAAAAATAAACGCATTAAAACAGTAGCGATGTGTCAAAGGAAACATTTTATTAAATTAGTTTTGTTGTTTTAAGTATTGGATGACAATATTTGAACTTTCGCATTGCAGTACATATATGATGACATAAAAATGGTTTCACTTTCCTTCATAGTGTTAAAATAATTTGGCTTCAAGGTACTGAAGCAGAATGCTCTCTTGCTTCAAATGTGTAAAGGGGGACGCGATGGCATTGCATTTGATGAAAAGGTGTAATGTCCAATTATTTGTTAGTTCAACAAAAGAAAAAGAGGCACAGTTAATAATTTCGAAATTTGGAAACACGTTACAGTCTTCGTTCTCAACAAATTAGTTTTTTATATAATATATTTCACAGATTGAGCATAGTATATTCATTCGTTAAAGACAATTTTAAAGAAAATATCCATGGTATATTCAACATGATAGTTGGGCCTGCACTTTCTTCATTGACATTTGAATGATTATTCTATTGACGAAACCTCGCACCAAACGGTCATATAAATTCGTGTAATCCTTTTAATGATTCCCAAAATAAACGTCATAATTTTGAACTGAATTATTAAGTGAAACGTTTGGTTCAGAATGAATACATTCAATGCATAGTTCTCTTTTTTATAGATTCGTTTAAGATCGAAATGTTATAATTAAGTATTTACGTTTATATATATATTTCCACTTTCTTTAGTCCTTGTCCTATACTTATATTAAGAATTAAGTTTCTCCCAGCGTTCATCGTTTCATCTTTTTTCAGCATATAAGATAAAGATAAGCTCACACAGTCATCAAACAACTTTTTTTTTGCAATATATTCTCAGGGAAGACGGGCAGTATTATTTAAACATTGTAACTGTTACCGCCTTAAATCTAACGTCTATAAACCCACGTTAGTTGCTAATTAGAGCCTTGCTTATCTATTAAACATCGACATTCCTGATTCGAGTATTTTCTATGTCTGTCTGATGTGACATAGAGATATTCGTTTGGTCTGATCAGTGTATAGTAAGCAACCACATTAAACATATCTTATTTCACAACACGAATACTGGTTTATTAGCTGAAAGAAAACGAAAACAAAATAGTTCTAAGTGTTTCGTAAAGTGATAATATTGATACTGTCATATAGCTACAAATAACCGTACATGATAACACATTTGCTATGCTACAAATTCCAATTAGAATAAGTGAGAAAGAGAAAATGGCGTAAAGCAATCCACTGGTTAGCATAAAATAATGATTTACACCGTAATACAATATACACAAGTATCGGTAAATATGGTTAACACATCGTTTGTTGTAATAATACACATGTTCTATTGTAACAGTCCAGCAACGGCTGAGTTTAGTATACATCAGTGTATTGTTATATATTGAATACATCACACCATTCTCAACAATGGCAATAGTCTAAAAAATGCATAAAATGGAAATGTTCGATCGTTAAATTATGTTTCGTTTAATGTTTTCACACAGTCGAAGTTGATACTTAATATGGCATCGTGTTCAATATAATATACTTGCAAATAAATGCAACACATATAGAAATAAGCCAGTAATGCGAACGAAAACTTGAACTTTTTAGGATGCATGTACGTATATAAAAACGCAGGCAAACGAAACTATTCGCTATATTTCCGTGTAAGCAAAACATAGTTCAGGGAGCGATTTTTCAAGTTCACTGGCGGAACCACTGAGGCGACAACATGCCGTGAGAGAGCTTATTGTATACAGCACACACTAAAACATATACTGTATGAATACGAGGAAATCCCGAAATATATTATTTTTAATTAAACGAACAAAAGAAGCGTCATTCATTTAAGACACAATACAAACATATGTTCATGTAAATGTATTATGTTGATATTGAAACTTAGTTTTGTCGATATGTAAACAAATGGCTTATTCCTTAATCAATACAAATTACAGACAAACCGGCCGGATTCCCATACGTAATTCATAGGCAGTTATTTGACATCGTCTGACATCCTCAATTTATTGACATGTTCGGGATGTTATTATTTTGAATGACACGTGACTACATGATCAACATGAACATGTGTGTTTTGAAACATAACACATTAGTCAATGTGTTAATGACATACGTAACATTCTAAATAAAATCTAAATACATAATTGCAATGACCTTGTTTCAACATAAATGTGAGTTCGCATGAATAAATGAATAAATAATGCAACTACGTCACAGAGTGCTTCAATAACAAGAAATATATGGCAGTCAAAAAGAACAGGCATGAATATCGATGGAGTTTCGGGTATAGACCTACGACTTTTATAATAACAGCACCAGCACATAAAGGTAGGTATCCCTCGATTGATAATAATTTGTTTCACACATAAATAACCCGGAAAATGAACTTACTTAATGCGAATTCGCTAACGCATATACTCAACTTAACCGAATAGCAAAACGCTGACCACGCATACATTCGCGTGCATGTTGACGTTGGTGTGCTCGTGGAATATATAGGAATAATAAAACTCCGGAAAAATAAGTAATAGAGATATCCAGAAACATTAGTAACAGAGACGTTCTAATTAACAACGCTAGTCTGTATTATGTATTAACGCAAGTACAGATGGGGTTACATACTTCACATTGTCTATACAAAGCATTGGGGTTTAAACCGGTTGAATGACGCGTCGAACCTTAAACTTAGCCCAGCTGTTAGATGTTTAAAGTAAAAATATACTCATAACCCTGTTATCTAAATTGAATAGCAACACAAGAGGATTTACATTTGATGTTATTCCACTTTAATTATGCAATCGTGTTATTAAAACCATAACGAAACATTAAGCCGAGTCAACAATGTTGATGTCTAGAATAAAAACAATATTTATCAGAGCAACATTATTAAATCTCGTAAACAAGAACGATTTATGTTGATATTTTTATTGATTTCATTTCATTAAGAAAGTTGGCATTCTTTTGCTCTGATAAATACTGTACCAGATCATCGAAATCCACCTCAGCAAAAAACCGTAATGCGGGGTGTAAAAAATAAATACACTCGGCTAGCGTACATTTATTATACAAATATTGTGTGTTTATAAACCTAAGTATTAGACCTTATGAGAAATATGTTTAACTTTTGAGTAGTTTATGCAATAATATATAATATGTTACATAATTTAATACTAATGAAATAATACCCGCGACGGTTCGATCGAAATTCACAGTACGGCGACTGATCTTGTTTTTTTTTCAAAAAAGCCGTACATTAATCATGTTTTTGTACTTTTTATCTAATGCACTTTCACATGTCCATATTCAATCTAAATACAACTGAACAATTAACCTTATTTCTCAATAAAAACCGAACACTGGTAACATACATATAACATGCTCTATAATATTGCATCTATATTAAATTACATTATTAAAGTGGGACAAGCATCTTATTTCAGCTTTGAATGTAGGAAGGAGGAGGACTTTATTAACTCGTATATAATATTCATACACACCATGCATTAGGTCAAAACGACCCGTGAGAAGCAACAGTTTTTTATAATAACATAAATAGTCAATGTAGACGCACATACCTTGAACAATATATTTAAGTAAAACATTACATCAATTTTATGGAAAAAACCAACAACTTATTATTATTATTATAATTGTCTGATCAAAAAATTAAACACAAACTTAAAAATAACAAAACTTTAAAGCTCGAAACACAGGGCTGGAATGGCCGACGCAAAGGCAATGTGGCTTTAAACCAGTACGACGGCGAGTCGCACGCCGAATTAACTAAAAACATTTATGCAAAATATGGAACTCCTGCGCGCATTACACCAAGTATATATGTTGATACCGATCAAGCAATTTATGTTGTTGTATGAGTTACTGTTTGATAATGTTATTCATATCCTTACAAATAAATATAATTTTGATTGAGAGGCACTCCATTACTCTTTTTCACATCAGCCCAATACCATAGATTACGTGTGATTATTCAAGAAAATCCCAATACATACATCACAAAACAATATCTCACTTAACAAAAACTCGTGTTGCCAATACTAAGGCGATTAGTTTATGTAAAATATATTGGAACTACATCCGGACCTAAAGCAGTTGAACGCCGTTAATCACCCGAGAAGCGATCAAATTTAGTCAAGTGTTCTTTATATAAGTATCTTTCATTTCGTAATGCATTTCGGTATACGTAGTTTCATCACGTAAGTGCCCAACCGTAAGGACAATATTTGCACTGAAAACCACTTTAAGAAAAAAGACTTATGTATGATTTAAAAGCCACATTTCAATTGCTTTTTTATTACAAGCAACAGTGATTTATAGGGATTATAGAAACAATTCACAAATTGATGTGAAGGAAGAAACCATTTAGATTTGATTAATATATATATTACGCATTATTACATTTCGACCTTTTATTATGGTCAAACATCATGCGCTCTATTGGCCCTGCATCATACAATTCTCAAAGGCAAAACATATTTATCGAAAGTGCTTGATATTCGTGAAAGCAAAAACACTTAATGGGACATTCGCTCTGCAATTATTCCATTCCGGAGTAACCGTATTATTATTTCTTCCATAGCTTTGCATTTTGCGTTTAATAACGATGGCATTTAATTTAATAGTAATACAGTCGAACGGGATAAAATATAAAAATTCCCTTTAAACAGTTATATTTATATTCTAATTGTTACGCCCCCACGTCGAAACAAGTTTATCTTTATTCATGCCCAAACAAACACAGGCCGAATTTATTAAACACCGCACATGCGCAAAACGCGTCTGTGCCATTATTAAATGTCGTACCGCATTGCATATTTATGCGGGAGAAATGCTCTTTATTAAACTGTGTTTCCCTCGAAAAACCAATTCATAGCATAAATATCTACAGTGGCTAGAGTTGTGTTTTTAAATGATTGTGTGATAAAATATGGAAACGTACGCTAGCTGAATTGACACACACAATAAATCAAATATTGGCTCAAGACATAAAACAAACTCATAACGCGATAGTCAGGAAGCAACGATCAAATCGACGCTTTAACTTCCAATATATTATTCAAGTCTAATGCAATTTATAATGAACAATTCAACTTAAGACACACATCACATACTTTAGTGCAAAATGTAAACTATTAAATCATAACGATTATCATTAGAAAATATACATTGATTTGAAGTTGATTTCGCGGAAAGAAATTGCGACGGTGTAATATAAATCATGCGTTTTTATAGATGTTTTACCCTAAATCAAAATGTTCCTTTATTTCGTATATTAATAATGACATAGGTTATACATATGGAAAGCTCGACAACATTACTCAGACACCTACCGTATTATGAAAAATGTATGTTTAAATGGCGTTAAGACGTATACCTGTCCTTACATGAATCGAGGAAATATGTGAACAAGTAAGACGTTCCTAAATAATTAAACTCGAAAACCACGTGAACGGAAATGATTAAACACAGCTATAGGACACAATGTTAGAATGTAATTTATTAAGATTTTTAGTGTTTGATATGAATGTTTGCAAGCTTGACGATATTCCGTCTAAATACATATTAAATACATGTTTACTTCTTCTTATGTAAATACAATGTTATTAAACTAGTACTCAATGGTCAGTTTGACTATTTATGGGCAATACATATATGATAAATATAAAGTAAAATATGTTTACTTCTACTGTATGTAAGTGTATTGTTATTATACAAGAACTCACTTGCCCGTTACATAATTGCATAGTATCCGGTATCCGAATATATATACTGATACTTTCATAAGTAAACTAAAAACGGCTTCTACCACCATTACTGCCAACATCACAACACTGTGGATACGTGATTTAGGTTTGTTAACAGAAAAATAAACAATGTACATGTTATTCATTTATATGATTTCTGTATTAAACTTATTTTATTAAAAATAAAAATATTATGTTTTCGTATTCTTTGCGTATAGAAACGTCCGTAACAAAGGCTTATATTAACTTTTATGGTCAATGGCCTTTTAACAGTTTTGTAAAGATAAGAATTATCACTCCTGGCTTACACAAATGATAAATATTTTTGTTCGTTTATGGATTATCATTAATCCAAATCATTAAATAACACTTACAATTATAACGTTTTGCAGCGCTAAACAAAACGTGTAATAGTAACGTTGCTTTTATAATACGCTGTTAACATTAAAGAGCCTAAGTTTGTAGTGAAAGAGCTTTAAAATGTGCGCCTAAATGTCACGGGTTAGGGTCCCACGGAAAAAATCCCGTGGTGTATTTTTTAATTTTGAATATCTATATTTCTTTAAGCATGAATGTTCCAATGTGCTTAATGTAATATTTAAAAAGCTCGAGAATAAAAACATGGTCCATACACGCATAACGTTTTGCAGCGATTAAAAAACGTGTAATATTAACATAGCTTTCGACATTAGCTGTTAACTTTAAACAGTCTAAGTTTGTAGTTAAAGAACTTGAAATTGTGCGCCTAAATATCAATGGTTCGGGTCCCATGGAAAACCCGCTTTCATATGGAGTTGCTGTTGCTTTAATTTTAAATTTTCCAAATTTTGAAGTCTTGCTTCTTTGTGCATTTAATGATAGTTAAATTTAGATAAATAAATAAATAAGTGAGCTACTCCTTTTAATTTGCTGATCACAAATGCGCGGATTCAGTGGACACTATTTTCTGCTTTATTAATCTTAAACACATCATGCTTAATTATGATTAACCTCGTTTTCTCAATTAAGCTAACGATCTTAGTAAAACAATGGAATTTCATGAATCATTAATGACCTAAATGGCTTCCGTTCATCAGATTACTAATTAAATTAAAAACACATAACAACTATATGCATTATCATTTGCGCCAGGTAGTTCACTAAAAAAAGCCATTATCTATGTGTTAATCTGTTTGGTCTAATACAAGCTGATAGTATTACAAATCTGCTGAGAATTGTTCTGGATAGGATATTCAGTATTATATTATTTAATCTGAGAGATAATACGCACGCTTTTCTCCTTCCTATGCGTGAAGCATCTCTGCTACACTAGACAATCAACCCAACCAAAGTAGTATGTCACACGTTAAAGCCTCACATTTGCAGGCGTTTGAATTATGCATACTTTATAAAAGGTGTTATGTTAGCATATTTGCAGGTTCAAACATTTAT
The DNA here is from genome assembly GCA_007657795.1 of Dreissena rostriformis. NCBI lineage: Eukaryota > Metazoa > Mollusca > Bivalvia > Myida > Dreissenidae > Dreissena > Dreissena rostriformis. The sequence continues at coordinate 180,822 of VMBQ01000155.1, forward strand.
ATTTTCATTCGTAAAGTGATGGTACTATATTTATTATGTAGGCTTTTTTGTTTGTTTTTTGTTTTTGTGTGAAGTTATGTGTTATTTTGGCGATTAATCACTAGTTATAAATACAGGATGACATTGCTTCGTATTGCTTGTAAGAAATATCTCATGGTGTAATGTTTAAGTTTTGATATCTTCGTTGCTTTTACTAGAAGTGTTGCAAGGAGCTTAATGTAATAATTTAGAGAGCGTGTGAATCAAAATATGTTCCATACACGTTAACATTTAGCGGTTCTCTTTTCTATTTTTCGCACTGGTAATTGGCATTTGTTAATTGTTCTTTGAGAATTGGCATGTGTACATTTGATCCACGCAGTTTTCCAGCCGATTTGTTCCGTGTAAACCAAGCCATTAGCGACACTCCAAAAAAGCGCCTGATACAACGCATAATTGGGCCTCGTGCCCAATCACTGATTATTCATTCCCCTTTCTATGAATTGTCAAAGTCTGCCCAATATCTGTAAGGTTAACTGGTACCAGGATGCTATTATATAAACATGTTTTAATTAGTAGTATAGGCTACAGTGGGAAGTAAGACCTAAATGAAAGTTTCTTTCAACATTTCAATTGGAAGTAGCAGATGTTCAATGTTTTGGGGTGTACGCGCTTGTCATTAAGATTCCGAATTGCCATTTGTGATTATATTTTAAAATTGTGAAATTTTATTTTGGAAACAAGTGATGTAATTTTGATAACAGGCGTCTTAAATTACCTCGGATTACCGCTAGTAACGAATTAACATTTCATCAAATTGAATACGGTTTAACTAAAAACACACAGGGTTTCCGGGTTTTGTTTGACAACGTCTAATTATTGGCATTGTGCCATGTCTAATCTAGGGCTATGACATGATTTGCAATTAAATTGAGCCAACTTTCATTTATCAATTTCTGGCGCTGATCGCAATAGTATGATATGTTTTATTTATTTTACATTTTATGTACCCAGTCTGTGAAGAAATCTATGTCTGCTCGTTATTTAAAAAAACGGTTAATAATTTGTAGTTTGCGTGTATGGGAATATTTGTTCAACCGGGCATTATTGAACCATGGTATCAAATCAACCACTCATACATTTTGATACACAATTATTAAAGTGCAATTAAAATATTCACTCGGATATGGGATTATTGAACCAACAGACGACACAAGAGCATCCATTTGTATTTATATGACAACAGTTACGAGCTGTTTGTTATAGCTCTGGGAATAATTCATTTGATTTTCAAAAAGGATGATATTATTTCAATTGTCATTAATATACTAAACTAAATACTGTTTCATTTGATTGGGATAATTAAACCGGTATGTCTACTACATTATAACGGCATACATATGTTTATTTATTTTGTCTTTGATGGTACGCATTTACAATTTGTGAGTATCATAAGAGTTTGATTAAAACAATGCAAACATTGTGAGTAGACGAAGCCTGTTCTTCATTGTGGATGACAGGATGACAACAACATTCGCTGATATGACACCACTATCCGTAATTAATATTTTTACTACAAATTGTACAAATCGATTCACAGAAACTAGAGCTAATAACCATTGACTATTCATACACTACAGAATTTTGGTGACCCCATGTTGGTTCACGGATACAATTGCACTTAGATTCACAGCATGACCCTATGGCTGGTGACTGTTATTTGCTCCACGTTACGAGTTTATTGTATGCATTGATTAGACGTAGTGGTATCTGTGTTGACTGCCCATACACTAGTAACCAGAGCGAACTCCAGTTTAAGTTATATTAAGGAGTTATACTTATTTAGATATTTTGCTATTGTATGCTTCTAAGATTTAGAGTTGTTTATTAAACATGGTTTTTAGTTTAAAAAGTGTTTTGTTGTTTAATAAGAAATAAAAGGGCATTTATACCATACCTTTTGTTTTGTTACATGTGACCACGAAATGATAGTATAAACCTTGGCTTTAGCAAGGAGTTTAAGTTTACTTAAATATAAGACATACATTTTTTTTTTCGAAACATTGTAGACGAGTTGCTGTAATCGTACTGTGGACTTATTAATGTTATATCAATATTCACTCGAAAGCTTAATCTTATTGAAGCAGTTGCACAGTCCGAGAATTTCCTGAGCAGGTCAGATGTTGTCTTTATCATGATGTTTTTTTTATCAAATCAATGCGACAAATCGCTGTTGAAGAGCTTTATAAACAAACTGTCTTCTTCAAAGACGCCGTTTTCAACCCTTAATATATGGCTTTGAACTAATACACGCCGTCCTTATGCATACGTAAGTGTTGCCCTACGTTCCATTCGCTACTGGAGCACAGCATTGAGCACTCGTCAATGGATGCGATCGCTTTAACACTTACTATTACAATGTAATAATAATACAGCGATAAACAATAATACAATAATAGTAACACAATAGGAATTGTATGTTATACAAAAGCCGCAGAGGGCATGTTTGATGGTTACAACAATTTTGACTGGCTTTGTAGGCATTTGTCGTAATATATAGATGTTGGTGATGTTTACCTTCTAAATACGTTATGCATTTTGGATAGGAGTAAAAGTTTGCATCGCGTTACAGACTTACATGGCTTTCAGTCTTTCAAAACGATGATATANGGCATACATATGTTTATTTATTTTGTCTTTGATGGTACGCATTTACAATTTGTGAGTATCATAAGAGTTTGATAAAAACAATGCAAACACTGTGAGGAGACGAAGCCTGTTCTTCATTATGGATGACAACAACATACGCTTGATATATAGAGAATAACAGTTTACTGCCTGATCGTTTTGTAATATATCAGGCAAGGCTAAGAATAATAAAACGGCGAGGCTTGCCGAGCCGTAATTATATTCGTGCCGAGCCTGATATATTACAAAAAGATCAGGCAGTAACCTGTTTTTCTGTTAATCATACCTCTCTCGAAGTCCACATTTTAAAAGAAATAATGAAATAAAATCGTTACGACGCTGCATTTTTAGCCGGAATGAATATGATCTTTCACAAATAATGTACAGGGGTTTCGCTCACCATCGCACTACCATGTTTCTAAGCCTATCATGATAAACTTGATATTTATCCAAAACTCACATAATATTCTATTTATCCTATTTTGTCCTCCCTTTTTCCATTAATAATTATGAAATATCGCATTTTTTTGACGATTTTGTTCTTCCGTAAATTTTTGGAAAAACCCGAGTGTGATCTAAATATAGCGATAGTATAGAGCTCAAGTTTATACGATTTGTGTTATACTATCGATTTTCATCTGGTAAATGGAAAAAATATATTACATCTTGCTATCAAATTGTTTGTTTTGTTGAATCTGATTTTATTTTACAAAAAATGATAACTTTATAGATCATTCCGAGTAATTTTACTTCATCCAAACATCGACTAATTTAACAACGTCCTGTTGAACATGACGTCATCAGAAATTACACATTCATCTTTAATATTTGGAAAATACGTTTTTTGCTGTTTTTGCTGTTTGTGTTGCTTTCTGTGAATTACATGTAATACATCTTGGTATCAAATTGTTCGTGTTGATGAATCTGATTTATTTTTACAATAAAATCTTGCTTATTTATTAAGTCTTAGTAATATGACACATCGACTGATATAAGAACTTCCGGTCAAACATGATATAAAAAAATATATCATGCAGCGTTATATCAGTCAGATATCAATGTAGCGGTATGATAAGACACCACTATACGTAATTAATGTTTTTACTACAAATTGTACACATTGATCCACAGAGACTAGAGCTAATAACCCTTGACTATGCATGCACTACAGACTTTGGGTGACCCAATGTTGGTTCACGGATACAATCGCACTTAGATTCACAGAATGACGCTATGGCTGGTGACTGTTATTTGCTCCAGTTTACGCGTTTATTGTATGCATTGATTAGACGTAGTGGTATCTTTGTTGACTGCAGATACACTAGTAACCAGAGCGAACTTCAGTTTAAGTTGTATTAAGGAGTGATACTGTTGTATATATTTTGCTCTTGTATGCTTCTCAGATTTAGAGAAGTTTATTAAACATTGTTTTTATTTAAAAAAGTGTTTTGTTGTTTAATAGGACATAAATGCTACTGGAGCACAGCATTTAGCACTCGTCGATGAATGCGATCGCTTTAACACTTACTGTTACAATATAATAATAGTACAGCGATAAACAATAATACAATAATAGTAACACAATAGCAATTGAATGTTATACAAAAGCCGCAGAGGGCATGTTTGTTGGTGACAACACTTTTGATTGGCGTTGTAGGCATTTGTCGTTATATATAGATGTTGGTGATGTTTACCTTCTACATACGTTATGCATTTTGGAAAGGAATAACAGTTTGCATCGCGTTACAGACTTATATGGCTAGTTTATAACGTACACTGACTGTAAAAGTATGGCTGACAAATCTATGATGCAACATTAAATGTGATACTCATAAACATGTAATATACAGTATGTGATCTCATTAAGCATTCCTAACTAAACTAGTATTTTTGTGCTTACATGGTATTAATTACCATTGATACAAGAAACATGACATTCTGTGTCAGGCTGCCAAAATATATGGGACCACAATGGAAATAAGTGAAATCATTTTCGCTTTTTGTGTTATTCCTGGTAATGGTTAGCATTTCATGGTAATATTTATTTATTTGAACTCATATTTGTTATATTATGCCATGTGTTACTTAACTAGTCTTTCATCAGTAATTGTTAGTATGTATCTATTTGTTTGTATCTTACCATGCTTTGTGTATCAGTGCCAAAATAAAACTACTACTAAACTACTAAACCAAAACATTTATCGAAAATTGCATTTCAGGCTTTCAAAACGATGAAACAAATATATATATTGCAATGATGATATTGATCACATAAAATTAATAGGAAAAGTCGTACAGATGACATGCTAATGTACGGTAATTATATATATATATATATA